>JAJJWW010013171.1:0-289710 GCA_023531295.1 Papaver armeniacum
TCTTCCAGACCAGCTTCTATTTCGGATACACTATGATGTTCTGTCTCGGTTTAGGAATCCTCTGTGGTGAGTTGAAGTACATCTTGTAGATTTCGTTTTCATCTGGGCCACATTTAAATGAATTGAAGAAAGAAAGAAAGTAACCTTGTTAGAGTATCTGCCTAGTCCCTTACTATTATTTCATTTTATCTTCCACTTAACTATCTGCTTTTTGTGTTTTCATTCAGGTCAGGTGCTGTTTATTATTCTTTATGTTGTCTCTAATGATATTTCTTTCCATCTGTATGAATTTTTAGGTGCTGTTGGTTACTTGGGATCAACTTTATTTGTGAGGAGGATCTATAGAAACATCAAATGTGATTAATACGAAGAAAACAACCGAAGATCGTAGTTGCTTTCAGAGTCCAACCATTGAGAGAATATAACATGTGCTTTTTGATGAGAAGCTTAGTGGGAACCAACAAATATATCACGGAAATAGAAATCTCGAAGGAGCTCGAGTGTTAATGTTATTTTTGGTGCAGTAACTGTTCAAATGTATGGTCTAGAGAAGCAATCCTATATGATCAGATTATCTGTACATGTTACATTGTATTTTTGGTAGTATTTGGGCGATCAAATTTCTTCTTTCCCATTTGAGACACCCATTTATATGATGGATACTCTTTTCTTTTGGCTTCTATGGTCTCTGCTGTAATATATGTTTTTGCATTTCACAAATTTATACCGAGTACAGAGAAAACTTAATGTTCTGGAACCAGCACAAGGGTAACCTGAAAACATGCATCGACGCTGCTACATTTGGGCTCAAACAAATGTTTCAAGCTGCATTTGGACTCATTCAAATGTGTCAAACCAGTTTTACTAAATAAGTCAGACTGTGATTTTTGCTCTCCCAGGGCCTTATTTTGCTTTCGTGTAACAAATTTTTTTAACCAGTATGTGCATCAGCTAATTTTAACATCTCAGGCTCTTGGATTTTTTCTTGCCAATGAAAAGTTAAGTTTAAACTGCAAACTACGTGGACATGAAAATATCCTCATCTCAGTGTGATAAGCTTGTGCCAGCCACAGCCAAAGATAACCAGTGAACCTCTTAACACACAAAGTGATGGCCTTTAAGGATAAACCAACGCATCACAAGCTGACACGTGTCAGGATAAAACACATTCCCATATTTTGCATACATACCCTCCTCCCCCTTTATGAATCCCATCTCATTTCATTCTCCACAACCCAAAAACCACAACCTCAAACTTGTTAGCTACAACTTCTCCATTTCTCTCATCTTATTAGAAAAATGGCAGCAACACTTTCAGGTCCCATGGTTAGTACCTCATTCATCAGAAAACAACCCGTAACAAGTCTTCGTTCAATCTCCAACGTAAGCCAAGCTATGTTCGGGCTAAAATCCATCCGTGGTGGTAGAATAACCGCAATGGCTACCTACAAAGTGACCCTAATTACACCGGAGGGACAACAAGAATTCGAATGTCCAGATGATGTTTACATTCTTGACCATGCTGAAGAAGTTGGAATCGATCTTCCTTACTCTTGCCGTGCAGGTTCTTGTTCTTCATGCGCTGGGAAAGTCACTGCAGGAAAGCTCGACCAATCTGATGGTAGTTTCCTTGATGATGACCAGATGGAAGAGGGTTGGGTATTGACTTGTGTCGCATACCCACAATCCGATGTCACCATTGAGACTCACAAGGAGGAAGAATTAACTGCTTAATTAGTAGTCCCTTCAATTAATTCGTGACATTTTTCATTATGTTTCATTTAAGACAATATGTGGTTGTGGTGTTCTGAATCCTATCTAAATTTTTCTCTGTCTTGATTGATTGTCTTATGAGAACATGAGCTATAAGTATTATCAAGTGTGCTATGATAATTCAAAACTTTCATTGGTTTTATATATGTGTTTCTGTTTATTCATCTTATTACGAGCTCTCTTTATATATATATTTCAAATGTTTCGGTATAAGTATATAAGTATATTATTGCCATTCTAAATCCAACACTTCCGTAAGACTTGAAATCTGAATTCTAAATGTTGTGTTGTGCAAACATTATCATTTCTTCTCTTTTTTTCATGATTCCATCAGTTACAACTTTTTCAGTGGTTGTTGTTCGACATAAACCTTATCCTTTTTTTCTGTTATAAGATTGAATAACAGCTTATCATTATCTGAGTAATTAATCGAAATTAATTACCACTTAGTCTCAGTGCACGTGTTTCCTCAGAGGATGATAAAAAAGTTCCGATTTCTAGAAACATGTAGGTAGGCAGGCACCAGAGTGCTATGGGGCTCTTTGGTAACCATTATTTTAATGGATTATCAGCGCATAATCCATTATGCAGATTATAATGGATTTTATATACGTTTGATAACCATTATAATAATTGCTTATTTTAATCATAATTGAAAAAATTTATTATTTCCATAAACAGGAAAAAGTTGTTTTGAAAATTTATTATAATCAATTATTTTTTCTAGCAAACTCAAATTGAATTTTTTCTTCTTATTTTCTCTAAACTATCAACAGAGAGGCAAATAAAACAACATAGGACTAAAAAAAATTCTGGATCATTGTTCTTTCTTCTCCTTTTCGAGATCATCATTCTAAGATAATCAATTATTTGAAAAAAGTGTTTGGAAAAATTTATTTTAAAAATGATTATATCAAAATCATTTATCAATTTATGATTATCTATAATCATAAATTTTACCAAACAAAGCCTATATATAATGTCCATGCCTACATATATATGTAGACGGTAGTTGAGTAGAATTTCCGGAGAAGAATGCTGCATGTCCTGGACAAAGTTTGGTGTAAAATAAACAATCAATTTCCATTTTCTCCATAAACATCAACAAATGTTTTAAGAGAAATGGTTAGGCAAGAGAAGACTATATTCATTAAGGAGAAGATAAGATACATACAGTAAAACCTCCATATATTGATACTCCATATATTAATAACCTCTATATATTAATGTAAAAAACTATGGTCCCAACTTGGGCCAGTTATAAATAGTAATAACCTCCACATTTTAATATTACTGTGTTTTTTCAGTCCCTTCTTAAGGAATTTACCTCCATATATTAATAATCAACACTGTACTAGAGAAATATAGATTGTTACATTGAAATTTATGGTGAAATAAGTTACTTATTTTTAGTTGTTTAAGAAAAGAGGTAATATTTTGGATTGTTACCGCATTTTTGGGTTATTATATATATATTGATGAATTATCTTATAATACACCTAATGCTATTTTATAATTGTAGAAAACATCAAAAATTCATAATAACCTTACAAGTTCCAAGATACATACGTGTACTTATGTGATGGAACTATAAACATGTATGTACATTATCTAATAGTATTTACATACAATTGACCTAGAAATATTATATTTTCTAGTATACCTCCCTATATTAATAACCTCCATTATTAATAAATTTATGAATCCCCAAGTGTATTAATATATGGAGGTTTTACTGTATTAACATTTTATAGTCTGTCGAGTTTACAAGAAAGGGTAAAGGAAAGGATACAGTCACAGGATGTGTGACCAGCACAGACTAATCAGAGGATAACACGTGGTTACTAACAGTTTTAGAGGACAATGACTTCTAAAACTCAAACAAATAGAGACATGTTTGGTTACTACCTGTTAATACCCAAAAATTGCTCCTAGGTAAAACAACATACTGTCAAAGTACTTTCATTAGGTTCGAAAATAAAAATCGTACAAAACGAGCCTAAACTAAGAAATTGGCCGTTCACGTTTTGCTTCGGTTACAAAAAGAGAAAATGGGTTGATCTTAGGGGAGGGAAAGCAAAGAAAGTTGAGGAAATCAGTGGTGATTGAACTATGGTAGAAGAAGAGCTTGGAAATGATAAGCTTGTTCTGTCTTCTGAATAGACAAGATAGTCTATTTATAGTTGTAGGGAACACTCACTATTTACTCGTAAGTAGTGGAGGTTGTGGAGAGATGGAGATAGTGGGATTATGGTGTGGTTACGCCCATGATGTTAGGGAAGTTTCGGAAACCCGTAAACCATCATTAGTTACTTAGCCACTTCTTTTAATCACTCTCAACCGTCGCCACTACTTGTAACTTCCTTATCATGGGATGTTGCCATTCCGAACGTTCTTTGTAAACTACTGGACCAATACCCATGAATAATTCCCCCATGTAACATGTTTTGATTTCCCGTTGGAATTAGTAGAGTCATGGACTGTCTCTAGTCTTATCCAGGTTGCCACGATATACTTGTGATCGTTGTCGTATGCGTCAAAAATAATTTCACTTTCCTAAAGTATATGATAAGAAAGAGTTCGTTTCCACAGAGAGGCGATTGTAGTTATTACGTATTCAATTTCTCAAAGTAACCAATTGGGGGGATTTCTTATTTTTGTGTAAGCAATAAAAGCAAATTAAAAGCAAAGTAAATTGTAGAAAGTAATCAATGGAGAAAGATATTGGTCAAGGAATTCATCTTCAATCTTAGACATGTGCTTGCATATATGATTAGAATTACGATTTAATCTCTTATATTATCAAAAGCCTAGAGAATCAAGAGAGCAAGATAATCTATTAATTTCTTAAGTTCATCAACACACACATTAGAGCTGGCATTATGTGAATTCTACCTAAAGAATAACCTAACGCCTTGCGCTAATTAAGTTCAATTCCTAGGAGCATTAAGTTTAGAAATAGGCTAATCAATGCAATTGTCATGCGTTGCATAACAATTCGGACAATGGTCAAACTCTACATATGATTACGAGAGTGTATCACTACAAACCGTAAACATATCATGCTACTCGTATTCGGTGGTTATCGCTTGATGAAAAACCCTAAAATAGCTATGGACTGGGATGCAAGTTCAATTAATTGGCCACTTAACTAATCAAACATGATAATCCTATCACAATACATCAATCATGTGATCATAAAAACAGTAGAGAATTGAACGATAATCAAGAGAAAAAACTAATACATAAAGCAAACACAAGTTTTAGAAATAGGACTACATCCTTAACCAACAATATAGAATTTAGCTACTCATAACTATGGAGTTCATCACAAAAATATAAGTTGAATAAAGAAGAAGATGAACAAAAGCAAACCCTAGAAGCGTAAACAAAAGCGGCTCTCCAAGTTCCCAAGAATAAGATGTCTCAAAAGTTGTAGAATTCTTCTTTTATAGCTTTTCCTTTCTTCCAAAATTAGGTCAAGTCTTCAAAGTCCATTAGATGGAAATCCACCAAGCCCATAGAGAGAAAACCCATGTAGAAAATAGGTCAAAAATACGTCGTTGGAAAACTGGTATTGTAGGAAGGTTCCGGAAAACGGTTGAAGTGACCTAAGCAAAGTCCGCCTTGGAATCACCGGAGTCAAACTAACGATCCAATCCGTTAAGAGCGGACGGATGACTAACGGTTACCAACGGCATCAAGTCGTGGTCCGAGTTGAGAACGAGTCGATCGAGTGCGAGTGGTCATGGCCTAAGCCACTTTGCAGCCATCTTGCCAGGCCAACCCAGCTGTTGCACCATCATTGAGCTTCATTGCTTCATTGCCGACCATGATGGCTGCTTCATCCCGCAATCTGCTCTGCCAATTCCATTCTGCCAACACGAGTTTCTTCCATTTTAGGCTCTCAATCACCACCAACTTCACTGCAATTTCCAGCTCAAACCCGGAGCTCAATCACCACTTCAATTGCCCTTTGTAATGCCCCCTTCCAATAGCATCATACCAACACCGCCTTAGCCCTTGAAGCGCAATCTTAAACACACTTCGCCACCGCAACTTCACACGCAGTCAAAGCGCACTCAACCATCTGGCTCCGGTTCGGTGTCATTTGCAAATATAACTCCATCCAGCCATGATGACCCCCGCCATCTAGCACCAATTTCTTCTTGTCACTAAAGCAATAACACAACCTCAACGGTGCTTCGTGCTTGCACTTGGTTGCACACATTTCGGTTCATGCCTGTTTTGATTCCCTGGCCATTTGCCACCACAACTTCTTTACCAATGCCTTCAGATAACTCCATTTGCAGACCACCTAACTTAGTCGCAACCGGTGAACAGTTCTGCCGTAACACACAACTTCCCATCTTGCAATGCCATCACTCCATTTCAAGCCTTTTGGACATAGCATCAATTCTGGCTCAATGCCTTCACTGTCTCTCTCAGTATCTCTATCTTGCATCCTTGTCAGAGAACCACATCACCAAAGTCGATCCTTGCATCTCAGCTTGTGCCCCGAATCCAACCTCCACTGCACTAGCAATAGTCTCAGCTGCTATATTACTGCCAAAGCAGAGACTAACATCACCACCAGCAGCACATCACTCAGCTGCAACCAATCAAACTCCAGCCGCAACTCACTTTCCAGCTGCAGCCATCCATCACTTCATTCTCTCTCAGGCCACCTGTAACAACATCAACATCAGCAACATCATTCATCCCACAGTGCAAATGCATTGCTTGTTCCACCTGCCATTCCATTCTCTGTTGCCTCAAACAACTCCATCAGCAGCAGACTTGCAGCTCCATTGCAACACAAAACATAATCAACTTCACTTCATGCCGCTACCTCCATCAAATGAACCCAACACTCCATAACCAATAGCAAAGACATCACTAGTTCTCATTGTTGTGTGACCTCACTAACTAAACTCGCGGTAATCTCAAACCATTTCTAGGTTCAATCGGAGTGAACAATTATAGAGCATCCCCTGCCATCTAGCTCCATCTCAAACCCTAAATTCTCCAAAACTCCACAGACCCCATTCCGAACTCAATGGCAGTAACCACCATATGTAATTTCCTTCTCCGATTCATGACTTCATATCCCTTAATCAACAGTAGCAACAAATCCCATTTCAGCTCAGTTCAGACTTCAACAGCAGCATCTCCCAACTGATTCCTTCTCGAGTTTGAATATAAGCATAAACCCATTTCTTTAATCTTCCATTAGCAGCAACACCATCTTCATCTGCTCAAACCCTTTGATTAACATCTAATTTCTTCATCTGCATCTCAGAAAACCCTAACTCGATCGTTTTCCTCATCTGCAACTTGAATGGATTTACATCCCGTAGCCATTAACAGCCTACTTAACTTGAACCCATCTCCTCCAAAGCCTCAGATCCAAGCAATATAAAACCATTTTCTTCTCCGTTTCAACAGCAAGAAATCCGATCTCTTCATCGTGTTTCGATTTCACTGTAATGGTGCCGCCTCCCTCTCTCTGGTTTCGGGTGGAGAAACTAATAATTGAGAAATGAATTTTCTCAATTTTAGGGTAGTGTAAGAATGGCCATTAGACTTAGACGCTTGTGAGAAATGGATAAGGGCCACCGGTTCATCTTTGGCTTGTCGGTTTAGCTTTCAACCGATGCCTAACTCTTTCCTTGCTCAATCAAGGTTGCGGGAACCGACAGTTCATTCTTCGCCTCCTTTGCGCAACCTTAGCACACTCTAGGTATCTTTGTGAATTGATCCTTTTCGCCTTTTACGCTCCCAATAGACGTTTTCTCCTTCTTTTGCTCATAATGACTCCAAAGTACCTAATAAACTCAAACCACACGTAAAGTACATAATTCACAAGAAAAATAGCAAAGAAAGCGTAACTACTAGATAGTAAATTAGGTGTTTTAGACACCTATCAACTTGACTGAGTAATAGCCTAAGCTAGCCAGACTTTGTCGAAGTGGCATGGCTTGAAGAGACAACTCGGCTCAAAGGTTATGTGTGACTAATAATGATTTTGCCATAAGATGGCATTGTAATCAGCTAGCTATAATAATACACGTAGATAATGTAGTGCACCAAGTTAATAGCTAGCTAAGTCGTGACACGAGGCGCGACCTAGTCGATAGCCAACCAAGTCGGCATGAACATGGGTGCTAGGCTTATAGCAACGTAGTTGTGGCCATATGGCTAGGCTAGGCCAAGAGGCAAGGAGGTCGTGATTACTAGCTAGGCCAGGCCAGACTAGGTGGTGGTGGCACAGTCGTAGCTAGGAGACAAGGTGGCTGTGTCTTGGCCATGGCTAGGCCGAGACAAGGAGGCCGTGATCACTGGCTAGGCCAGGCCGAGAGATAGGGAGGTCGTGACTACTAGCTTGGCTAGGCCAAGAGACTAGGAGGCCGTAGATAGTTAGGCTAGGGACAAGATGGACGTGGCCACTGGACATGCCAAGCCAAGAGATAGGGAGGCCGTGGCCTGATGGCCATGGCTAGGCCGGAAGGAAAGGTGGTCGTGGCCACGGACAGCCTAGGCCTGAAGACAAGGAGGTCGTGGCCTGGGATAGGCTAGGCCTGAAGACAAGGAGGTCGTGGTTTGATGGCTAGTCCATGCCGAGACATGGCTAGGCCGGAAGGAAAGATGGACATAGCCACAGACAGGTGATGTGATTTTCAATTGAGTTGTAGTAAAAAGGTTCGTTGAGACTTGTGAAAGCAATAGATTTTAGACTTATAAAACTTAAAAACAAACAAAACTTAACTCAAAATTTAATTTCAAGATATAAGAAATAACCAAGACACTGATTCCACTATTACACATGAATGAATGATGGTAAATAATCCAAAACTCTAATTATCTTTTAAGTCCCTTATTTTCTTAATTCACAAATAATCATACAAATTCTCAAATATTAATTGTATTCCCTAAGCATAGATTATCAATTGACTTAACAAAGTATAACCTATCAAATTGAATCACAACTAATTAAGAAAATTATGTAAACAATTTAGAACTCGCAAAAGCATTGATTGAGTGAATTATAAATTATAAATTAGAGAAAATAAAATAATTACCAATTATTCATGCGTAAATAGCTTCCTCATTGCCTTGGTTGTGGGAGAATTAGCCTCTCATCATGTTGGAAACACGCTCAAAAATCATTATAATTGCTCAAAGGGTGTTTACAAAGATGAAATGGAGAAAATGATGAAAATCGGGTGTTTGCAACGTTTATAATTGTTGCAAACACCGTTATTAAAAACGATAAAGATGAACTGCTGTCATTATCGTAGCTCGCGACCCTCGTTTACTTGTCGTTAACACTGTAGCATGAACGATTGTCTTTTTGGGTCTAATGTTCTTCGTATGTTCTTCAAGCAGCAGCAGAAAACTCGTCTCTGCAACTCGATCAATCCGCACTCTGTTATGCTCTAAACTCTCCCAAACTCCCTGTCTCCGCTCTACTACTCCTCTGAACCTTATATAGCCTCCCAGAACCGAGAATAATCCTCTGTAACTCCAGCAAATCTTCCATTACTCGGCATTGAAGAAAAATATTCTCGGGAATATTTTCTTCCCTGATTTAACTCTTCACGCGCTGGAATGATGCATAAACATTCCAAACATGATATTACATGTTGTAGGAGTGATCCAACACGCTTCAGACACATCAAATTTTTCCAAAACTTGCAAACCCGTGAAATATTTTTTTCCATGCACATGCTGCCCTGTTTTCATCTCTTAGATTATCTAGCCAAATTAAATCGTGACAAACAATCATACCAAGCCTGTATTGGTCAAACAAGTCCAGCCCAAGAGTTCAGCGATTGAATCTCTCCCGAAACACCCAAAAATCCAACTCTAATCTGCCAGGCACATAACTCATTTTCCCGCCAAAACCAAAATTCAAAAAAAAAAGAAGAAGATGGGTGCTAAAGATGAATTTGGGCTACACATAGCTGTGGGTGCTGAAAATGAATTTGGGCTACACATAGCCGTGGTTGCCCCTTATCCAAACTTGGAGTCCGCTTAGCAAATGTCCTCCGGAGGTTCCCCGGGTAATTTTTCGAGCCGAAATTTCCAACAAGTGTAATTCTCCAATAACACCTACAAACACACAAAACACCATAATAAATACAAAAACGAGTACCAACATAGAGAAAATTGAGGACAACTTAGACACAAAAATGTGTCTATCAAATACCCCCAAACTTATTATTTGCTAGTCCTCGAGCAAATCTAATCTAGAAAAATAAAAATGACTACACTTAGCACGTACAGTAAGCCGTTAAACCGCTAGGTAGCCCTAGCGGCGGAGTGTTGTCTCCGGAGGGTTTACCCGAGGTGTACCCACAAAACCTTTACTCCAGACCCTATCTATCTACGCAGAACCTTGAAATGCACTAAAGAATCTCCTTGGTTGGCATACAATCATTGACTTTAGGAGGAAGTACCACGATGCGAAATTCAATTGTTGTACACTGAGTTTGCACTCAAGCATACTAAAATTCATATATAAGTGACAGAGCTCTACTCGGATAGTTTCGGGACATCATAACAAGGAGTCAACCAATCACATGGAAAGATTAAGAAGATGGATGAGAAAACGTAGATGGTTTGACTAAGGTGAACGGTATTTCCCATATCTGTCTAAAGGCCACTACTAGGATGAACCTATCCTAATGGTCGAGATACAGGTCTGACTAATATCAACACAGCTGGCAAATACAAGGGAACCAGCGGGTGATAATCCTAACTCTAGGTCAACACAACTGGCATATACAAGGGCACTAGTGGTTGACTTTATTGAATTTATTCCGATTGGTTTGATGGTCTGGTCTCAAATTTTTTTTTTTTTTTTTGGTTTTTTTTTGGTTTTTTTTTTTTGGTTTTTTTTTTTTTGTATCCCAATCAATCTATTTCACCCTAGCAATGGTAATAACTTGAATCGTGTGCCCCACCAAATCACTTAAAAGAAAAGAAAAATAAAAACATAAGGTGAAAGGATTCAACGAGATATGGCAAAACTACCATGTTTTTTTAATTCTAACACTCGAGCTCGTGCTTTTATGAATAGACTCTTTAGATGTTTCCATCTAATCGATTGGTTCTCAACTCCCGCAACCAAGATGTTCCCATCCACTTAGATTGGTTAGTGCCAACCTTAATAACCATAAATTTCTAGGCTCTGGAGTTTATTTATTGCAACTAAAAGCTAACAAAAAGTTTCTTCCCCACCCCCAAACTTAAATCTAACATTGTCCTCAATGTTTCTAATGAAAGAAAAAAAGTAAAGTAACAGGAGGAATCAGTAAAGAGAGAAGTCGGAAAGATAGTACCTGGGTGAAGAGAGAAATCAAAACCTAATATACAACATACAAAACGCCTTGATGGTCAATCAAGGGTAAACAGGGTCCTCCAGAGGGACCTACTCAACATCACCTGTAGGAAAGGGCTCTAAAAAGGGTTTCAATCTCTGACCGTTAACCTTTGAAGAACTACTACCATCCGGTGTCTCGATCTCAACAGCTCCATGAGGAAAGACAATGCGAACAATAAAAGGACCCGTCCACCGAGAACGTAACTTCCCAGGGGAAAATATGCAAGCGGGTATCATACGGAAGAACTTTTGACTGGAGAAAATGACTTTCTTAAAATATTCTTATCATGCACAAGTTTCATTTTGTTCTTATACTCCTTAGCACTATCGTAAGCATCTATACGAATCTCTTCCAACTCATTGAGTTGGAGTTTCCTACGGGCTCTGCCTTGTCAAGTGAAAAATTTAGCTGCTTAACAGCCCAATAAGCTCTATGTTCTAACTCAACAGGTAAACGACATGCCTTGCCATACACAAGCAGATAAGACGACATTCCAATGGGGGTCTTAAACACAGTACGATAAGCCCATAAGGCATCAGTAGCCTAGACGACCATCTTTCCGATTAGGATTAATTGTTTTCTCTAATATACGTTTTATCTCCTATTAGAAACCTCTACACGACCATTAGTTCGCGGATGATACGGGGTAGCTACCTTATGTGTAATACCATATTTCTTCATCAGAAGCCTAAAAGGTCCATTACAAAAGTGAGACCCTCCATCAATAATTATAGCTCGCGGTGTACCAAAACGTGTAAGTATATTATTTTTCAAGAACTCAATCACAACCCTATGGTCATTGGTCTTACATGCAACCGCCTCAATCCACTTAGAGACATAGTCTACAGCGACAAGGATGTATAAGTTACCAAAAGAATTAGGAAACGGACCCTTAAAGTCAATACCCCACACATTTAAAACCTCAACAACTAAAATAGGATTCAAGGGCATCATGTTCCTACGGGAAATGGTTCCTAATTTCTGGAAATGTTCACAAGTAACACAAAGAATTGTGGGAGTCTTTAAACAACGAAGGCCAATAGAATCCACACTGCAATATCTTAGCATCAGTCTTCTTAGCACTAAAGTGACCCCCACAAGCATGGTCATGACAAAAGAAAATAATACTGGACTGGTCACTCTCAGGTATACATCTCCTAATAACTGTCCTGGACAATACTTAAACAAATAAGGATCATCCCAAAAAGAAGTGCTTAACCTCCGCTAAAAACCTAGAACGATCTTGTTTACCCCAATGTTGGGGCATTCGACCAATAACAAGATAGTTCACTATATTCGCATACCAAGGTATAATTGGGTAACAAAGAACCGATTGTTCATCGGAAAACTATCCCTAACGGGAGGAGAATCATCGTGGGTATCCACAACAAGCCTAGACAAGTGGTCGCTACTACATTTTCTCGCACCTTTTTTGTCTATAATGTCTAAGGAAAATTCGTAACAAGAGGATCCATCTAATCAATCTAGGTTTAGTTTCCTTCTTGGAAAGAAGATACTTCAAAGCAAACATGATCGGTGAAGATTATGACCTTAGAACCTAAGAGAGGGTCTAAACTTGTTTAAGGCAAACACAATGGCTAACAGGTTCTTTCTGTAGTGGTATAGTTCAACTGGGCATCATTAAGAGTTTTGCTAGCATAGTAAATCACATGAAGTAATTTGTTTTCTCGCTGACCTAGCACAACACCAATAGCATAATCTGAAGCATCGCACATGATCTCAAAGGGTAGGTTCCAGTTGGGTGCCTGGACTATGGGGGCGGTAGTAAGTAAAGTCTTAAGCTTCTCAAAAGCCTCTAAACAAGCATCATCAAAGACAAACTTAACATCTTTTGCAATCAAATTTCAAAGAGGTCTAGAAATCAAGCTAAAATCCTTAATGAATCGACGATAAAAACCCGCATGCCCTAAGAATGACCTAATATCTCTTACGGTTTTGGGACTGTAAAGTCTTGATAAGGTCAACTTTGGCTTTATCTACCTCTATACCCTTAGAAGATACGATATGCCCTAAAATAATTCCTGATCGAACCATGAAATGACATTTCTCCCAATTAAGCACTAGATTTTTTTCCTTACACCTAGTCAACACTAATGACAAATGATGCAAGCACTCATCGAAAGATGAACCAAACATTGAAAAATCATCCATAAAGACCTCTAAGAACCGTTCTACCATGTCAGAAAATATGCTCATCATGCAACGCTGAAAAGTCGCAGGGGCGTTACATAGCCCGAAAGGCATGCGTCTATATGCAAAGGTACCAAAGGGACATGTAAAAGTGGTTTTCTCCTGGTCTTCTGGGGGCAATAACGATCGATTATAGCTAGAGTAGCCATCTAAAAAGCAGAATGACTATGTCCAACTAATCTCTCTAGCATCCGGTCGATGAAGGGAAGGGAAAGTGGTCCTTCCTAGTGACCTTGTTCAATTTCCTATAGTCAATACAAACACGCCAACCCGTGGTCACTCAGGGATTTTGGGAACAATTAACTCGAAATTATTATAACAACTTAAGAACCTCGGGACTTCTTTTCATATTTGGGTTCAATTTTACGTTGCATCTCCTAGAAGGTTTGGTGAACAACGATGCATACAAACAGTGGGACTTATACCCTTAATGGCTATGGTCCACCCTAAAGCTTCCTTGTTGTTTTGAAGGACGGTTACTAGCCTACTTTCCCGATCACTATCCAAGTCGGATGCTACAATTAAGTAAAGTTTCGGATGGGCCTAAAAACACATACTTCAAGGTATCTGGTAGTTGTTTAAGGTCCAACTTTGGGGGCTCTTCTAACGAAGGAACTAGGGTAGACTTAGAAACTGGTAGTGGTTCGAACTTAGGTTTCCATCCATTACTAGTGTCTAACAAAGGGGTTGAATCTAACAAAGCATTCACCTCATTAATCACATTATCATCATCAAAGTCAATCCAAAAGTGAGCTAGGCATTTCTCTAATGGATCTTCTAACAAAGTGTTTTAATGACTCCTCGACTAATGTTCCTATCATGTTCGAGTCATCTAGTTCAGAGGGTAGCTTACTAATATTAAAATTGTTCAGCTCAATAGTCATATAACCAAAAGATAAGTTCATAATACCATTTCGACATTTAATGATCGCATTGGATGTAGCTAAAAATGGGCGACCTAAAATCACTGGTATTTGGTTCTCTGGGTAAGGGACGGGTTGGGTATCTAGGATAACAAAATCCACTGGATATATAAACTTGTCGACCTCTATAAGAACATCCTCGATTACACCACGAAGAATTTTAACGGACCTATCGCCTAAGTGGAGTGTCATCTGGGTAGGTTTCATCTCACCAAGTCTAGCTTAAGGTACACATGGTATGGGAGTAAGTTCACACCGGCTCCTAAGTCAAGCAACGCTTCTCAACATGGTATTTACCTATTGTGCAAGAAATGGTAGGGGACCCTGGGTCTTTATACTTGGGAGTAGTGGTATTTTGAATAATAGAACTCACGCGACTAGCTAGAAAGGCTTTCTTCTGGACACTAAGCTTCCGCTTTTGCGTACACATATCCTTAAGAAACTTGGCATAAGCGGAAATCTGCTTAATTGCATATAATAATGGAAGGTTGATAGTTACCTGCTTAAAAACCTCCAATATATCATTAAAGTTGGACTCTCTCTTAGTTGGAACTAGCAGCTGGGGAACGGTGCACTGGGAACAAAGCCGGCTCAACATGACCCTCATTGGTCTCTTTAGAGACTCTATCCCGTCTCCTCATTTTCTGGCTCAGAAGGGTGAACTACAACATGTTCACTTTCAGGCATGGCGACCTTATTTTCAACTTTCTTTCCACTCCTAAGGGTTGTAATAGAATTCACATGATTGTACGATTTCTCTCCTTTAGGGTTAGGATCAGTATGACTAGGGAACCTTCCATCTTCTCTCTCACTAAGAAACTTAGCTATTTGGCCGACTTGAAGTTCTAATTTAGCAAGAGACTGGGAATTATTCTTAAAATTCTCGCTTGGTTTCGTCTTGAAAATTACCATGGCTCTTTACTAACATTTCTGGCTTTGTGATAGCATATCCTGGCTCTTTCTTAATATACTAAGAGATTCCTCTAAGCTAGTTATTCTATTCTCGGATGGGTTCGGGCCCGACTCAAGAGTTCTTAGTATAACCAAAACCGGGGGAGGCCGAGAATTACTAGGCTGGCCTTGATTCCGCCCTTAGACCAAGAGAAATTAGGATGGTTCCTCCAACCAGGATTGTAGGTCTATGAGTATGGGTCAAAATTCTGACGGTTCTCAAACCTTGCATTGTTATAGACAACATGAGCTTGCTCTTCACTAACCTGACCTTCCCAAAATGAGATATTAGGTTCTACTCCACAACTAGAGACTTGAGAGGCTCTAATCCTATCATCAGGTTCAACAAGAGACCTATGTTAGGCTGATTCAATTCCAAAGCTTCTAACCTTCTAGACAAAGCAGCAAACTTAGCATCTGACCCGAAGCTTGTATCTACCACATTGGTGCTACTTCTATTGACCAAGAGTCTCTTAGGGGGTTCAACACAAGACTCCCATTGTTGGGATTTCTCAGCAACAACTCCTAAGAAGGTAAAGGCATCCTCATCACTTTTACTAGTGAACTCACCAGCGCACATAGACTCGACCATGGCTTTGGTCGAATAGTCTAAACCATCATAAATAATCTCTACAAGTTTCATCTTATCAAATCCATGGTGAGGACATCGGGATAGGAGATCATTGAATCTCTCTAAAAACCTATAAAGAGACTCTCCTCTTGTTGCACACTAGCACTAATTTTTCGCCTAACAGTTTTGCATTTTATGCTTAGGGTAGAATTTCATATAGAAAGCAAAGAATAAGTTTCCTTCCATGTTTCAATGGATTCGATGGTAGGTTGTTTAGCCAGGTCTTGGCTTTATCTTTTAAGGAAAAGGGGAACATCTTAAGTTTCAAAACTTCATCAGTAAGGTCTTTTATTCTAACTGTCCCACAAATTTCCTCAAAGTCCCTAATATGAAAATAAGGGTTCTCATCATCTTTTCCTAAGAATATAGGGATCATATGAAGAATACTAGGTTTTATCTTGAAATTAGCCGTATTGGCTGGCAATTTAATGCACGAAGCTCGGTTGGTCCTAGTTGGGAACATGTAATCTTTCAAAGTTGCCATCGCTGGCACAGATGAAGTACTAGGGTACTTTCCTCACGAAGAGACAGATTCTCAAAACTGAAGTTTCCAAAAACAGGGCTCTCAAAAGAAGAGTCTTCGAGCTCCCCGCTTCCACAAGAAGAATTACTAGGTTTTCACTAATCAATCGACCTAGATTGTCTCTTTTCCAAGCCCGCTCTCTAATAACCTCGGGCATACACTAGAAAAACAAAAGAAAAAGAAAAATCCTAAAAGGAAAGGAAGTTATATGCAAACACAAACAAGGTGACTCCACCACAAGCAAACCTAATGATTTCTAGCAAACAAAAAGCATGATGGATCCACTTAGATTTTTCTAGACCGGCTTCTAATCTTTCGAAAAGGAACTCGTTACATAACTGAGAAAACTTCTCTGGAATCAATCCGAGTTGAAGTAAGTTGAATAGAGGCGAGGGAAGTCTGCGTGGAGCTTTGATACCCAAGGCCTCACCGCATTACAAGGCGGCGCGAGTCACGCATTCAACTCACGTAAAACCATCATGAACTTCGAAGTATGCTTAAAAGAGTAACCAATATTTTTCGAACGACTTTCCTATTAAGCTCGTTACCCTATCGGTCTCGTTATATTCCAAATTTTAAAGCTTAGGTTCGCGTTAAGTATCGTTTTCCTAAGGCGGGCAAAAAGAGAACGGTGATGAAATCCGAACCCTTATCTTGTATGGCCAGTCCTTGCCCTTTACTAGGAAATTAAAGCAGCCGTTTTCAATTCCTCAGCATATATGTGATAAGCATGTAAATGCTACATTTTATACCCATATTTATATTAACTAGGACTCGATGTTTTGGCTAACAACACTATTTTAGTGCTTTTGTAGAAAGTACAAGCGTATATCGATCATCCAAGGAATAAACGCCTAAGCTTCACAGTTTAAATGGCGTTTGCCGCAGGAAATGAGATGAATTGAATGTGGCTGCCCATGTATGTTCGTTGGCACCACCACTAGAAGTGTTGTGCACCTAAGGACTGCAACTCCTAAACCTATTTGAGTGACATCTATACTAGTGGAATCATGGACGGAGGAGATTGAGTGAGCTTTCTAGACGGTGAGAAGATGAAGAGTTGTTGCCGTCGAACTTCAGGTGAACTGAATTGAGAACTCAGGCTACAGAGAGTCAAGATGCGTACCGGGTGAAGAGAGTAGGAGCTAGAAATTGGCAGCAGCAAATCTAGGCGCGAAAATGGATGTTGGCTGAAGTTGGAAAGAAGTGGAGCTGGTGATGCAAGTTGAACCGGTGCAGTGACCTGAGGGCCTCAGCTTGAGAACAATAAGAAGAGAGTTGGTTTTGCCGGTGAAGGGAAATGACTGCGGTGGTGATGAACTGGGGTATGCTATACATGAACAAGCTAGGTTTGCTGTAATTGTCATGGCTATGAACCAATCAATGGAGTGATGGAGGACTGAAACTGCGAAGCGAGTATGGTCGGTCTGTATGGGTGTTTTTAGTGGTGATTCGATTGCAGTGATGGTCAGTCTGGAACTAGGGTATTTGCACGAGTCTGGTGCTATTTACGGTGTCTGTAGTAGTTGATCGAATCGGACAGTGGTGATTTGTAATGCAAACTCGTGAATTAGTGATGGAGGAATGAAATCAAGGCAACAAGGAAGCTGCTGAGTTTGCAGTTGAACATTTGTGTTGTTAACTATAAATAATGCGGCTGTATACCATTATCAAGAGTGCAGGCTTGGGTTGAGTTTTAAATGCATGTCCAAGCTGAGAATCGGATGAGAAAATGATGTTTTTTGTGATGCTTCAATCCATGAGATCGATGGGAATTTACTGATGGGTAAGAAGTATGTGGCCGAACTTGGAAAGGAGCTGGTTGCACTCGGTAGAGCTCGTAAATGGAAGGCCATGGAAGAAACAGAATCAGCCAATCAAACTGGCCGGCGATAATTATCGACGGGAGGTTTGTCTACGGACTGAACGATGAAGAAGATGGATTCAGTTGAGAGAAGATTTATGCAAGAGTGAATGAAGACGAGCCAGCGCTGATACCATTGTTGCGTGGCTGTAAATTCAGAGGCGGTATTGCGTAGCAGGGGATTGCTGAGCAGCGTCTTTCAACAACAGGTGGAATCTGGTTGTTTGTGCCATGAGTTTGCAGGCTTCAGAGAATTCGAGACAGTGAGAAGGTGAAGGGGAGGAGTTGATGTTGTGACCAGATTTATTTAGATGAAAGAAGAATGGTGATTCAGTCCAATGGGTTTGTGAAGTTGTAGCTGAGATGGGTAATGATTCTGTGTGTTGGTCGATTCGGTGGAGAGAGCGATGTTGTAGCCGAAGACATGAACAGAAGATGGAGTCACGTGCTGCGGTCAGGACTTGGTCGGCAACAGTGGGCCTGAGATGGAAGTCGCGGGTTGATTGGATTTGGGTCCAGTTAGAACTCTAGGAGGAGATATATCTCTATCTCGACACAGAGGAAAGGAGGACCTGTTTTTGGAGGCTATAGAGCCGACGAACAGAAACTGGAGAAGAAAAAGGAGGCGGCGGAAGTGTTTTGGAGCTCAAGAAGAACAGGCGACGAAGACAAATATTGGTTTAATCGTTTCTCTTGCTATTATTTTTTGATGGGTTTTAAGAAATCCTTTTGATATGTTCTAATCCTTTTTGTAGCTAGGGTTTTATGGAGAAAACTACTTCTAGCATTAAGACCATTTGAATCGATTTTGAATAATTTGGTATTAGGCTATGTGAATTGAATTTCGAAATCCAATAATTATGGTTTATTGATTTTATAGAGAATATGTGTTGTTGTCTCACCGGCTTTGTACGATACAAAAGCCTAAATGCATAAATGTGATGGTTTTACAATTCAATTTGTTATAGTATTTGATAATCCATGCTTAGGTTAAATCATTTGATGGGTTATGCTTAGACGACGCAAATAACAATTGTGAACCTACTAATTATCTTTTCAATAATTTTCTTGTCATTATAATTTGATACCCCATGCTGGGAAAACTTTGATGGGTTATACTTAGGAGATGCAAGTCATATTAGAGAAAGTTATATACCAATAATAGGTGTTGCAATTGAACAAAGATATAGACTCATATTTGGAATTCGAATTCTTTTCGGTACTCAATTAGAAATAGTAGTGGAATCCATTGACCACGGTTCAGTGCTCTCTCTTATCGTATTTATTTTAGTTTAGTTGAGTTTTCATTCTTTTAATTCCGTAACTATTTCAAAAATCCAAAAAAAATATTTCTCAGTTAGTCGATCGAATTATTGATTACGATATTTCACCGCTCTTCGTGGGAACGACCCGTACTTGCCTCTGTCTACTAGTTAGACACCGTGCGATTGCGGTTATTATAATATAGGCATCTCCGGATCCTATCAATATGCAAACGAAGGAATACAGTAACTCGCTGACATGGGATTCGCGAGTGTTTCGACAAACTTACCTCCCGTTCCAGACGGGGGATGAACCGTTGTAGTCGACTCGGGCCACGACTCCTATGTCATGTACGAACCCAAGGGGCCGAGGCGATATCGTAATCGTCGTCCTTCTCTGCACACAGTTTATATTTAAACTACCTTCCGTAGGGTTTAAAAATAATGTCCCAAAATTTAAAGTCCAAAGTCCAAAAATAAAGTGCAAAAGAAAAGGAAAGTCTAAAAAAAAAAATATATCTAAAAAAATAAAAATGTCTCTTTTTTTTTTTTTTTTCCTCTCTTTTAAAAAAAAAAAAAAAAATCTTCTTCTTTCGCTCCTTTCGCTTTTGCCTTTTACTCCAAGTCTTTAAGTATTCACCAAAAGCTTTGGCAAAATTTTCTTTCGCTCCAAATTCCAAATTCTGTAAGGAAAAGACAAAAACCCAAAAACGTAAAGAAGAACAAAAACAAATAAAAACCTAAAAAAGAAAAAAAAATCTAAAAACAATAGCCTAAAGACAAGTCCGCGTCGGCGGCGCCAAAAATTGATGTGATTTTCAATTGAGTTGTAGTAAAAAGGTTCGTTGAGACTTGTGAAAGCAATAGATTTTAGACTTTTAAAACTTAAAAACAAACAAAACTTAACTCAAAATTTAATTTCAAGATATTAGAAATAACCAAGACACTGATTCCACTATTACACATGAATGAATGATGGTAAATAATCCAAAACTCTAATTATCTTTTAAGTCCCTTATTTTCTTAATTCACAAATAATCATACAAATTCTCAAATATTAATTGTATTCCCTAAGCATAGATTATCAATTGACTTAACAAAGTATAACCTATCAAATTGAATCACAACTAATTAAGAAAATTATGTAAACAATTTAGAACTCGCAAAAGCAGTTGATTGAGTGAATTATAAATTATAAATTAGAGAAAATAAAATAATTACCAATTATCCATGCGTAAATAGCTTCCTCATTGCCTTGGTTGCGGGAGAATTAGCCTCTCATCATGTTGGAAACACGCTCAAAAATCATTATTATTGCTCAAAGGGTGTTTACAAAGATGAAATGGAGAAAATGATGAAAATCGGGTGTTTGCAACGTTTATAATTGTTGCAAACACTGTTACAAAGAACGATAAAGATGAACTGCTGCTGTTACTGTAGCTCCGCGACCCTCGTTTACTTGTCGTTAACACTGTAGCATGAACGACTGTCTTTTTGGGTCTAATGTTCTTCGTATGTTCTTCAAGAGCCAGCAAAACTTCGTCTCCGCAACTCGATCAATCCGCACTGTTATGCTCTAAACTCTCCCAAACTCCCCCGTCTCCGCTCTACTACTCCTCCGAACCTTATATAGCCTCCCGTAACCGAGAATAATCCTCTGTAACTCCAACCAAATCTTCCATTACTCGGCATTGAAGAAAAATATTCTAGGAATATTTTCCCTCGATTTAACTCTTCACGCTATTTGGAATGATGCATAAACATTCCAAACATGATATTACATGTTGTAGGAGTGATCCAACACGCTTCAGACACATCAAATTTTTCCAAAACTTGCAAACCCGTGAAATATTTTTTTCCATGCACATGCTGCCCTGTTTTCATCTCTTGGATTATCTAGCCAAATTAAATCGTGACAAACAATCATACCAATCCTGTATTGGTCAAACAAGTCCAGCCCAAGAGAATTCAGTGATTGAATCTCTCCCAAAACACCCAAATATCCAACTCTAATCTGCCAGGCACATAACTCATTTTCCCGCCAAAACCAAAATTCAAAAAAAGGAAGATGGGTGCTAAAGATGAATTTGGGCTACACATAGCCGTGGGTGCTGAAAATGAATTTGGGCTACACATAGCCGTGGTTGCCCCTTATCCAAACTTGGAGTCCGCTTAGCAAATGTCCTCCGGAGGTTCCCCGGATAATTTTTCGAGTCGAAATTTCCAACAAGTGTAATTCTATAATAACACCTACAAACACACAAAACACCATAATAAATACAAAAACGAGTACCAACATAGAGAAAATTGAGGACAACTTAGACACAAAAATGTGTCTATCAATAGGCTAGGCCTGAAGACAAGGAGGTCGTGGCCTGGCTAGCTAGTTGGATAGCTAGTGGCCATGGATAGGCTAGGCCTGAAGACAAGGAGGTCGTGGCCTGATGGCTAGTCCATGCCGAGGCATGGCTAGGCCGGAAGGAAAGATGGCCATAGCCACGGACAGGCTAGGCCTGAAGACAAAGAGGTCGTGGCCTGGCTAGCTAGTTGGCTAGCTAGGTAATTGGTGGACACGACCTGGCTATCTAGTTGTCTAGATAGGAAATTGGTGGTTGTGGCTAGGTTATGAAACCCAACCAGAGTAGCCTGTCTATGGAGTGCGGCCATGTTGGCATTGGTACTTAGTTTGTAGCATACAGAACATATTCGAGGAATTCAGCCGTGGAATTCTGCAACTCGAAGTAATATTCCAAATATTATGCTTCTGGTAATTCAGAATAGCATAATAGCTTATTCTGGATATTTATAATTGCAGTATCAATGTAGACTGATCAATGCATGACAATTCATATGGTAGTGCATAAAAAAATGAGAGTTCAATTTGGGTGAAGCTCTAAAATCTTGCAAGCATATTGAAGGCCAAAGTATAGCCATTAATAGATACACATTCTCAATTCTCTTGCGGAATATGATGTAGAAGTACGAATCTATAATTCTGATGCCGAGTCAGGAATTTATATTTATAAACATATATATATATATATATATATATATATAGAATACCGAGAGTTCAACTGGGTGAAGCTCTAGTACATATATAATTATAGATATGTCTCTGGTGTTGGTTCGTAGGCGATTTTTACAAGTTTTTCCCTTGTCAAAAAACCACCATCTACATTAAGTCCCTAGGAACAAGTAATGTTTCGTGGTATGCACTAGATGGTGACATTGACAGTACAAAAGATATCAAAGAAATTGGAAATTCATAAGACAAAGATTGAATACTTATATTTTCTTTCGATGTCATAAAGGATATGTCTTCATAGACTGGTTAGGAAAGTCTCTTTGATAATAGTTGCGACCAAGTTGTAGAAGGTATGATCCTCTGTTCGAGCGAAGACGTAGGTGTTGATGGTGGTTTTTAGCTTAGGGTTAAAATCGTAAAACGTACATCTGACATGACGTCACTATGACCACTATCGCATTTATTGAATCAATCAGCATGCCTACGTAAGAATTACCAGGGTACCTTTTTTTTATATACATGTGTCATGTTCCACGGCAGAACCCTTAGTATTGACCGACAACATCTTCGTATATACCAAACCCTAATTCTCTCACCACCGTGCCAATGGCAAACCATGCCAGCCACGTCTCCGCGCCAAGGCATGCCAACCATGCCAGCCGCACCACCGTGCCAATGTCAAACCATACCAGCCACGTCTCCGCGTCAAGGAAGGACAACCATGCCAGCCGCACCACCGTGCCAATGGAAAACCATGCCAGCCACGTCTCCGCTCCAAGGCATGCCAACCATGCCAGCCGCACCACTGTGCCAATGGCAAACCATGCCAGCCACGTCTCCGCATCAAGGCATTCCAACCATGCCAGCCGCACCACCGTGCCAATGCCAAACCATGCCAGCCACGTCTCCGCGCCAAGGCATGCCGACCTGATGCGTGTCGTAGGTGCAATCAAATTAATTCAATATTTCCACTCAATTAAAAATAATATAATGGAAGTCAAGTTCGTTCCCACGAGGAGCAAGAGATCTTAGTTGTAAAAATTGTCACGAAAGGGGGTGTAAAAAAACAAAAGAAAATAAACAAAGCAATTAAAATCGAAAGTTGAAAGATGAAAGCAATAAGAGAGACAAGATCAAGGAATCCTTCTTCGTTGCAAAACAATGATTAAAGTTATGTTCTTTTCTACTTGTTATTAGTCACAAGATTATCACCAACCGTGGGATAGCAGTCCGCTTAGCTAGCCCCAAAATCCCTAATTTCACCGAGTAATGTGTCCGCTTAGTTATCGATTCTATTCAAAAGAACCACCTTGAGGTTCGCTTACAAGATGTAATTCCCATAATGCATTAAGATTTATGAATTTAGGTTTAGTACTAGTAGTTAAACTCGGTTCACTTGGTCCACTTTCTAGCGTTGTTTCTACACACAATTGCTCCACGGAATCCCTCCGCAAGGTCTCGTGTTTTTCTACTTGTGTAAAGTGTCGAGAACGATTACGTATTCCCTAACTTATACTAGATATAGATCAATTAACAAATCAATTTAGCGTGCACTCCAAACAATCTATCAATCAATCATGAATGAATAAACATTCCTATTAGTAAAAACAATCGATAATCATGTGAAAAACTTCAAGATAGAATTGAAAACAAAACTCAAATCATGTTAAGAACTAGGAATTCATCCTCAATCAATAAGAAAATTAGCTACTCATGTTTTTGAAATTCACACAAATAATAATTATTAAAAGGAGAATTTTCAAGTTCACACAAATAATTAAAAAGAAAAATCTTAGGAAAAGCAAGCAAAAACACAAGTGATGTGTGTGTAGAGAGGTGTGTAGAAGTTGTAGAAAACTTCTCTATTTATAGGCTTCAATATTCTCCAAATCTTCTAAGGAGTAGAATCCTTTTCCTTTTGCAATTCAATTTCCAAATCCAAGCTTTTCTCAACTCTTCCACCTTCTCTTTCCAAATTTGAGTCCAATTCTCCATCCAATTCCTAGCCCAAGTCTTCACACCCATGAGAGAAATCCATAGAAAATTCTGGAATTTTTTTGCTCGCCGGAAAACTGGGATTGTGGCCGGAATTTGACCGGAATACGTCACCGCCGGCCACCTGAAAATTTCTCCGTCAGTGGAATATTCGACGGAATATTCCGTCAGTCCTCCGTTAGAGCTGACGGTCAAGATAACGGTCCTCGTTAGTCAGATAAGTCAAGGTCAAACATTTACTGAGTCAGCTAGGTCTAGTCAGAACCGAGTCAGCTCAACCGACTACTGATCGGTTTTGCACGAGACTTCTCGAGTACTATCTTTCTCCTCCCGACTATGGCCATATCATTTCGCCAACACCAGTCTTTTACCTAATCTTCTCGGCCATGAGGGCTATTCCATTCAATCCTACCAAGCTGCAGCTGCAAACATGCCATTCATCTCTTCTCACACTGAACAAGTCGGTACCCATTTGTAACCAAACAACCCATCTCGCTTGCAATCCTTGTAATACTTCAATTCCCCGTAGCTTGTAAATACATCCGTGCAAAGACCACCTACAACTCAATATCACCGTGCTAACTTACACCACCACCGCAACTCCGTTGCAAGCATTCCACCATCCTCTTGAGCATCACAAACGGCTCCCATTGCGAGACCACAATCACCATTCCAGAGCAACAACTCCACCGCCATTACGCCCTTCTTCCCACTTCTTACCGGCTCCAGACTTGTAATGTAATTCAATACCATTCTCTCATTTTCACCGCTATTATCAACACCAACAATATCCAAATTGCTTCTTGCACACTAGAAATGCATCTCATTCTCAAGCCAACATAGCTTCATACTCCTTCTACCAAGCATCACACGCAAGCCATCTCCTCACCCAATAAACACACACAATTCTTCTCATGACAAGAAGACTCTCCGCAATTCCAAAGTGTTTCAGTTCTACTTCATACAATCTTGAGAACAAAACCCCACTCGATTCACCGGCACCCATTTGTTCTACCTCCGAGTTGAGTCTCGCATCTCTCTTCTTCAATCTTAGCGGCATCGGTTCCATTTCACTGCGCCTTCTCCTCCTTAGCCTCGGTTGTTGGGCCTGTAATTTCGGACCATCGGCCGCAACTCATGCTCCAATTCACAACAATTGCGCTCTTGCTCACAAAGCCCATTTCGACCCCAAATCTCCTGCCATTCTCCATACTCAGACTCCACAGCACTCTAATTAGCCTTTACCACCATCTGCATCCTACACAGTGCCAGCTCTCAGGCAACCATTCTTGCTTGCCTCAATCACTGCAACCTCAATCCTTTTGAGCTTCATCTTCACCCATAGCAACAGCTCAAACCCAAGCTTTACAGCATTACTTCCCTGCTTAGCAATCAACAACAATGAACTAGACTGACCCATTTTCATCATTCCAGAACCCTCAAATTTCATCTCCTCTTTCTCGACATCACAACAGCTCAATCCTGTTCGATTCAAAACCCATTGAGCTTTTATACTCAATTTTCTCATCGATTCCAGCAAACCCATCACAGATTCTCTATTTCCCGGCCAGAACCATCTCTGATTTCATCTTCAAATTCTCCATCACAGTAATTCTCGATCTCACAGCAGCATCAATTTCAATTCTTCACAGATCGAACATCGTCGATCGAACAAATTCTTCCCTCGGGTCTCAACAAAGAATGGGCCGGAATTGTTGTTGGTTGAGAATCTCACCATCAATGAACCCACCTCCATTTCGATCTGATTTCCTAAGCAGCTGTTGTTCTTCTTTCTTTGTTTCAAGTGAATGAGATGAACGAGAAACATCTCTTTCGATTTTAGGGTTGAGGGTGATATGGAATAGAGACACCCAACATAAGAGCCACCCCATATGGGTGGCTATATTAAGTGGTTATTTCTGATAAGGGCTAACGATGGCAGCCCCTTAACCCGGACTCGGACCGCGTTTAGTATTCCTCCCAAAAGAGCTGCCCTTAACCATTACTCGGGCTCTGGATAGTGTTCACCCCGGAAATGACAAAATTGCCTTTTTGCTCAAATTGAGTGATTTCTTCTTCTTTTCCTCCGTGCGACTCCCGCAGTTGCTACAAAACTCAAAACAAGCGTAAAATACATAATTTACAAGAAAAATAGCAAAGAAAGCATAAACTACTAGATAGTAAATTAGGTGTATTCTACACCTATCAAATTCCCCCACACTTAGACTTTGCTAGTCCTCGAGCAAATCAAACTAAAAACTCACAACTTCAAAGCGTTCAAGCGTCACAAGCATCCAAAAAGTTATGAGGACATAGAGTTTTCGCATGCTAGTAATAAGAAGTTAGAAATACTAAAGAACATATTCGTTCTTAATTGTTGAGTGAGAAATAACCACACCATAATGAGAGAACGCGTGTTTGAGAAACGATCAATAAGCATTTCGCCTCGACTTCTCCTCACCAAAAGGATTTTATGATAATTGCACTCAAAAAGACGACTTTTTTATGGGTCACACATGTGTGCGGTAGGAATGAAGAGAGAATTCCCGCAACACGTTGAATGGTGGGAAGGACAACTTCCGAAATATTTTTAAAAACCCACATCTTTTATATTTTGAAAAACCATTTTTCTGACGATCTCTACGAAAGGAAATCAACCATTTATATTGAGGATGAGATTACTTACTCACCTTCACATCCGATCGCCAATTATGATAACACCACTCTCACGGAATCCAATAGAAACGTCTTCCGCTCCTCGTCTTTATCTTCGTCTTCGGTTTCAACTATTGATGATAAACCCTTGAATTTCATAAATCCTTAACAATTCTTAACTCTTTTTACCTTAAATATCCTTGTCGCTTGAAACTTCCTTATATATTTTCCTTCCCCACGGCTCATTCAATAAAAATAAGAACAAATATTTCTCTTGTGTTTTTCTCTTTTTTTTTTTTTTTTTTTTTTTTTTTTTGATAAACACAAGAGAAATTAAATACAAAATAAACCATGGCCGTGGAAGAAGTATTTTACCACTTGATTTTTCACAACTTGTATCGTCTTGAAATCATAAACTTCAAAAA
The DNA here is from genome assembly GCA_023531295.1 of Papaver armeniacum. Taxonomy (NCBI): domain Eukaryota; kingdom Viridiplantae; phylum Streptophyta; class Magnoliopsida; order Ranunculales; family Papaveraceae; genus Papaver; species Papaver armeniacum. The sequence continues at coordinate 27,628 of JAJJWW010013171.1, forward strand.
TTCTCACCTTTTAATTTTCTTTGCTTTTATGAATAAGTCTTCATACTTGAATATAAAATTACCTCATTGTATTGTAAGTCTTCAACATATATGTGAAATCCGCTCTTTGTATGTTGCTTTACTTGTATTTGAAATTTGCTCTTTTTCTCGTTTTGTTGCTTATAAACCTTAAACTTTTCCAACTTTCCTTGTAGATTTTGATGTCGCTCCTTGTTGATGATGAATGTGTTTCTATGGATCCGTTGTTGTCGAGAGAAAGAATGGTGCTAACTGCAAATCGAACTACAAGAAGGAAGCTTTCATCCATGGACATCACCCTCATGATTGACAAAATTAGCACTCAAGAGATCAAAGAGTAGTGCTTCTATTGGTGGGAGGTTGGGTAGCTCACCATTCTACCCGGAATTTACTTATGGTGACACACACTCAAAAGAGGCTCTTTAGTAGATGGAAGATTTCTGGTCGGTGCCTCACATGATATGAATACGGGTAGTCTCCACTAATGATTGATCAGCAACTCTAATAACGCATTTCTCCACTAAATTCGCATCACCGGCATGATTAAATCCATTATTTAACACTCTAACAAACAAGAAATCCGAATGTAGTTCTCTAACATTTCCAAGTTCAATTATGTCGGTCAAAATCTCTATGTAAACATACCTAGAAGTATGCTAGTGACTCTAAAATCTTTAAAAGTTGAAGGTTTTAAGTAAAACTTTTTTTTTTTTTTTTTCAAAATTTTTTAATTTTTTTGTAATTTTTGTTTTAAAAACATGCTTAACCACTCCCCCACACTTAAACCTTACATTGTCCTCAATGTAATTGAATCCTCCTAGTAAAGTCAAGGTGGGAAATTTTAACATGATAAGAAACAAGAAAAAGAAATAACAAATAAAAAAGCAAAAGGATAGAAATACAAAACCTATGGGTTGCCTCCCATTAAGCGCTTGTTTTAAAGTCGACGTGCCCGACTTAGCTCTTGCGGCACATTACTCCTCCGGAGGAGTGCATCTTGAAGTCCAATTACGTCCACATGCTCCGTTGGAAAGTTTTCATAATATGGCTTTAACCTATGGCCATTGACTTTCAATTGTTGTCCTATTTTTTCGCTAACAATATCAACTGCACCATGAGCATAAACATTAGTAACAACAAATGGTCCCACCCAACGGGACTTAAGCTTTCCGGAAATAAACGTAAACGAGTATTAAATAAAAGAACTTTTGCCCCACAACAAAACTTTTCCGCGAAATCATCTTGTCATGAAAAGCTTAGTCTTTTCCTTGTAAATACGGAGCACTCTCGTAAGCATCATTACGTATCTCCTCTAACTCATGTAATTGTAACTTCCTTTGTTTCCCCAGCTTCATCATACTCCATGTTGAATTTCTTTATCGCCCAATAAGCCTTGTGTTCAAGTTCAACCGGAAGATGACAAGCCTTACCATAAACCAACCTATATGGAGACATACCAATCGGTGTCTTATACGCCGTTCTATACGCCCAAAGTGCATCATTGAGCTTAAAGCTCCAATCTTTCCTTGTGGTATTCACCGTTTTCTCAAGAATGGACTTGATCTCACGATTCGAAATTTCCGCTTGTCCACTAGTTTGTGGATGATAAGGCGTACCAATTTTGTGTGTTATGTTGTACTTCTTGAGAGGAGAGCGTGGAAAGCCTTCTTGAAATGTGAGCCTCCATCGCTTATCACCACTCTTGGTGTACCATGCCTATTGAATATGTTTTCCCTTACAAAATCACAAACAACTTGAGAGTCATTAGTTTTGGTGGCTCTAGCTTCCACCCATTTTGAAACATAATCTACGCTGAAGAAGTATATAAAAGTTCTCATTCGAATTGACAAAAGGGCCCATAAAATCAATACCCCACACATCAAAAATCTCAACGGCGAGAATTGGTGTGAGTGGCATTTGATTTCGAGCACCTAGATTGCCCGTTCGTTGACATCTATCACACGATTTACAAAAAACATATGAATCTTCAAACAAGGTGGGCCAATAAAATCCACTCTCGAGAACTTTGAGAGAGCGTACGCTTAGAACCAAAGTGGCCACCACATGCAAAAGTGTGGCAAAAGGAGAGAATGGATTGAAATTCGGAATTAGGCACGCACCTTCGCATTATTTGATCAACGCCATATTTCCATAAGTATGGTTCATCCCACACATATTGCTTAGCTACCTTTTTAAGTTTCATCTTTTGGAAATTAGACATTGTACTAGGTACTTTCCTTGTCACCAAGTAATTCACTATATCCGCATACCAAGGTGTTGATTCTTCCATGGAGAAAAGTTGTTCGTCCGGAAAGCGGTCATGTAATGGAAGTTCCTCTTGAGACATAACAAGTCTACTAAGATGATCCGCAACGGTATTCTCCACACCCCTCTTATCACGAATTTCTATGTCGAACTCTTGTAACAATAGGATCCACCGGATTAATCTTGGCTTAGCTTCTTTCTTCTTTATCAAGTGTCTTAGTGCGGCATGATCGGAATACACAATAACCTTTGTACCCACCAAGTATGATCGAAATTTTTCCAAAGCAAAAACTATAGCCAATAACTCCTTTTCCGTGGTAGAATAATTGATTTGTGCATCATTAAGGGTCCTAGATGCATAATAGATAACATGGGACAACTTGTCCACCCTTTGACCCAAAACGGCTCCAACCGCATAATCACTAGCATCACACATTAATTCAAATGGAAGATTCCAATCCGGTGATTTGATAATCGGCGCACTTGTCAACATATCCTTTAATTTGTCAAAGCATCCTTGCATTCCTTGTTGAAGTCGAAAGGTACCTCCTTTTGTAATAACTTGCACATCGGCATGGAGATTTTGGAGAAATCCTTGATAAACCGCCTATAGAAACCGCATGGCCAAGAAAAGAACGGATTTCCCCACCGAAGTGGGATATTGTAAGTTTCTTATTAAATCTATCTTTGACTTGTCCACTTGAGCCCTCGAGAGGACACAATGTGACCAAGTACTATGCCATGGTTTACCATAAAGTGACATTTCTCCCAATTAAGGACAAGGTTTGTGTCTATGCATCGTTTAAGAACTAGTTCAAGATTGTTTAAACAACCATCAAAAGAATTGCCATAAACACTAAAGTCATCCATAAATACCTCGATGATGCGCTCCACATAATCCGAGAATATACTCACCATGCATCTTTGAAAAGTAGCCGGCGCATTGCAAAGGCCAAACGGCATCCGTCTATATGCAAACGTTCCAAATGGACAAGTGAAAGTGGTCTTCTCTTGGTCCTCCGGTGCAATAACAATTTGATTGTATCCGAATAACCATCCAAAAAGCAATAATAAGAATGCCCCGCTAACCGCTCCAACATTTGATCAATGAAAGGTAAAGGAAAGTGATCCTTTGGGTTGCGGAATTAAGCTTTCTATAGTCAATGCACACTCTCCAACCGGTTTGAACTCTCGTAGGAACAAGTTCATCGTCTTGATTTCGAACAACCGTGACTCCGGATTTCTTTGGTACCACTTGTACCGGACTTACCCACTTGCTATCGGAAATTGGGTAGATTACCCCCACACTTAGCAATTTGAGTATCTCTTTTTTCACAACCTCCATCATGGGAGGATTAAGCCTACGTTGAGCATCACGTACCGGCTTCACGTTTTCTTCCATTAGAATCCTATGCATGCACATGGATGGACTAATACCTTTGATGTCCGCAATTGTCCACCCAATAGCCGTTTTGTGCTCTCTCAAGACTCTAAGCAAACGGTCTTCTTGTACCGGTGTGAGGTTCTTAGAAATAATCACCGGAAGCTCATCTCCATCTCCCAAGAAAGCATACTTCAAATGGTCCGGAAGTGGCTTCAATTCTAGCTTGGGCGCCTTCACAATAGATGGTACAAGTACTTCATCATTCACGGGTAAAGAAATATATGAAACATTACCCTTTTTAGCTTCTTGCAATGTCGCCAAAGCACCACACATCTCCACCAATTCCTTGGAGATTTCAACCTCCAAGTTAGACAAGCCATGGACATCCAATTCAATGCTCTTTTGCAACACCACATCAAGTTCATCCTCTTGGTTCAATTCCACCATTTGTTGCGCTAATGAATCAACCACATCAATGGAGTAAACGGAATGCACATCACTTGGGTAGCGCATGGCTTCAAATATGTTAAAGTGTATTATCTCCTTGTCGAATTCCATAGTGAGTGTACCCTTATCAACATCAATCTTCGTCTTTGCGGTCTTCATGAATGGCCTCCCAAGAAGTAAAGAAGTAGATGATCGGTTCTCATTATTGTCCATATCCACCACAAAGAAGTCCTTTAGGAAAAATAAGCTCATTTACTTGCACTAGCACATCTTCTACAAGTCCCTTTGGATATATGTTCGACTTGTTTGCCAATTGGATAATAACTCTTGTCTCTTTCAAAGGTCCTAGATTCAAGGAGTCATATATTTCGGCCGACATCACACTAATGGAAGCACCCAAGTCAAGTAAAGCATGTTCAAACCTTTGCTTACCAATAGTAATTGGCACCGTGAAACCACCGGGATCCGTGCACTTTGTAGGCATCTTCTTCAATAGCATAGCCGACGCACTCTCGCCAACTTTAGTAATTTCATTATCAAGCAACCTATCCTTCTTGATGCATAATTCCTTCATGAACTTGGCATACCTTGGAATTGTCTTAATGGCCTCAATGAATGGGATGTTGATTTCAATCTTCTTGAAGATATCCATAAGTGCCTTGTCTTGAGCTTCTTTCTTGGATTTAGCAAAACGACTAGGAAAAGGAGGTGGAGTAGTGAAAGTAGAAACCGGTTCCTTGGATTGATCGGTTGGTGTTGAATTCTCCTTTGGTGCGGTTTCCTCCTTGTTATTGACTACCTCTTTACTAACTTCCTCATGATGACTTGGACCCTCCACTTGTCTTCCACTTCTTAAAGTAACCACATTAACATTCTCTCTTGGATTCACAAATGGTTGTGAAGGAAGTTTTGTGGATGCTTGAGATTTCAATAAATTCACATCGGTCGCCAATTGTCCCATTTGAGTTTGTAAGTCCTTGATGGCCGAATCGGTCTTTTGTTGGCTTTGTTGGCTTTGTTGGAACATAGAAGTAAGACCTTGCATACCTTGCATTAACGCATTGAGCTTGTCATCATTCAAAAAATCACGCTCCTTGACTTGTTGTGGTTGAAATTGTTGTTGAGGTTGGAAACGTGATTGTTGGAAACCACCTTGTTGCTCATACGGATTGGGAACCGCCGCTTGCTTATTTGCATAACTAAAGTTGGGATGATCCTTCCAACCGGGATTGTAGGTATTGGAGTATGGATCGACCTTGGCCTTTGATTTGGATATAAAGCATTCACTTGTTCGGTCTCACCATCCGGAATAATTACCGCGCCATCCTTTGCATCATTATCTCCATGTTACTCATCCTTTGATCAAGATGTGATGATGAATCACTAACTTCATGCACTCGCCTAACCATTGGTTCATCCCTTGTGTAGAATTGTTGCGAGTTTGCCGCCATACTTTCAATCAACTCGGTAGCTTGGGCCACCGTCTTGTTCATTAATGCACCACCACCCGCGGCGTCAAGAAGAGACCTATCACTTGGGTGAAGAGCTTCATAGAAGTATTGGAGTATCATAACGTCACTAAATTGATGGTGTGGACAGCTTGCCACCAACCTCTTGTAACGCTCCCAACATTCATACAATGATTCTCCCACTTGTTGTTTCAATCCACAAATCTCCTTGCGAATTTGAGTAGCTTTGGATGCGGGAAAATATCTCTCGAGGAAAAGTTTCTTCATCCCATTCCATGTTGTGATACTTAGGAAGGCAAATAATATAACCATTCCTTAGCATTGCCCGCCAAAGAAAACAGGAAAGCTTTCAACATTGCTCCATCCGCATTAGTCTCCGGTGGAAGCATAGCCATAACTATGGTGTAGAAGTCCATAAGATGTTTGTTTGAGTCCTCATTCACCATGCCATGGAAATTTGGTAACTCTCTAATCAACCCCGCTTGATCTCGAAGGTTGAATTAGTTTGGATACACCATTGTTGTGTATCAAGCTTGTGAGAAGCTAGGTCCTTTAGTGTACGATCAGCCATTGTTTCTTCCTCTTTGTCCGAATCACTTGATGAAGAAGGAGAAAGTGGAGTGTTAATCGCACGAATGAAATCCTTTAGTTGAGTGCCGGATCGAAGACGTATTGGACTCGGTCTACCCTCTCTAAGCATTCACCAAAGGTATAACACCTGAAACAAGATTCTCACAAACTAAGTTAGATACGGTAAAGAATCTAACAAAGCAAGAATAAAGCAAAAAGAAAAATTAAAAACAACTAAAAATCGCCCGTTGCTCCCGACCTTAGCGCCAAAATTTGATGCGTGTCGTAGGTGCAATCAAATTAATTCAATATTTCCACTCAATTAAAAATAATATAATGGAAGTCAAGTTCGTTCCCACGAGGAGCAAGAGATCTTAGTTGTAAAAATTGTCACGAAAGGGGGGTGTAAAAAAAACAAAAGAAAATAAACAAAGCAATTAAAATCGAAAGTTGAAAGATGAAAGCAATAAGAGAGACAAGATCAAGGAATCCTTCTTCGTTGCAAAACAATGATTAAAGTTATGTTCTTTTCTACTTGTTATTAGTCACAGATTATCACCAACCGTGGGATAGCGAGGTCCGCTTAGCTAGCCCCAAAATCCCTAATTTCACCGAGTAGCAGTCCGCTTAGTTATCGATTCTATTCAAAAGAACCACCTTGAGGTTCGCTTACAAGATGTAATTCCCATAATGCATTAAGATTTATGAATTTAGGTTTAGTACTAGTAGTTAAACTCGGTTCGCTTGGTCCACTTTCTAGCGTTGTTTCTACACACAATTGCTCCACGGAATCCCTCCGCAAGGTCTTGTGTTTTCTACTAGTGTAAAGTGTCGAGAACGATTACGTATTCCCTAACTTATACTAGATATAGATCAATTAACAAATCAATTTAGCGTGCACTCCAAACAATCTATCAATCAATCATGAATGAATAAACATTCCTATTAGTAAAAACAATCGATAATCATGTGAAAAACTTCAAGATAGAATTGAAAACAAAACTCAAATCATGTTAAGAACTAGAATTCATCCTCAATCAATAAAAAAATTAGCTACTCATGTTTTTGAAATTCACACAAATAATAATTATTAAAAGGAGAATTTTCAAGTTCACACAAATAATTAAAAAGAAAAATCTTAGGAAAAGCAAGCAAAACACAAGTGATGTGTGTGTAGAGAGGTGTGTAGAAGTTGTAGAAAACTTCTCTATTTATAGGCTTCAATATTCTCCAAATCTTCTAAGGAGTAGAATCCTTTTCCTTTTGCAATTCAATTTCCAAATCCAAGTTTTTCTCAACTCTTCCACCTTCTCTTTCCAAATTTGAGTCCAATTCTCCATCCAATTCCTAGCCCAAGTCTTCACACCCATGAGAGAAATCCATAGAAAATTCTGGAATTTTTTTGCTCGCCGGAAAACTGGGATTGTGGCCGGAATTTGACAGGAATCCGTCACCGCCGGCCACCTGAAAATTTCTCCGTCGGTGGAATATTCGACGAATATTCCGTCAGTCCTCCGTTAGAGCTGACGGTCAAGATAACGGTCCTCGTTAGTCAGATAAGTCAAGGTCAAACATTTACTGAGTCAGCTAGGTCTAGTCAGAACCGAGTCAGCTCACTGACTCGGCTGACTGGTTTGCACTGATCTGAGTACTTCACGGCTCAGATGGCCATATCACTGCCTCACTCCCAGCCATGAGGGCTATTCCATTCAATCCTACCAAGCTGCAGCTGCAAACAGGCCATTCATCTCTTCTCACACTGAACAAGTCAGTACCCATTGTAACCAAACAACCCATCTCAGTTGCAATCCTTGTAATACTTCAATTCCCTGTAGCTTGTAAATACATCTGTGCAGCACCACCTACAACTCAATATCACCAGTGCTAACTTACACCACCACTGCAACTCAGTTGCAAGCATTCCACCATCCTCTTGAGCATCGAAGACACGGCTCCCATTGCAGACCACAATCACCATTCCGGAGCAACAACTCCACCGCCATTACTGACCTTCTTCCCACTTCTTATGACTCCAGTACTTGTAATTGTAATTCAATACCATTCTCTCATTTTCTTCGCTATTATCAACACCAACAATATCCAATTGCTCTTGCACACTAGAAATGCATCTCATTCTCAAGCCAACATAGCTTCATACTCCTTCTACCAAGCATCACCTGCAAGCCATCTCCTCACCAATAAACACACACAATTCTTCTCATGACAGCAGCATTCTCCTGCAATTCCAGTGTTTCCAGTTCTACTTCATACAATCTTCAGAACAAAACCCCACTCTGGTTCACTGGCACCCATTTGTTCTACCTCTGAGTTGAGTCTCTGCATCTCTCTTCTTCAATCTTAGCAAAGATCGGTTCCATTTCACTACCACGCCTTCTCCTCCTTAGCCTCGGTTGTGCCAGCTGTAATTTCGGCACCACCTGGCCGCAACTCATGCTCCAATTCACAACAATTGCGGCTCTTGCTCCATGACCATTCGACCCCAAATCTCCCCGCCATTCTCCATACTCGAGACTCGCAAGACTCTAATTAGCCTTTACCACCATCTGCATCCTACACAGTGCCAGCTCTCAGGCAACCATTCTTGCTTGCCTCAATCACTGCAACCTCAATCCTTTTGAGCTTCATCTTCACCCATAGCAACGACTCAAACCCAAGCTTTACGGCATTACTTTCCCGCTTAGCAATCAACAACAATGAACTAGAATGACCCATTTTCATCATTCCAGGAACCCTCAAATTTCATCTCCTCTTTCTCGACATCACAAAAGACTCAATCTGTTCGATTCAAAACCCATTGAGCTTTTATACTCAATTTTCTCATCGATTCCAGCAAACCCATCATGATTCTCTATTTCCGCCAGAACCATCTCTGATTTCATCTTCAAATTCTCCATCACAGTAATTCTCGATCTCACAGCAGCATCAATTTCAATTCTTCACAGATCGAACATCGTCGATCGAACAAATTCTTCCCTCGGGTCTCAACAGCAGCGGCTGGAATTGTTGTTCAGCTGAGAATCTCACCATCAATGAACCCACCTCCATTTCGATCTGATTTCCTAAGCAGCTGTTGTTCTTCTTTCTTTGTTTCAAGTGAATGAGATGAACGAGAAACATCTCTTTCGATTTTAGGGTTGAGGGTGATATGGAATAGAGACACCCAACATAAGAGCCACCCCATATGGGTGGCTATATTAAGTGGTTATTTACGATGGCTAGGGCTAGCGATGGCAGCCCCTTAACCTGGACTGGACTGCGTTTAGTATTCCTCCCAAAAGAGCTGCCCCTTAACCATTACTCGGGCTCCGGATAGTGTTCACCCTGGAAATGACAAAATTGCCCTTTTTGCTCAAATTGAGTGATTTCTTCTTCTTTTCCTCCGTGCGACTCCAGAGTTGCTACAAAACTCAAAACAAGCGTAAAATACATAATTTACAAGAAAAATAGCAAAGAAAGCATAAACTACTAGATAGTAAATTAGGTGTATTCTACACCTATCACGACCATGCCAGCCGCACCACCGTGCCAATGGCAAACCATGCCAGCCACGTCTCCGCGCCAAGGCATGCCGACATGCCAGCCACTCCACCGTGCCAATGGCAAACCATGCCAGCCACGTCTCCGCGCCAAGGCATGCCGACCATGCCAGCCGCACCACCGTGCCAATGGCAAACCATGCCAGCCACGTCTCCGCGCCAAGGCATGCCGACCATGCCAGCCGCACCACCGTGCCAATGGCAAACCATGCCAGCCACGTCTCCGCGCCAAGGAATTCCGACCATGCCAGCCACACCACCGTCCCATGGCAAACCATGCCAGCCAAGGCATGCCGACCATGCCAGCCGTACCACCATGCCAATGGCAAACCATGCCATCCACGTCTCCGTGCCAAGGCATGCCGACCATGCCAGCCGCACCACCGTGCCAATGACAAACCATGCCATCCACGTCTCTGCGCTAAGGCATGCCAACCATGCCAGCTGCACCACCGTGCCAATGACAAACCATGCCAGCCACGTCCTCGCGCCAAGGCATGCCGACCATGCCAGCCGCACCACCGTGCCAATGGCAAACCATGCCAGCCACGTCTCCGCGCCAAGGCATGCCGACCATGCCAGCCGCACCACCGTGCCAGCCACATCTCCATGCCAAAGCTATGCCGGCCCTACCATGCCGCATGGGCTGCCAAACGGAGGAGGGTTGTAACGATCAACGACTACCCTTCCATCTGAGATGCAGATCTCAGCCGTCCAAGTTCGCCACCTAACGCATGGCAACTTCTAGCCCAAGGCCAAACATCACGGTTTGTTACAAACCCTAATTTTGGCCGCGCCGAAACTATTCCTAAGCTTGCTGGTCCCCTACTTTCATTGACCAATCAGGTTGCTCCATGCCGCCATGACACAGCGCAGCTATGCCACCTCGGGCCCGCAATATCCCTCTTGAATTCTTCCTGAGTTTTACTGTCGGGATGTTTTCACCTCCCGAACGAGCTCAAAACCTAAATATCCCGGCGAAAGGAGATAAGAAATTCTTTTCCGGTCGAATGGAGGGGCGGACCGTCAAAATCCGAGTCCGTACGAGAATTCTACATCGATTCTAGTAAAGGGCGCTAATTAGGGTTTCAACATGCCAAACCCTAATTTAGGCAAAGTTTCCAGGCTACAAACGGAAGGTAGCCACGATCAACGGCTTCCCTTTCTCCTGAGATGCGAATCTCAGCCGTCCAAGTTCGCCACCCGACGAGTGGAAACTTCCAAAGCCAAAACACACGGTTTGCACCTAAACCCTAATTTGGCCGCGCCTACTCTATGGCAAAGCCATGACTCAACGCTGGCTGCTACAAACGAAGGGTTGCAATAATCAACGGCTACCCTTCTCTTTGAGATGCAGATCTCAACCACACAAGTTCGCCACCTGACACATGGCAACTTGCGGCCCAAAGCCAAAACACACGGTTTGCACCTAAACCCCAATTTGGCCGCGCCTACTCTTTGACAAGGCCATGACTCAACGTTGGCTGCTACAAACGAAGGGTTGCAATAATCAACGGCTACCCTTCTCTTTGAGATGCAGATCTCGACCACACAATTTCGCCACCTGACGCATGGAAACTTGCGGCCCAAAGCCAAAACACACGGTTTGCACCTAAACCCCAATTTGGCCGCGCCTACTCTTTGACAAGGCCATGAATCAACGCTGGATGCTACAAACAAAGGGTTGCAATAATCAATGGCTACCCTTCTCTTTGAGATGCAGATCTCGACCACACAAGTTCGCCACCTGACGCATGCCAACTTGCGGCCCAAAGCCAAAACACACGGTTTGCACCTAAACCCTAATTTGGCCGCGCCTACTCTATGGCAAAGCCATGCTCAACGTTGGCTGGTAAAACGAAAGGTTGTAATAATCAACGACTACCCTTCTCTTTGAGATGCAGATCTCGACCACACAAGTTCGCCACCTGACGCATGACAACTTGCGGCCCAAAGCCAAAACACACGGTTTGCACCTAAACCCTAATTTGGCCGCGCCTACTTTATGGCAAAGCCATGCTCAACGCTGGCTACTAAAACGGAGGGTTGCAATAATCAACGGCTATCCTTCCCTCTGAGATGCGGATCTCGACCGTTCAAGTTCGCCGCCTAACTTACGGCCCAAATCCAAAACATCACGGTTTACATCTAAACCCCAAATTTGGCCGCGCCTATTCTTTGGCAAAGCCATGTCGACTCTACCATGGCCAATGGCATGCCACCATGCCACACGTAACACCTTGCTACACGTTTTCCCATGAAAACACTCGAGGCATCTAACACATGTCACAAACTGGGGGATGCTCATAAAGGGTATTGGTTTGACTGTTTACAGCGTGCGGCGTACACTACGCCCGTTACATGAAAGTGTCATAAGAATGAGTCGGTTAGTAAATACAAGGAATAATGGTGAAACGCTCCTTTTATTATGGAACATCAATTCCAAGCGTTACCCATTTATCACTTCCTTCCACTTTACTCAGTTGTTTCCATTTTCTACGAGACCATATTACGTTATGTTACGACTTGTATAAATAGGTCTTACCTATTTCCACCAAACAACAAGTTTTGGTCAGGAGCATACAACACTCAGAAACCACTTGTTATCTTTCCCATCTGTTAGCTTTCACTTTCTGATATAATTCAAACAAATACTCTTCCAGAATCAACGATTCTGGTCTCAACACTTTCTTCGCTTCCCTCCCTAAAACCAACCCTTCTCTTTCACTTTGTGACCGAAGCAAGTCTGGAACGGCCATTTCTTGGTTTAGGCCGGATTCGTACAAATTGATCTCTCGAATCTAAAGTACTCCCTTGCAATACATTGTTTAGGGTTTGACTCAGTTTGTCACCCACTCACGCGAAATTACCGAAATCAACAGAAACCGTTTTCACCCTCAAATAGTAGGTTGGCCATGTACGCGAGTAAAGGTGGCCACTGCCACGATCTTTGGCAGGAATTGAAAGTTGCTTATGCTTCTGAAACATATGGTTTCTTTTCCGTGGGATTTTTCGGTGAGTAAAGAGATTTTTGAATGATTTGCAAAGGTATTTTGAAAAGGGAATAACACTTTGCTTGGCTAATAAATGGAAATCCTAAGTATGAATGCAAAATCTTGAAAACATTTTGGAGGAATTACAAAGGTGGCAGAAAACAGGGAAATATTGTAAAGCCATGGTAGAATGTTTAAGCGCCAAATGCTTCGAGCCACTTGCAATATATGACCACCCCTTTTGGTTTATCTGTGTTTATGAGTTTGTAATAACCACCTAATATGGATTCAATGACCAGATATGGCTCTTCTTCAGGTAAAGTAGTAACCTTATTGACTGTGTCTTCGACTTGGAAGGAGTTGGGCTTTGGTACCTCAGGCTTATCGCATATCCCAAGGATAGTTGGGTTACTAGTTTTTCTTATTTTCGGTAGAGGCGATTCCTACCCACTTAATAAAATATTGAAAAGGATCAGCTTCCAATTCACATCGCCGAGTCATCTTGGGGTTATCCGGGTCAAGTCCCCAAGTCTTGATCGGGCGTGGGGCAGCTGGTTGTGATAACACGTACCTCACCATCTTCCTAAGTGTTGACTCTGGAGGTGCTGGCTCCGCCGATAGATGTGTTCCTAGCTTGTTCCATTTGGTGATAGCGTTGTTCAGGTGTTATCCGCTCCGTTAAAGTCTTCAGATAGGTGAGAACTTCTGAGTGGTGGCCACAACTACTTGTTTTTCATCAAAGGTATCTTGCTTTTTCATCAAATCAGCTATGGTTGGCGGTGCCTACTTCTCGTTCCTGGCATCCTCGGCGGTAGGGAGAGGAGTATTGGTGTTTTCAATGGGCGTGTTTGGAGGAGTGATCTCTGGAGTTCTTCCACTGGTGTTGTTGAGATTAAAAGTACATTTTGAGCTTGATCCGCCACCGGTGTTGTTTGGATTAGGGGTGGCTGTTGAGCTTGCATTGGGATTGGTTACCGAACCAGACCTAAGATCCACCATTACGTTTTTTCCTTCAGACAATTGAAGAACTAAATCTGTAGCCGAGAGATTGATCTCCGGCTGTGGTCGCCAATTGTTAATACCAAAAAATCGCTCCTAGGTAAAATAATATACTGTCAAAGTACTTTCTCTAGGTTTGAAAATCAAAATCATACAAACGAACCAAAACCAAGAAGTTGGTCGTTCACATTTTGCTTCGGTTACAAAGAGCGAAAATGGGTTGATCTTAGGAGAGGGAAAGCAAATAAAGTTGAGGAAATCAATGGTGATTGAATTGGGTGTGAGGTTATTGAACTATGGAAGAAGAAGAGCTTGGAAATGATAAGCTTGTTTTGTCTTCTGAATAGACAAGGTAGTCTATTTATAGTTGTAGGGAACACTCATTGTTTCCTCGTAAGTAGTGGAGGTTGTGGAGAGATGAAGATAGTGGGATAATGGTGTGGTTACACCCATGATGTTAGGGAAGTTTCTGGAAACCCGTAAACCATCATTCCGTTACTTATCCACTTAGTTTAGCTGCTCTCAATCGTTGCCACTACTTGTAACTTCCTTATCATGGGATGCTGTAAACCACCAGACCAATACCCATGAATAATTCCCCCATGTAACATGTTTTGATTTCTCGTAGGAATTAGTAGAGTCATGGACTGTCTCTAGTCTTATCCAGGTTTCCACGATATACTTGACTGGGTAATAGCCTAAGCTATCCATACTTTGTCGAAGTGGCATATCTTGAAGACACAACTCGGCTCCAAGGTTATGTGTGACTAGTAATGAGTTTGCCATAAGATGGCATTGTAATCAGCTAGCTATAATAATACACGTAGATAACATAGTGCACCAAGTTAATAGCTAGCTAAGTCGTGACACGGGGCGCGACCTATTCGATATCCAGTCAAGTCGGCATGGACATGGGTGCTAGGCTTGGAGCAACGTAGACGTGGCCATATGGCTAGGTGTCACATGCCCATTTAATCGCCTAAAATTTTCATGGGACATGACCGACAATGATTATGGTTCAGTGAATCAACTTCAACCAAAATCACTCAGCCTTGCATACTTGCACCAAGTACGCATTTACCTTCACTCTAAAGGCTTTGCACAACAGAAGTCTTTTCTTCTTTCTCACTAACTCTTCATGCCCCCATAAGCATAAGAGGTTCTGCCATGCACTTATGCAATTCTCACACAAATCAGCAACACAATGAACACCAAGGATACTGCAACAAACCAATTTTATTGCACTTAAGGAAGATTACATCAAACAGTCCATCACATGGACTAAACATGCTATCACCCTCTTGGTGATGCCTTTATTCTCTCAAGTATGAGACTACATGTCTACAAAACTCTCCCCTATGTGTAAGCCTACTGATTTTCCCACTACTTAGGACTATTTATACAGTATATTTACTAGCCAAAACCGTGCACCACACTTGCACACGCATGGAACATCCATGTGTCCCATAAAGTAGTTTCCATAATCGCCTACATTTCTTTTCAACTGCTAACTTTTGTGTTGTCTAGCCAATTGACGCCACACCTGTTATTGGTGGTTATGAATACTCCCAAATGGTTATAAACTCACTTTAAAACCGTTCTCCTTTGTCTCGCGTCATTGGCATGCTTGTGAAGCTCGTAACCAACTTGTAACCGTCACTTGAGCCGTATTGCACAATTGTTGTACTTTACCAAATTATGCCTTGATCCAATGCTCAGCTATCTTGGCCCTGCATGCTTATCACTCTAAGCTAATGCACGAACAATCCTTGTGCTTCAATCATCGAGGCCAGCTCCTTAAGCTCATTCTGGTTGCTCATGCGTCATATGCTTCACTTAGCCAATTTGCTTGACAATAGTAATGCCACTCTTGCATTACTAGCTTGTTTGCATTGTTTAAGCTTTGTCCAGCCTTGAACTAATGCCATAGACCAACTCTTGGCCTATTCTTCACTCTTGCATCATCCTTGAGTTTGGGCCAACTCAATTCCACGGATGTTCATCAATGCCAACATCGCATGTTGCGTTTGTCAACTTTGGCCAAATCTTCCAATCTTTCAATGAAGCTTCATTGTGTCGGCTAATAAGTTTCATTACCTAGCCAAATGTCTTTAAATTGTAGCGCTACCTTTGAGCTTCACTGTCCCTGCAGGGTCTTTGCTATCTCAGCACTTGACAGCCTACGCAGTGTTACGCCATTCTGGTTGCACACTGACTTGGCCTACAACTCTATAACGCACAATCATTGTGCTTACTTGTCGGACCGGTCATACTAGGCTAGGCCGAGAGGCAAGGAGGTCATGACTATTAGCTGGGCCAGGACAGACTAAGTAGGCGTGGCACAGTCGTGGCTAGGAGACAAGGTGGCCGTGTCTTGGCCATGGCTAAGCCGAGACAAGGAGGCCGTGGTCACTGGCTAGGCCAGGCCGAGAGATAGGGAGGCCGTGACTACTAGCTTGGCTAGGCCAAGAGACTAGGCTAGCGACAAGATGGTCGTGGCCACTGGACATGCCAAACCAATAGATAGGGAGGCCGTAGGAACTAGGAGGTCGTGGCCTGATGGCTAATCTAGGCCGAGACATGGCTAGGCCGTAAGGAAGAAAAGGTGGTCGTGGCCTCGGACATGCTAGGCCTGAAGACAAGGAGGTCGTGGCCTGGCTAGCTAGTGGCCACGGATAGGCTAGGCCTGAAGATAAGGAGGGCGTGGTCTAATGGATAGTCCATGCCGAGACATGGCTAGGTCGGAAGGAAAGATGGCCATAGGCATGGACATGCTAGGCCTGAAGACAAGGAGGTCGTGGCTATCTAGTTGGCTCTAGTCCATGCCCGAAGACAAGGAGACATGGCTAGTCCATGCCGAGACATGGCTAGGCCGGAAGGAAAGATGTCCATATCCACGGACAGGCTAGACCTGAAGACAATGAGGCAATGGTCTGGCTAGCTAGTTGGCTAGCTAGGGAATTGGTGGCCACGACCTGGCTATCTAGTTGGCTAGATGGGAAATTGGTGGCCGTGTCTAGGTTATGAAACCCAACCAGATTATCCTGGCTATGGAGTGCGGCCATGTTGGCATTAGCACTTCGTTTGTAGTATACATAACATATTTGAGGAATTCAGCCGTGGAAGTTCTGCGACTCGAAGTAATATTCCAAATATTATGCTTCTGGTAATTGAGAATAGCGTAGTAGCTTATTCTGAATATTTATAATTGCAACATCAGTGTAGACTGATCAATGCATGACAATTCATATAGCCATGCATAAAATATGAGAGAGAGTTCAGCTGGGTGAATCTAAGGCCAGTATGGCCATTAGCAGGATACGCATTCTCAATTCTCTTGCGGAATATGATGTAGAAGTACGAATCTATAATTACGATCCGGTCGGGAATTTATATATATATATATATAATAAGTACAGGAGAGTTTCTGGGTGAAGCTCAAGTACATATATAATTATAAATATGTCTCTGATATAGGTTCAGAGGCGATTTTTACAAGTTTTTCCCTTGTCAAAAAACTACCATCTACACTACCCTCCCTCAACTTGAAGAGGGGATAAAACTCGAAGCTTGTATTTCAGAAATTCAAACCGTAGAGTGGCAAGGCCTTTGGTAAAAATATTTGCAGCCTGCTGAAGAGAAGAAATATAGATCACCTGAAGATGCTTGGACTGAACTAGTTCACGAACAAAATGATAAACAATAGCCAAGTGCTTCATTCGGCTAAGGAAGACATGCTTGGATGCTAAAGCAATGGCACTTTTGTTGTCACAGGCTATAGATGGTGGATCAGGAAGAAGAATATGAAGGTCTTTCAACACCTGACAAATCCATAAGACCTCAGTTGCAGTGGAAGCAAGAAATATATACTCTGCTTCAGCGCTTGATATGGACACAATGGATTGTTTCTTAGATGACCAAGAAATAGGTGTCTCTCAGAAGAACACACAATACCTACTGGTAGATCTTCTATCATCAGGGCACCCTACCCAATATGCATCAGTAAATCCCTTGAGAGCTGTAAACCCTGTATTGAAAAGCAAACCATGTCCTATAATACCCTTGATATATCTGAGAACTCTCCTAAATGCAGTGAGATGAGCAGATGTAGGAGCATGCATAAATTGACATATCTGGTTAACGGTAAAATTAAACTTTGGCATAGTCCGAGTGAGATACTGTAAAGAGCCTACTAGTGATCTATACAAAGTAGCATCTGACAAAGGTTCACCATCTGTGGCTAACAACTTGAAACTAGCAGGATAAGGTGTACTTCAAGGTTTCAGCCAACAAGGTTGGTTTTCTAAAGCAAATCAAGAACATACTTGTATTGAGAGAGAAACAAGCCTTTAGAATTTCTCTTCACCTCCAAACCCAAGAAAAACATGTAAGCTGCCCAAATCCTTGGCAGGAAATTTAGAACTTAAGTATGCAATTATAAAGTCACAATGAGTTGAATCATTCCCTGTTATGATGATATCATCAACATAAACCAGAGTTATAGTCAGTTTGGTACCAAACTTCTGAACAAATAGAGAAGAATCATCAACAAATGGTTTAAAATCCAAAGCATCTAGAACATCAACTAATTTTTTATACCATTCTCTTGGGGCCTGTTTGAGTCCATAAAGAGATTTGTTTAACTACCAGACATAATCTAGTTTAGATGGATCTTGATAGACAGGTGGTCGAATCATGAAGACAGTTTCTTTGAGATCTACATGCAAAAATGCATTACTCACATCTAGTTGCTTGATAGGCCAGTCAAAGTTAACAACAATAGAGAGGACTAGTCTTATTGCAGTGGGTTTAACAACATGACTAAAGGTATCAGTGTAATCAAGTCCTTCAAGTTGATGAAACTCCTTAGCCACCAATCTGGCTTTGTGTCTCTCAATAGTACCATCAACATTATGTTTAACATTGACAACCCATTTGCATCCCAACAGATTTTGAGAAGGATCAGGGGCATAAGAGTAAATGTGTCAACATCCATAACAACCTTATGCTCTTTATCCATGACAGTTTTCCAAACTGGAATTTTGACAACTTGAGAGTGGTAGGTGGGTGTGGGTGGAGTAAGAGTGGTGAGATAAGCAGCATGAAGAACATGTTTGGTGGCGAAGAAAATTTAAGGTCTATAAATGTGATTCTTGGACTTAGTGGTCATGGTGTGAGAATTGATAGTGAGGGGAGATGTAGTGGTGGAAGAGGGAATTGTAGTTGTGGATGAGGATGAGAAGGAAATTATAGGTAAGGAATCCGAATGAATGATAGGATGAGTATGACATAAAACATCAGGTAGAGTGACAGAAATGTCAAAGGTATAATCAAGGGTAGTAGAGTTGGCAGTAGAATAGGGAAAAACAGATTTATTAATAGTAACATATCCAGAGACAAAAAAATTTCCAGTTAAAGTGTTGAATCATTTGTAACCTTTTTGAGCAGCACTATAGCCTAAGAAAGTACATTGAGCATTTCTAGGATCCAGCTTGGTAGATGTGTAAGGCCTAAGCCATGGAAAGCACAGACAACCAAAACTTTTGAGAAAGAAGTAATTAAGATTCTTATGGAAGAGTTTCTCAAAAGGAGATAAAAAGGAAATGGATTTTGTAGGAAGTCTGTTAATAGTGTAGTTTGCAGTACTTAATGCTTTATACCAAAAAGAGATAAGAAGAGAGACCTGAATCAAAAAAGTTCTGGTAACATCCAAAAGGTATCTGTGCTTTGATTCAGCAACACCATTCTGTTCAGGTGTGTGAGGACAGGTAATTTTATGTGAGATGCTAAAAGTAGAAAGAAACAATTTCAATTCATTGTAGGCAAATTCACTACCTCCATCAGTCCTTATTGTTTTGATAGTGCAAGACAATAAATTCTCAATATAAGATTTGAAATGAATAAAAATAGATTTGAAGTCAGATTTAGCAGTAAGGGGAAAGACCCAACAAAATTTTGAAAAATCATCAATGATATTCACATAAAACTTGAATCCAGTCACAGAAGTGATGGGAGCAGGGCCCCAAACATCCATATGAAGAAGTTGTAAAGGAAAAGTAGATATAGAAGTAGACATGCTAAATGGTAATTTATGACTCTTGCCTAGTTGACAAGAAATACGTAGTCCTGGTTTTTTCTGAATAGTGGCAAGCATTATTGACTTGCAGACTCTCCTAAAAGACTCAAAAGAAGGATCATCCAATCTCCTATGCCACACTTCAGAGGAAGCTTATATATGAATTGCTAGGAAAAGAATAAAGGCCATTGTCACTGGGTCCCTGGAAAAGGATCCTCCTTGAATTGAGATCCTTGACATAGAAATGAGTTTGGGTGAAAGTTAGAGAACAATTGTTGTCTTTAGCAAACTTATGAACATAAATAAAATTATAACATCTAGAATATCATGAAGATAAAATTTGTGATTGACTAGTAGAAGAACCATGACAAAGTATATACATACCTTCACCACCAACAGTGACTATGTGATCATCACTAACATAAATAGTGGAAGTAGTTTCATCAATATGAGTAAAATCAGCTGTTAAATGTTGATTAGTACTAGAATCCATAAACCATGGATTTTCTCCAAATATATTAGCAGAAGTAAACATTGCTCGAAGGTTTCTTGGTGGTTCTCTACCTTGACAAGAAAAATTCATACGATTCCAGCACTCATCTTCATAGTGGCCCAAACTTGTGAAATATATGATAAGGTGGTCAATCCTTGGAAAATAAGTGAGCACGAGTAGATGTTGGTGATGGTAGAATGCCAGAACCTCTGCCTAACTGATGAAAGTTGGTATAACCTCTACCAGAATAAGGATATCCAGAGTATCCCTGCCTCCTTGAGAAGTATTAGGACTAAAACCTCTACCAGAATTAAAACCTCTACTAGAATTAAAACGTGTACCAGAGTTAAAACTAACACTATAACAACCACCACCACCTCTAGAGTAATTGAAAATTCCATCAGAATTAAAACCTTTACCAGAGTATCTTCTACCATTAGATCTGAAGTTATTCATCCTGGAAAGAAAGGCTCGATTATTAAATTCAGTAATAAGAGTTTGATTTCTCTCTCTGTTGATAGTTTCCTCACCAATTAACAAATTATGCAGCTCAATGCTTAATACCAATGGATTTCTTGTCCTCATAGATGTTACAAATGTAAAGTAATCAAAGTTTAACGCAGAAAGAGTAACAACACCCATTTTATTATCTGAAATAAACTCACCAGCAGTAGCTAACTGATCAGTTAGATACTTAATTTCATTAATCAAAGAAGGAACATACTAATCACATTGTTTAATTGATAGTAGCTTGGTACGTAGTTGAATTGAATGTGTGGAAGAAGGTCGAGCAAATATTTCATTAATGCAAGATGACGAGAAGTAGAAGATCTAGTGAAGTAAGGAATTACTTGTTGATTGTATCCACATGATAATTGTTGTGTCTTCCTCGATCCAATCAGTATATTCAGGATTTGCAATTTCATTAATTGGATTTCGTATATTAGTATATTGAACTGGACAATGATATGGTCCATCTAAAAATTTCATCAATTTGTATTTTCGAATAATAGGAATCATCAAAGATTTCCAGATGAGAAAATTGTCTTCTGTTAATTTGAGTGGAACAAAATTTGATAGATGATTAAAAGGAAAATTAGAGATAGTATGTGAGGTAGGATTTTCCATTGAACTAGATTAGATTGTAATGACTTGAATTGATGAAAAAGAAAATTAGGGTTTATGGATCGATTACTCTAATACCATAGAGAAATGGTTTAGGCAAGAGAAGACTATTATTCATTAAGGAAAAGATAAGATATAAATTTACATTTGATACTCTCTGTAGAGTTTACAAGAAAGGGTAAAGGAAAGGAAATTGTCACAGGATGTGTGACCAGACTAATCAGAGGATCAGAGGGTAACACGTGGTTATATTAGCAGTTATAGAGGACAACGACTTCTAACAACTCAAACAAATAGAGACATGTTTGGTTACTAGTATTCAATTAAGAGAACTGCTAGACTTACCAAGCGGGCTTCCGAAAAAATCCCGACTACACATCTAACGGGCAAGAAGGCAACGCTTTCAACATTGAGATCCGCGCGAGCATAGGTCTCTGTCGGGATTCCCAGTCGGTACATCTATCATTTCTGTTCATTTTTTTTTTTAATACGAAAGCTTAAATTCATTGGATTAAGAAATAGAGATGTCTGCTGAACACAATCATTCAACCATTGCGGCAAGTAAGTGTTCCAACCTGTACTACAGGAATTAACTACTGCATGTTTAACTATTATATGAGCCGTGTTATTAGCCTCTCTTGGAGAAAATGAACATTCCCAAAAGAAAAAACCATTTAAAATATAAATACTGTCTTCTATTATGTTGTTGTGAATCTAGTTCACTGCTCCTATGTTTTCATTTAATGCTATGACAACATTTTGGCAATCTCCCTCTAAACGAATCTTCTGGAATCCCCGTTTTTTTTTGCCCATCGCACCGCCTCAAACATTGACATAGCCTCTGCCTACTCCGGGTCTACTGCCATTGTAAAGATGCATCGAGCTCCATAGCAATATATTCAGATACAATATGGTGACCCATATCGGCATTTGGTTTTCACCCTTGGTGACGGTGTAAAGTCTTTTACGGATGTCCAGAATATGCCAAACCATTTTATACACCACACTCGGCCGTCATCAATAAACTAAGGCTGGGTTTGGTACTTTCAAAACCTATATATGTCAATAATTTTTGAAACTAGTGTTTGGTAAAGAAAAATTAAAGCACTTTTTATGCAAAGCACTTCCAAAATTCCTCAATTTTCAAAAGTTGGGGTGGAGGAGCTTTTAAAAGCTACAAAAGCATAAGCTTTTGTCCCACCTAAATTTAATGCTTGATTTATCTTTTTTATCCCTATCCAATTTTATAAATGACAAAAGTTACCCTTAAATTTATATACAATCAATTTTTTTATGTTTTATATTTTGTTCTTTAAATTTTTTTATTTTTTATTTTTTATTTTCAAACTATTTTATATACCATTTCATTTAATTTGTCAATAATAAAAATAAAAACAAATATTAAAAAACAAATATTAAATAATTATTTTATTTTAGTTTGACTTTTTGTTTGAATATATATATATATATATTAAAAAGTGACTAAGTAAAATATATTTTTTTAACAATCATAATAATAGTGATAATTAGTAAATTTAATATTATATATATTTATATTTAATAGTAAAAAATTAATTATTTTTAACCCCAATAAAATTGAATAAAATTATTTTCGAGATATGAAATTGCAAAATTAGTTCAACAAAAAGAGAAGAAGAAAAACGAAGTCGAAGAAGAAGAGATTTTTGTCATTTAAACAACAACAATGGTTGAATGTCATATTTTACCAAACACACTTTGATTATTTTTTTAATCAGCTTTAATTTTTATAAAGTTTTTACCAAAAGGTTATTGGAATAAAACCTTTTTTTCGACTTATTTGCTATACGTCCCGGCGTATGTATCTTCCCGGCAGCCGGAAGCAATTATTTATGGATAAGATAAATTATTCTTGGGGTATTTTCGCCTTCTTGAACAATGAGTTGACAAAGGCTTTTTCGCAAGTTTAAAACATATGTCTCTTAGGTAATTGTATTGTCTAAATCATTTATATTTGCCAAATGCTTGTAATGTTTGACTAACTTTGTGTTTGCATAGGTTTGGATATATACTTTACTTTGGTGAAAAACCAACTCACGTCAAAGTGAACGAAAAGCTTGCGATTGATAAGCCAAGAGCGCAGTGATTTTAAGGGTGCTCAAAGAAAGGATATGTGAATCGCTTTATTTAATGGACAAATTTGTGGATGAGGTAATATTTGATCCTTACCGAGATGCTAGAAATCAAGGTTTAATCAAAGGAGAGATGATGTTGCATTATCTACTGACCCTTGTGGTTCTCCCATGGATTTTCAATGTACGATCCATTCGGGTAATGCGACAATTGCTACGTCCAAGAAGAACCCCAATCTTGAGCCTTTCTTTAAAGTGTTTGCACATCCCAAAAAAATAAAATTCTCCACCCCAACTCTAGGACATTGGAACGAAAGACTTGACCGTAGTCTATCTGAGTCTGGACGCAGGTGACCGAAGGTTGAAGCTGTGGAGAGATTGTCGTGGTACTTGGGTTGGGCTTCATCGTGATTAGGAAATGGCTGGTGAACAATTGGCTCGTAAGAGGAAGATGGCATCAATGACTAAACAAAGTTCCTAACTTCCTTGTAAGTATTTTGGAGTAGCTCTTATTGTTTTAAGATTACATTATCGAATAATTCTATTAATTGTTTGTTGTTTAACCGAAAATAGAAGGGGCATTTGAAGACCTTGTGAAGTTGTTGTGTTGCGCGAGAGAAAGAGGAGAGCCTTTGTCGATTTACATTCACTATGCTAGCAATATTGACAATGAGGATGCCCATGAAATGTTATAAAGGTACTTGGGCACTATAACGGCCAAATTTGGACACCATCATATAAATACACTAATTCTCTCTACAAAACAACATACAAATAGTTTCATATACTCTCCAAAGCTCATATCATCATACAATCCATCAAACTCACCCAATAGCTAAACAACAATGACTTCATTTGATTCAAATGAAGATTTGGCAATCACAAAGCATGGTATGCGGAAAATCGATTTTAGACGTCAATCCTCCAAAGGGAGGATTCCACGACCTTTGGGTTGTGTGGCACACAACAAATTTTCGCGAGTTTGGTAATCCTAATGGAAGAAGTATTCAACAAGTCCACGAAAGGCACCTAGTCATTCTAATGAAACACCACTAACATATGTAAGTTTGTTTTTGTGTTTTTTGTAGCATGAAGTCGTGAAAGCGCTACTTGGAGGAAAAGGGGAAGCAGTTCGATGCAAGCTATCACTTCTGGCGCAAAGAATCCCGGAGGATAACCCTGAGTACTTGGATGTCGTATCGCCTTCTGATGAGGAAGATCGATGGCTTTAAGTTTTTGTATAGGTTTTGTGGGTTTTAAACTCCATTTCAATCAACATGAGTAAAGTGAATTAGATCTTCCGATATTCTATTTTCTCGTTGGTATATGTAGTAAAAATGTCTTTTACAAAAGCCGCATCAATACCAAACTAAATATGCACGTAGGGACCGGACTGCACCATAATGGGCGGACACCTTGTCACGGTTCTAAGTTTTGTTCGTGTGGTACAGAATCAAATACTATACTGCCTATGTAGGTATTCCGGTTTCATTTGATAAAGCATTCACTCTCGTTCTCTTCTAAAACCCTGGCTCTCTCTTAAAACCTAGAAAAAATCTCTCTAATGGCGCTCTCCTCGCTGCGTGCTCGTCGAGCGCTAGGTTTAACATCTTCTCTTCTTAAAAGCCATCGCTCAATTTCTGCTCTCACATCTTCATCTTCCTCTATTTTACAATCCAGCATATGTACTCCATCATCATCAACATCCACTAATGTTCCAATAAACCCTAAAAATGTTCAATCTCATTTGTTTCATTCATCTATACCATCTCTATCATCAAGATCATACAATAACAACAATTATAATGATAATGATAAGATAGGGCCAGATGCAATTTTATTTGAAGGCTGTGATTATATGCACTGGCTTATTACTATGGATTTTCCAAAAGATCCTGCACCTACTGCTGAAGAAATGGTCGAGACTTATGTTCAAACCCTAGCTAAGGTTGTTGGAAGGTAAATTAACTTGATCTTTCTGTCATTTTGGGATTTTTTTTTGTTAGGGTTTTGGGTTTAATCTCTGAAAATTAATCGTGAATTTTTTTAATACCAATCTGACTGAGACCCACTTTGATATCGTATCACTGATCAATTGGGCTCCATGTATCCAGCTTAGTTATGGCATTTTTGATCTGGAAAATGTTGTATGACTGACAATTTATTTGGATGTTATCCCAAAGTGTATCACTATAAAGCATAAACTTTACCATTTTATTCAACATGTACTAATTTTTTGTGAGAACTCGGATGATAATGGAAGTGTATCCCTGAACGGCAGATTACCTATTAGATCTTCGAGAGCTTGATTTTTCTCATTGTAATTTATATTCTGTGTTCGCTCACTTTATTTATTTAGTTATGTTTGTGTCGGTTTGGAGTCTGAACCTATAAGAGTTCATTTAACTAATTTTATTTCCTCATCCAGTGTGGAAGAGGCGAAAAAGAGAATGTATGCTTGTAGCACCACCACTTACCATGGATTTCAAGCTGTTATGACAGAGGAAATGTCAGAAAAGTTCAGAGGTAAAACTTTTGTATTCTTAATTTGTCCTGCAAAGACTGGTTTCTTTGGGTGATACTTATGCAGTGTCTTTATGTAATCAGGTTTGCCAGGAGTTGTTTTTATCTTGCCAGATTCATATATTGATCCAAAAAATAAGGAATATGGAGGTACCGCTATTTGACATTTCTCCTTAATTTTATGCACACTTATTATTCTTTTCTTTGACTCAGTGTACAATTACCCTGTGGTGTTATCATAGCCTCATTTTTGTACAGCCTTTTTGTCATTTGGTAACATATCAAAGTGGTATGCTCAGTTATTAGACCCATTTGTTGCCTAATGTACCCACATTTTTCCTAATATATTCACTTTCATCAAATTACTCGTGAAACGGAGTTTTTGTGTTTAGGTTTGTTTATCAAATATTTTAAGCTGTGACGAATCTTAAATTCGAGGTAGATTCGTAAACAGCTCCTATGCACTTGTAGACCTAGTATAATCTGTTATATGAACGGCTTAGGATAGTCTTTACATGATGCATGGACCATGGCTTCTTTAAGCATATTTTGGATTTCACTCTTTTAGATACTAATGGACACTTAAACCGCTTTACAGATCCTCTGATATTGTGATTGTTAACCAGTCCATTGAAACTTCATTTATTTGTTTTTTCTTCGTATGTTTAATGTGATTCTCCTGTAATTGTAGGAGACAAATATATCAATGGGGAAATCATACATCGTCCTCCTCCAGTTCAATTTGGCCGGGAGGGAGGAAGATTTAATCGAAATGAGCGTCCACGGCATGATAGGCCGATGCAACAAGGGGACCGACCTTATGATCGTCAATCCCCTATGCAAGTAGATGGTAGAAACCAACCAAATGATCGCCAGGGATTTACACCAAGAGATCAGCAATTTGATCGTCAGGCTCCTATGCAAGGAGGTGGAAGGAACATTGGGCCACAGCAAGGTTACCCACCAAATTATGAACAGGGAGGAAGACAACAACCAAATTTTGGGCAGCCGATGGCTGGGCATCAACCAAATGTTGAGCAGCCAATGGCTGGGCATCAACCAAATATTGGGCCGCCGATGGCTGGGCATCAACCAAATTATGTGCCACCGGCAGGGCAACAACCAAACTATGGGCAGCCAACAGGACAACCCAATTATGGACAGCCAGCATGGCAACAACCAAATTATGGGCAGTCGGCAGCGCAACCAAATTTTGTGGGAGGAGCACGGGAACAATCAAATTATGGTCAGGCATCAGGACAGCAATCAAATTTTGGGCAGATGGCAGCGCAACAACCTAATTATGGACATGCTCCAGTCCCAGGAGAGCGTGTAGATGCGGGTTTTGCTCCTGCGGATGATAGAGGAAATTATGCTCCTCAGCAGCGAAGGGAGCATGTACCAGTTGAGCATAGGGGTTTCAGAGGGGATGATACGAATTTCAGTCTATCATCTCGTGGAGGATTTGGACAAGGAGAGGCCTCGGGTTTTGGTCAGGGTTATTCTGGGTCTGGAGCAGGGCAAACTTTTTCAGACACACAGTCAAATAACATGCAGGAAGAGCAAAGGGGTTACATGGGACAGCAAGGCATGAACGGGTATGAAGTGAATTTTCATGTTTTCTAAAATTGTATCCTTACATTTTGTTTAGTAAAGTATGTGAAACTAGTAGCATGTAAGCCATGGCCTTTGAGCTGTATATATACATATAGATATCTAGATATCTAGGAGACTAGCAGTGTGCAACTCATGACCTTCGAGCTATATATAAACCAGGAGTAGTCATGATACTTAAATTTTTGTAGTCCTAACTTAAATGTGTTATCGGAAGCTGAAAAATCTTGGATTCCCTTGAAAAGGCTAGCACCTTTTGTTGACAATTTAGGTGAGCTAGTTGGGGTTATAACTCTTCAAGTTTTTGGTGAGAACAGAATGTAAATATGATTGTTTCAAAACTTGTAACAACGGCTATATTGATGGTAGAAGAATTAAAACAGGCTGTTTTCCAAATGATCATGACATAAGAATCAATAAGGTGGTTCAAAACATGTTCGTTTTGTGCACTAATATATTAGGGACGATTTTTAATTGTATTCTTATTCCTGGTAAAAGGTTATAGTCCTAAATAATATTATGATATTACTGCTAAACTTCTATGTGTTTGCTTGTACAGGAATAATACGAGGGATCAATGGTAGGAGGACTGAGTGACACTTGAAGAAAGTCCAGTAATATAATTGAGATAATGGTTGCGAATTAGAGTTTTAGCTTACATTAATGATGTACTTATGTTCATGAGATGATGGAATTAGGAGCTTTTTGTTATTGTTCTCAACTGCTTTCAGTTTAGCTAAAACTGTCAGGGGGAGAGTTTCATCAGGTCCTTATTTAGCTTGCTTTGGAGTTCGGGTATGAGAGAAAACTTTCAGAGATAAATTCAACTGAAATCATTGTATATTTGAAGCAGTTGAATGGTAATATATAATGTGAGAGTTTGGTTATTATCACATTTGCGTTTAACCTTGCTTCAATAATGCTATGTCCAGGTACATTTTAGGAATGGGATGTGAAATATCTTCTCTCCTCTACAGATCCAAACTCTTAGGCAATAGTCATTAACTGTCTAATTTTAGTATCAATTAAGAACCACCAATGACTGTATCAATGATCTCTTTTCCTGTGGAGTTCAATCTGCTAAATAACAGGAGAGACGGCCACTATTCACCATCATTTTTTTCCTGGCTGAGATCTGAATATTAGGAACCACTTATTTATAAATTAGAAATTCTTTTAGTTATTAACTGGTAATGGTATTTAAGCTCGTCTTAATCTCAAAATTAATTGGTGTTTAATAGATTTCCTGGAAATATCGAAAAAAAAAACAACAAAAAAGAACAAAATATGCAGGCTGTGAAGGAGAAGTTGAGCGACATTGCTGCCATGCGTAAAGCTAAGGCAGAAGCTAAAGCCGAAGAGCAGGTATACTATTTTCCGACAAGAAAATATATCTTAACTGAATGTGTCATTAGTTCGGTACAAAGCACAAAATGTTACTCCCTCTGTCCGTTTTTTATCTGTCCTAATTTCTACTTTGGTATGTCCATTTTTATCTGTCCGCTCTGTTTATAGACATACTTTTCCCTTAAACTATCAAATATACCCTTTATTTTTATAATCATAAAATCATTTTTAATATCCAAATCTTAAATAATATCATCATATTTATGGAAAAAAACTTACTCAATATCTTTGTATTAATTGTCATTCCTTTTTTTAAATAAAAACATTTATGAATAGTTATAAAATTCCTAATAAACTTCTACTTATTTTAACACTAATAATTTAGTTTTGTTAATAATATAACATTAAATAGGCTAGTCATGACAATTTATAGGATTTCCTTAATATCTTGACTTAGTCAAAACGGACTCTTAATTTAGGACGGAGGGAGTACGAACTTTTTTTTTTTTTTTGATGCAAAAAATGTTACAAACTTACAATGTTCTCAAAGACATTAAATCGATGCCATCGAAAAATAAGTGCGAGTTCCTTTAAATAATTTATGTATTAACCTATTGCTGCAGGAGGAGAAAGATTTGGCAAAGGCAAGAGTAGAGGTAGCAAAAGAGATGAGAAAGGCCAAAGAAGCAGAAGCACAAGTTGAACATCACTTGGCAAAAGCTGGCCAAAAGGCCGAGAAAGAACTGGCTAAACCCCATCCTTACCACCAAAACTTAGATAATCCAAGCCCTAACCCTGTCCCTAATACTATGGATGGCCACCAAATGCATCATACAGATCGTGGATCCGGAGCTCCTCCCATGGAAGGACTAGCTGAACCAAGACTAACAAGGGAATTCCCACCGGCCAACAACCAGCACATTTGAGTATTTTGTTTGCAACTCTTATGTTGAATGTTGCTGTATTTTGTTTTCTTTATTTTTATGTGCTCATGATGGAAGATTGAGCTTTGTAATGTGCTTATGTTTTCTAGTTGTAGCTTATGAATTGGGTAAACATCAATCATCTTTTATGCCTATTCGTCGTAACAAATAGGAGTAGACCTAATACTTGGACTTCTTGTAAATCCTCCTGCACCTGTATTGTACCCCAATAGTTCTACACCGACCGTCGGAATTCCCACGAGGAATATGGTACATTGTGTTCATATAGACCAAAGAGAGCAAGAGGCCGAGAGCACAGATTTTGGTCCAAACAAAGCCACTGTTGTCTCAGAATGTTGCATGGAACCTCGTCAAGGCAAGTGTATATCAATATAGACGGGATCACGGATCTGTTGTGTTTAAACAACAAATGAACAACCAGGAAGATCAAATGATGATAAAAATGGAAAGAAGAATCTCAAATTCGTAAGGAATTGAGCCAAATATGGTTCATGAAGAACGCAGCCAAATAGGTTTTGTTTCATAAATTTCAACTGAGAGGAAAATAATCTCTCTTACACATTTAAGTATCAATGATTACCCTAATCCTGCCCAACGGATGAGGGACGCGTGGCTAAAGCCTACGGACAGAAACAATTAAATAAATAACATAATTTAACTAAATACACCCACAGTTCCACTAATGGCAGATAAAATAGAGGGCCCCTAACTACCACACTATGACATTGCCTCTCCCTGAAAACGATCGTTGTCCTCAAGGATGAATTTTGGATAATGAGCCTTGATGTCAGAGAGAGCCTCCCAAGTAGCATTTTCTGGAGAAGGGTTGGTCCATTGAAGGAGAACCTGCGTGACCAACCTATTTCCTTGGAGAACTTTTCTGGTGCGAAGAATCTTCTCAGGCAGCATGATGATTGCACCTTCATGATCCACCACCGGAAGGTTGGGCGATGGAGTGTGTTTGAGGAAAATATGTTTTTTGAGTTGGGACACATGAAATACGGGGTGTATGCGTGCGTGGGAGGGTAGTTCTAACCTGTAAGCCACTTTACCCACCTTCTGCGATACTGGAAAAGGCCCATAGAATTTGGAGGAGAGTTTGAAATTCTTCCTCAGTGATAGAGAGGCTTGCATGTAGGGCTGTAGTTTGAGATACACCATATCACCTACTTCAAAAGATCTATCTTTTCTCGACTGATTTGCATAGAAATTCATTCTTGCTTGAGTTGTGTGGAGTGATTCTTTGAGAATATCCAGTAAAGATTTTCTTTCTTTCAAATATATTTCAACAAAGATCAATCGAAGTGGTGATGAAGGAGGAAATGCAAGGTGGGGAGACACATACCCATAAAGTGCTTGGAATGGAGACATTTTAGGATGGTATGGAAACTGGGTATTGTACCACCACTCTGCAAGGGCTAGCCACTGACTCAATTTGCCT
This sequence comes from Papaver armeniacum, assembly GCA_023531295.1. Lineage (NCBI taxonomy): Eukaryota > Viridiplantae > Streptophyta > Magnoliopsida > Ranunculales > Papaveraceae > Papaver > Papaver armeniacum. The sequence goes on from JAJJWW010013171.1 coordinate 59,004, forward strand.
GGTTAATGGCCAGTAAGGCACATTAAATAAGTCTCTAAGCAAGCATTGACCCTCTCAGCCTGGCCATCTATTTGAGGGTGATATGCAGTACTGAGATTGAGACTGGTGCCCAAAGCTTTAAATAGATCCTGCCAAAAGTTGCTTGTGAAGACCTTGTCCCTGTCAGATACAATGGATGAGGGCAAGCCATGTAGTTTGAACACTTCATTGAGGAAAGTATGAGCAACTGAAGCTGCTGTGTAAGGGTGCTGAAGAGCCAAGAAATGAGCATATTTGGTGAGTCTGTCCACAATGACAAAAATCACACTCTTTTTATTGCTGATAGGTAAGCCTTCTATGAAGTCCATGGTGATATGCTGCCATGGCTGGTCTGGAATAGGTAGAGGTTGAAGTAGCCCTGCAACATTAGTGGTGTTACTCTTATTTCTCTGGCACACATCACAGTGAGAGACAAAAAACACTATGTCTCTGAGCATTCCCTTCCAATAAAAATGGTTCCTTGCCCCGGCCAGTAGGTGGTTTGAATTCCAGAATGGCCTCCAATTGCAGAAGCATGTGGAGATTCTAAGAGTGATTGTCTGACATTTCCCCTAGTTCCAATATAGAGTTTAGTTTTGTATCTCAAAATACCTTATGTATAAGTGTAACTTGGAGCACTGTGAGGGTTGAGAAGAAGTTGAGATATGAGCTGGTTGGCCTTGGGGTCATTGATGTAGCTGTTGGTGACATATTGAACCCAATTTGGAGTAGAAGTTGTTAAATAATTACAATTAGCAGTTTCGAGGGTCTTCTGGAAAGAGCATCAACAACAGTATTCTCAGCTCCCTTCTTGTATTGAATATCATAGTCAAACCCTAAGAGTTTGATTAACCATTTTTGTTGGAAGGTGTTGGTGAGTTTCTGCTCCAGGAAGTACTTGAGGCTTTGATAATCAATCTTGATAGTGAATTTTATGCCCTGTAGATATTGTCTCCATCTTTGCACATCCAGGATTATAGCTAGAAGCTCTTTTTCATAAGTGGACAGTGTTGTATCCCTTGGGCCTAACACAGGAGTATTACTCATTGCAGTCTTGAGGTTCTCAAAAGCAGTAGTAGCATTTGTGCTCCATAGAAATGAATTTTTCTTGAGAAGGTCAGTGAGAGGTCTGCTAATGGCTCCATAACCCTGCACAAACTTTCTGTAGTATCCCGCGAGGCCAGGAAAGCCTCTCAAGTCTTTGATGGTCTTTGGAAGTGGCCAGTTCTTCATGCATGCAATCTTGTTAGGATCAGCACTAACCACTTCCACTGTAATGATGTGACCAAGATATTCTAAGGAAGATTGTCCAAAGCTGCATTTGGACATCTTAGCAAAGAGTTGATGTTGTCTGAGCAAGGAAAAAACAATCCTGAGATATTCCAAATGCTCAGTCATGTTAGCATTGTAAATGAGTATATTATTAAAGAAGATCAAAACAAACTTTCTCAAGAATGGTTGAAAAATGTCATTCATTAAAGCCTGAAATGTGGCAGGAGCATTTGTAAGACCAAATGGCATCACTTTGAATTCATAATGACCCTGATGAATCATGGACCTTGATTTGTTCATAACCTGCTCTTAAATCAATTTTGGAGAAGATTGCATACCCACTTAACTCATCTAGTAATTCATCAACAAATGGGTATGGTAAATTTATCCTTGATGGTAATGTTATTTAACTTTCTATAATCCACACAGAATCTCCAAGAGTTATCCTTCTTTTTGACCAAGAGAATTGGAGATGCAAATGGATTGTGGCTTGGTTGGATGATGCCAGACTGAAGCATTTCATTAATAATTTGTTCAACTGCTCCTTGCTGAATATAAGGGCATTTGTAAGCTCTGAGGTTAACAGGAGTAGAATTAGGTTGTAAGGGAATTTTATGGTCCAAGCTTCTTTTAGGAGGTAATTGAGTAGGCTCTTGAAAGATATCTTGAAATTCAGTTAACAAGGGTAGTAAGATATCATGAGTGATGGGTGGGGAAGTAGGTGCAAAAATGGAAAACAAGTGGCCCACAATACCATGAGAAGTGGTTGAAAAAATAAATCTTAACAGCTGCACCATGCTTCATTGGAGTTTTGAGCAAATGCCAGTACTGATTGTTTGCTCTCCATTGGCAACTGTGACTCTCATTGGAGTAGTTGATTCAATGCAAAGAATGAAGGAAGCAAGCCTAAGGCATGTCAATAAAACCTGGTTGTGCTACCAAAGTGTCACAATGAGTATTGAGACCTTATGTTTGTGAAGGACACCAGGGATTCTAATGGTGTCACCAGTGACATAAATAATCAAGGCATGCAAAGAAATCTCCATATCATACTGCACTGGAGATTCTACAGCTTCCTCAAAAATTTCTTTCTCCTCTTCAGTGTCATGTGATTCGGCATTCTCCACTTGAAGAATGAAGATCTTCTGCTTGCCTTTACAGAAATGGCCTTGTCTATACATCTCATCACAATTATAGCATAATCCTTGAGTTCTTCTTTTGTTCATCTCCTCTTGTGTTACTCTTTTAATTGTAGGAGTTGTGGGGTTGGATTTTGATGGAGTGTTGAAAGAAGATTTGGGAGTCATAGGAGCAGATTTGGGTGATGTAAGAATGGGTTTAGGAGGAAAATTGTTAAATGAATATTGTCTAGCGGAGGTGAAAGGGGTTGTAAAGGGTTTGGTAAATGGCTTAGTTGTGGGAGCATCTAAACTGAGTTTCTTCTCTTGTAATCTGGCCAAGGAAAAATCATCTGCTAATGTTTGTGGGTGAAACATGGAAACAGATTTTCCTATCTCATCCTTTAAGCCACTAAGAAAACTCATGAAAAAATATGCCTCAGCGAGAGATGGGTTCATGTTGAGCATTAAGAGCAACAACAGTGGTGCGACTAAACCCAAAGATCAAAGAGTAAAAAAAACGACTAAATTTTAGTTTAGTCCGTTGTGTGACGCAGTGAGAGGCGAGTATATTTAGTCGAGCGGAGGTATAATCTTCGTTTGGTTGTGGAGCGGAAGTATAAAGTGCGCCCCGTTCAAGCATTGATATAGTTTACGCCTGTTGTGGGGCGTGGGTAAAGATTACGCGCGGTGTGGGCGTTCATAAAGTTTACGCCTAGGCAGAAGGGGCGACGTATAATCAACGCCCGATGGGGCGAATGGGAGAATCAACGCGGTTGTAGGCGTACATATAATCAACGCTGGTTGTGGGGCGTTGATATAAACTCCGCTCAGCTTCAAAATGTAAGTTTTGTATGAAGAGATGGCCTGGCGTTGATATAAACTCCATTTGTCCACATGCTAGATTGTTTGTTCATACTTCATACATAAGCTTTCACACCCACATAGTACGTGTGCCTACTTTGTGGCCATAACTAATGACTATGAATTGTTTTACGTTTTATGGAATATATATGTTATTTTTATTTCACATTTTTGGTTATTTTGTTTTGAAATGTTGATGCAGAGATGAGAGTGGAGATGAATTAGAATGTGGCATTGAAGTGGTTGAAATGGTAGAATGTGGTTGTGGGCGTTAACTTTATGCCCGCATTCGATGCAAAGCGGCAACTTTAGGTTCGCCTCACTGGGCGGGTGGTGTATATCAACGCCCGATACCAGGCGTAAACTTCAGCAACACTCTATCGGGCGTAGATTTCAGCAGCGCTCCATTGGGGCGTAGTTTATATGCACGCCTGTTCGTGGGGCGAAGACTTTACGTGCGCTTCATGTCAGGCGTAGATTATATACCCGCCCGTTGAGAAACGAAGATTATATCAACGCTCGACTATATTTGGGTTTAGTCTTAGTCCCAGACTAAATATAGTCTGGAATTTAGTCGATAGTAGGGGTTTAGTCGATAGTACGTCCCACTACATCTCGTTCATTTACCAAATATTTGAGTTTAGCCGCCCACTGTGGTTGCTCTAAGGCCTTTAAAGACTCAATATCTTCATAATAATCATCAACTGTGGTAGACTGCACTAGCTTATTGAAACTTCCCACAAAGTTTTCTTCGATTGGGTTTTCAAATCTAGCACATAAGTGTCTAGCTAAATCCTGCCAAGTAATACGTTTCCTATTAACCTGAAAATTTAAAAACCATTTCTCGGCCTTACCTTCTAGGTAGATGGCAGCAATATCAACCTTTTTATATGTTCTTCAATGTCATTCAGCTGAAAATACCGTTCGCTTTTCTGGATCCAGCCTCGAGGATTATCGCCATCAAAACGTGGGAAATCCAACTTTGGAATACGATGATGGAGATTACAAAAGTTAGAATGATGTTGATGAACGTAATTTGAATCCTCATCATCAAGATCCACTCTCATCTTCAGGACGATGATTATTGTTGGGTTTACTGAATAACTTGATGAGATTTCGATTATTTCTTGTAATGCCTCCTTGAAGCTAGCTTTCACTGTATCAATCTGAGTTAAGATACGTGGAAAGGATTTTGAATTCAGATCTGAGTTGAGTGATGCATGTTGTATTAGCATCACTTTATTAGAAACCTCTTGAGAGTCATTGTATTTTTTTTTTTTTTTTTTTTTTGGTGGATTGAACGGCTCTAATACCAATTGTTGTGTTTAAACAACAAATGAACAACCAAGGAAGATGAAATGATGATAAAATGGAACGAAGAATCTCAATTCCGTAAGGAATTAAGCAAATCTGGTTCATGAAGAACACAACCAAATAGGTTTTGTTCATAAATTTCAACTGAGAGGAAAATAATATCTTTTACACATTTAAGTAGCCAATGATTAACCCTAATCATGCCCAATGGATGAGGGCCACGTGGCTAAATCCCACGGACAGAAACAATTAAATAATGGACAACAGAATTTAACTAAATACACCCATAGTTCCACTAATGGCAGCTAAAATGGACAGCCCCTAACTATCACACTGTGACAGGATCCAATTGAGACAATAACATATAATAAAATTAAAAGTTGAGACAATTGTATGCAAAAGAAGCTCCCAGTGGCGCTTAAAGATCAACAAGAACGCACCACAAGACTTAGACCCTTGTATTAACAGCCATGTGGGTTACAGAGTAAACAACTGTATATATACGAGCAAAGAACTTCTACAGAGTAAAATCATCAACTCATAGTAATAGAAAAGAGTAAAATTATCAACTCATAGTTATAGAAAATAACGATTTAACTGGTCGAGTTCTGGCCTTGCAGTGAGATGCTAGCTACATGATCCTCCAATTCTGTGCCATCTACCACCTGTTTCTCCTGAAAAAATCTCTCCCTTTCAACTCGTTTTGGCTGGTGGGGGAGGAATTATTGTGGCAGCAGCTGGAGGGGGAGAGGAATTATTGTGGCAACAGCTGGAAGGGGAAGAGGGGTTCACTTACAGATTCCTTTTGCTCTGAACTTGTTGTCGGTCTTATAAGAGGGCGATGAAGCAAACGTTCATGTTCAATTTTTCCTAACAAACTCGCAGACATGCTTTTTCCTGGTGGTGGCCTTCTTCAGGTCTCACACAAGCTTTTCCTTTCCGCATTCTGGTAATAATCAATTTGAAAAGGGTAATCAGTTAGTCAACTACGTAAAAACTAAAGCATTATTTTATAGAGATCGGAGTGGTGCTGCCTGTACCATATATATACAACAACAAGTGAAATTCATGTGGGTAGAACTACGCAGCATTACAATACTCTGACAAATGAAAAGGGTTAATCAGTAAGTCAACTACGTAAAAACTATAGCATTTTTTTTATGGAGATCGGCGTTGTGCTGCATATACCATACATACATCAACAAGTGAAATTCATGTGGGTAGAACTACGCAGCATTATAGCACTATGACAGAGTCATACTGTTCTGTTCCAAACTGTTTTCACCTATTGCCCAGCTATCAAATGTATTAGGTGTTTTACCTAGACGATATCCAATTTAGTTACCCTTTGTCACTTGTTCTACTTGTAACGATCTTACTTCTTAGATGCATATTAAGCTCAACACCACACATCTGTATTAATTCGTTCACAACTTCACACTACTCAAACTCATTATGCTGATTTAATTTTCTAAAATCTCACTTTTACTTACTGTTCGAGAGCCAAATTGTGGTTCTTATAAAAATATCATGAAACCATAAATTTGGTGATCCTGATGACCTGGGTTTAAAGAGCTTTCTCAAGTTCTTCCCTAAAATTATATTCCCAAGAAACTGATTTTTGGTTTCAAAAGTTCCGAGTATTGTGGGAGAGTTTTCCGTAGGAATATATGTACACTTAAATCTTATTTTGAAGGGCAAACAGCAAAATAAAATTTCGCATGGTTATGGCTTACAAACTTTTCTTGTCAAAGGCAATCACCCAATTATCTCATAATCGAGAGCAATATGATTAGGTTGTTCAGAGGGAATTGATAAGAAACTGTAGCACGAAAACGTACCTACGGACAAGCTGGTACGCCTGTTCCTCTTGATCTTCCTCCTCCAATTCTTCATAGACAAAGGGATTGGAAATAGATGCAGCACGAACTGCAAGAAGTGTATCGTGTTTGACAAGTACTTTCTCGAGCTGGTCGTTCAGTTCAATTGCTTGAGAAACCACATTCTCATTCCTGCATAAATGAAAGATACATGTGATCAGTATGAAGTAATAACAATAAAAAAGTTTGCTATTGCTTTAAGATTATTTAGTTGTTAAATATTCACATTTCGCTGGTATAATCTTTGATAAATTTGGACAGAAATTCATCCAACACAGAAATCACTGCCAAAAAAGTTCAACTTTGAGAAAAAGAAAATCTATTTTAAGAAATGAAAATTTCAGATGATTGCTAGTCGTCAACTCCAGTACCAACACAACCTTTGGCGCTACATTTTGAAGAGGTGTCAAAGATGTGGAACAATGGAAGTCGCTGTGCCTAATATAGTGAACACAGCTTTTATATAATTGAAGGAAAGCTGAATTCAGGGGTTCCAGGTATGATACCACAAAAGCATATATCTGACAAATGGTAGTGCATATTCATTATCAACATAATTATTATCAGTTTGGGACGTTGCTAAGATCCAATATTTGAAGTTGTGTATTACTGATGCTTTTATCAGACTTTAAACAAATACCCCATATGATTTATAGACTTTTGAAAACTGTGAGAGCTTCATCAAAAGAAAAAAGGAAAATACTGTATAGTTAAAATGGAGACACATTATGGACCTGGAAACATAGTTTACCATAATAATGACTCAAGAGCTATAGCGGAAATTGTAATCTTTGCAGGTAACAATTGAGTATCTGAACGAAATTGCAAACATTAAAGGACTTTACCGACAGGTCAGCACAAGATGCATTACTCGCTGCTTTTGAAATGAACACTGCTCCACAAGATCCAATGTGAACTCATCATTCGCCCCTACAATTACACAAAAGTCAACCATGACAATAACAGAAATCCATACAGTGTTTGGGAAACCGCTAATTTCTTGGACAGTTTGGGTTAGGAGACAGGGGGTTAAGTATGTGTATGCACATGTGATTTGCAAGTTAGCACGCGAGCTGAGAATTGTGCGCATTATGAAAATCGAAAAAACTGGACCTTTATGAGTATACAGTTAACAAATAAGTATACTCCCATCTACTGCCATGTCCAGCACAAGAGAAGTACACTTCTAAAAATCATTTAAAACTCAACTTAAGTCTGCACAAGTTGAAGTGAATCAGCTAATCATCTGCAGAAGGAGGTACTTGATGTAAACTACTTAATTAAGTTAGGGAGTTCCAAAACTGATGGCTAGTTCTGTATCTTTTTGATCATTAATTTATGCAGATGAGTTTCAACCTAAGCTTGTGTATCATCACCAAGAGATTTTACCACCCTACTAGAGAGGCATCTAAGCATTTACTTACAATATGGATCATGTCAATCATGTGAACCACAGAACTAGTACTGGTTAACTAATGCAAAGACAAGTTTCTAAAGTATCAATTGACCAACAAATAGAGTTTCACACTAGAAAATAAGTACAAGACAATAATGTTAGAGTCTCATCCTTTTAACAAATTTGATAAATCCTTTTAAGTTTTACAGTGCATGATTATTATTATTTTTGCACGACTCATTTAAATATCTTTGATCGTATGATTTTGTTTGTCGATTTTCCATATCATTGTTGAATTTTGTGTGAATTGTGTGACATAGCAAACTTCACGTATTTAACTAATACATGTGAAACTAAAAAAAATTCACATGTGAAACTAAACAAAACTTATGTTTTCCTACGTATTGCCTAGGTACATTATGTTGCATAGCAAACTCCGTGTATTTACCATACGTATCATACATGTGAAACTAAACAAAATTTAACTAATATTTGTATTGCCTAGGTACATTGTGATGTTTGTTGTGCGTAATTGTGTTTTCTCCTAGGTACATATATAACTATTGATCGTTTTAAGAAAGACCTCCATATAAGAATAATTTCTTGTGATCCTTAAGATATTCTTATATAGAGGTTCTAATGTAGAACCATTAAGAAGCACATAGGTGCACCTATCTAGAAAGGTGGAATACATGCACCAGGTTAAAAAAAAAGATACCAAATATATTAGAAATCCAAGAGTCAATTCACAAGCTTGAGTAGCAAAATCATTTGTAGGAAGCCCATTAAATAACTAGGATTGATAATAAATTGGTAACGACTAATGTAACTAACGTCCTGATTCCCAATTGTAAGGTTGACAATTTTAAAGTCTACATGATGTCTATCTGACTCCTTACCTCAGGACGCCGAGTATCAATAGCATCTAGCACATCTCTCAGAACGTCCAGAGCAGCACTAGCCTTTTGGATTATGCTGCAACATATTGAAATCGGTATAAAATCAGACAACTTATTACTTGTATAGCCTTTTTCCTCTTCATATATACTTGGTCACACCAAGTTGACACTTCATAGTAGCAATTACAAAGGATGACACTTCATTAAAGAAGAATCCCAGGACAGAAACAAAAGATAAAGAAACATAGTATGGAAAGTATTTTCTATGGGTTTGACCAAGATATATAGGAAAAAGGCGAAAGTGTTGGTCAAATCCTCAAATACATAAAGATTTTCAAGGAGGTAAATATTTTTTATATCTGCTACGTAGTTCCTTTAGTAACCAGTTTACTCTACAGCCCCGGTACAATAACATTGAAGAAGGTTTAGTTTCTCTGTTAGACACAATGTACAGCATAACAAAAACACAACAATCGGAAAAAAATTATTGAGCCGGAACTTTACAGTAGTTCAAAAAAAAAAAAAAAAAAAAAAAGAAAGAAGAAGAAAAGAATAATATGATGCTATGCGCAATGTACAATGTTTGGACTCTTGGAGCCTGGCAAAGGAGAATAATTTGTACTGACACAATCAGATTGATGGGGAAGAAAAAAGAAACATGGCGGGATTTATTACCTAGATTCGGATGAGTTCTGTGAACCTGATTGTTGAGCGACAGCCCCTTTACCGTTAGGAGACAGAGGCTTCACTTGAGATAAGCTACCGTTGGGTGCCACTGGAGTAGGATCTACAGGGGAGATAGTAGGTCTTTGAGGAAACTGTATACCCGCATTCTGGAATACAAAAAGAAAGCATAACTACATTGTATTGTAGTAAACTGAAGGTGTTGAAAAGGGATAACAAAAATATGGAGCTGCGGAGAGGTGCTTTAAGCCAAATTTACTCAATTTAAGATTTAAGAGAACTTAGCCATCATTCATTTGTACCTACCACCAACGCAGAATACGCAGCATAATACTGAGGGAACTTTCCTGAAGCTCCACCAAGTGATGCTTGTGTGGCATCGAGAAGACGACATATGTTCTCACGTACAGGCAAATCCTTCTGTAAAAGAGTAGAAAACTCAAATAAAGTATTTCAATGATGTCCAGGAAGCAGGAAACATTTCATAACTTAGCATTTTAAAATCCACTAGAAAGCTGACCAACCTTTTTCTTCACTATCTTCACCAGTATAGGAAGAATTCCCATATCAAGGACGTGCCTGTGAATATGTTCTCCACAGTTATTAATCAACACTTCCAACAACTGCGAGACAGGACAGATTTACATGGTCATATATGAAATAATGTTATTTGGAACAAAAAAACATAACTAAGAGTCTAAGTCATAAATCTTCAGAGGCCAATATTGACAACCAATTAGTTGACATGCATCATCATGATCCAGAGTAACGACGATAGTCCAGCTTAGACGTTCAGATATTCCACGAATTTTATAACATGAGATAAATATTTCATATAGATAAACCCAAAACATTGAAACTGAAGAGAGACGATGCAGATTTCTTTCCCCTAGTAAACCCATAAGTGAAGTCGAATGCCTTACTAGATTAATCTGGATACAAATATACGATTGTGATTAAATTCCTAAATACTAATTACACATATTTCAGCGAGTCTATTTACCTATTAAGATGTTCAATGTACATCTGAAAACAATATACTCAAGCAATTTTAAACCCTCAGTTAAGAAGATAATTCATATCGCCATCACATTCAAGATTTTCTAGACTAATTTTTTTCATGAGTTGAAAGACATGATAAGTCAGCATCACATATAACATATAGAGAATGCACCAACCATTACAGTATAAAGCTGAACATTTGAGTTCTTATCACCCAATCGTCGTGTAATGACCTTTATAACATCTCTAGCCTCCCTACACATCCAACAAGAAAAGAAAATCACCCAGAAAGTGAATGAGTATCAGTATTTCTAAAATTTGCGAAGAGTGAAAATTTCATACCCTTGGTCATGAGCAACTAGTTCACAGATTTCAATGTTCTTAATCCAATCCATTTCTGTCAGTTTCTCACTTGTTGCCAAATTAACAAGCTCACTTGCCATTTCTCCTTATTTGCAAAAATCAAATCTAAGAAAAACAAACAAACAAAAAGAAACGTTCAGAACTTACTTAAATTCAAGTGATATACAAATCACACTTATGAAACACAAAGTTTTTACAAAAAATTACAGTCATGAACTCAAAATATCAAATTACAGAAAAGAGTTAATTCAGATCTCTACATAACTAGTAGAGTAATTATAGAAAAAACCCAATGATTGAGACTAAGATTTACTTACCTTGGACCTGAGTTACAGACAGATGGATAGTTCTTCTTCTTCTACTACTAGTATTGCTACTCTGCAAAGTTCCTTCTTTTCTTTGTTTTTCATTTTTTTTTTTTTTTTTTTTTTTTTTGAAAGAGAGAAAGTGAAAGTGTGAGTATATGGAATCTATAGGAAATGGGCGGTTGGATTTGCAGTGGCACCGTCATTTTTACTGACAGCAAAAACAGAAAAAGAATAGAAGAAAAAAGATCGAATGGAAGGAAGCTGAAAGAAACATAGATAGTGTAGGGACTTTGAGGAGCTGGATTCGGCATGGTCCGAGTCTGTGGGTATTAAATTATTGGATAGGGTAGATACAGCTGGAGGTTTGTGTTTAATGCATGCATGTTTCTTGGGTCTTGTTTGGGCAAGATTTCTACGGGGTCCTTGGACTCGATCCAAAAACCGAAAACAAAAGCTTTTTTGTCTCAAGCAAGTTGGGTAGGTTGGAAATGAGATCCAATAAAGAGTTCCATTTCCGGAAGGTATGAAAAATTTTACCACGAAAACATCACTTAAAAATAATAACGGGTCAAGGTATTCTGTCTCTTAATTAGATCTGACTCAGGTTAAGATCATGAACTTCCCCATTTAAGACACCCGACTCCTTGAGGTGGGTTATGACTATGAACCTCCCCATCCGACTGGGTTAAAGTCGGGACTGTCTTACAGTTTTGGGTGCCCTGGGCGAACTTAAATTTTGAGGCCTTTTTATGTGTTATTAAGTCAAAAATGGAGATAAAATTTGAGTTTTAGAGTCAAATTTATATATATATATATATATATATTATTTTTTTTTGAAGCATGTATTTATTGAAAGAAATTAGTTTACAATTTTTCGTGGGTATGTGGTACCCACAGAGTCTGAAAATAAGATTTGAGTAATAAATGATGGGATTGCCTGGTCCCAAATTTTAGTTGATGAGTTTCCTGTTTGACTTCCATCTCACGCGTGATTGGCCAATCCGTCTACCGCTCGGTTTCCTTCTCTATAGTTGTGTTGGATTGCCGCCATGGATTTGTTGGAATCTCATTCTTATTTCTTCAATCATTCCTCGCTATGTGCCAAGGTGGAGGGGTAGATGAGGTGATGAGCGAAAAGGTTTTTCGAGTCGGTTTCAAATATAACTTTTGGCCATAATCTTTCTCTTTGTTTGTAGCTAACAAGACGCCTGTGTTTCGATGTTTAGGCAAATCGTAATTCCAGTGGTTGTGCTAGAGCTAAAAGAGTACGTGCGTTTGAATCCCTGCTGATGAATCCTGCTCCTGCAAATCCTGGATGACCTCTGGTTGCTCCATCTGTGTTAATTTTGATCCCTGCAGTTAATTTTAATAGTATATAAATTTTGATCAAATTTATATACTATTAAAGCGATAATAACTTGGATTTGCTTGGCGGCCGAAGGCCGTCGATTTTTTTTCCAGTTTTTTAGGTTAGATTTTGGGTTGTAGACTTTCAATTTGGCGTACAATATTCCAAAATCGATAACCAATAGATAGCCGGTGATACTTATAGCTGTTAGAAAACAGTTTGTAACAATTATAATTGTAACAAGTATCTGTTATATGAATAAATGTTACAAAATGATTTAGTAGCACTTATGTCTGTTAGTAATGACTAATAGACAAAAAAAAAATTTGGGCCCTAACAATTTGGGGCCCTAGGCGACCGCCTAGCCCCTAAGACGGCCCTGGTTAAAGTATTTATTGTGAGAGTGGCCATCAGGGAGAATTGAACCCTCGATCTTCAGCTTGTGAGGTTAGTACGAAGCTATGTCATTATCCCGATGGTTATATGAATATAAATGATTGACGACATCATCAAATAAGAGGTTATGCTTCAAAAAAAAAAAAAAAATCAAATAAGAGGTTTTAACGGCACGAATATCCATATGTGAAAAGATAGAACAAAAATATACTTAAATATAACATATCCCACAAACCCTGCATCATATTTATAAAGCTTTTTGAATGACCTACATATCTGGAAAGCTACATTTATATGTTGTTATGTATTTAGTTATTTTTAAAAACTTTAGTGCACCTAGATTTCCAGACATGCCACATAGTTAAGTCTGCAGTATTTATTAGGCTATTAGCATTGGATATTGTACTATATTATCTTTGTTGCTCCAAGAAAGCATCCAACCCTGCAGTTATCAAAAGAAATAACATTCTAGAAAGTTGTCTGAAATAGCAAACCAAACCGCTTCTTGCAAAATGACACTTTGAGATGATCTTTTGTTTCTTCTTCTTATCCGCATAAAGGGCATTTGTTATCCTGAATATTGATCATGTACTTGATTATTTCTACTACAGGAAGAATATATTGAGTTATCTTCTATAAGAATAATTGACACTTGTAAGGAATCTTCAAGTGCCATATTAAAAGCCAAAGTTTAGTTTGACCCTCATTGTGTCTTTGCGCTTTTCATTTCATTTAAGGATAGCTCTATAAGTTGAATTGGTAGTGAATTTTCCACATCCAGTGAGAGACCATCTTAGCTCATCTCTTTCTTGATTTAGAATTCTTATATCTTAATCCTTTTAACTTTTGGTTATTGACCATTTGCTTGAGCTTTTTCTTGATTCCTATTTTTTTCTTTATTATTTATGAGCTCAAATACCTCATTTGGTGCATATTTGGGTTGGACTGTGTTTATGTTGATACATTTGTTTCTGTCTTGACCATCTGGTTCAGTTATTGCATCCCGCCTTTATTTATTCTCAATTTCCTATGTCCCATATGTGGAAATCCTTAACCCGTTGTACTTTATGTATATTCTTCCAGACTCAAGTGCCATTCTTTTGTACTTTGTCTTGAAAAGGATTTTTGTTTATAAACGACTTTGATTGGGGACCATCACCCACATAGCTTCCTTCTCGTTTACCATTCTCCAAGCTATTTTTGTAAGCATGGCTTCATTGAATACTTTTGTATTCTTGAAACCTAGACCGCCATCCGTTTCTTTGTTTACATAGTTCTCTCCCAAGCCTTAATGCAAAATTCTCGTGTCTTCTTGTTGTTCCACCAATAGTTTCTTTGAAGATCATCAACTTTATTGATTTTTTTGTTGGTTAATTGCATGGATGTCATCTGATATTAAGACATGGTGTTTATAGTAGATTGAATATGGTTATTCTTCCGGCTTGGTTGATTATTTTTTCTTGCCATGCTTGAAGCTTGTTGCTCATTAATAGTGTCTTCAAAACAAATATCTTGGTTTCTCCTTATGAACAAGTTAATTTCCAAATAATTCTCTGTGAGTGGCATGGTTTTCATCTGAATGGAGAAGATATCTTGTTTAGCTTCTTCACTTAGATATTTGCTGAAGTGCACACTTGATTTGTTCAAATTCATCATTTGTTATGAAACATTATTGAACTGGCTTATGATGTGCATGATATTATGCAGTAGCATTAGAAAACAAGATAAATCATCTGCAAAAAAACAAATGAGATATATTTGAACATTGTGATGCAATCTTTATTAGAGAGGTTATGTTATTATCATCTGCAAAAAGAAGCATTCTACTAAAAAAATTCATACATTAGATAAAAAGATATGGAGATAAAGAATCACCCGACCTTGATCCTTTATATGGTTGAAAATATTTTTAGGAGAAGCACAAGAAAACTCGAGATTGTTGGAGTACTAATGCATTGATGAACAAGCTTGCACCACCTAGAATTGTATCCCATTTTTTGAAGAATGTTGATGAGAAAAATCCACTTCATTTTGTCAAATGCCTTTGACATATCTAGTTTCACTACAAGCATTCCTTGGTGCAGCTTTTGTTTTCTTCATGTGGCCTGCAACTTCATGGGAGATTATGGTGTTGCCTAATATGTTTCTGGCTGGGACATAGGCAGCTTGCCATGGAGACACTATTCTTCCCAATTACTTCTTTAATTTGTTTGCCAACAACTTTGACGTAATCTTATAACTAATATTGCATAGGCTTATAGTCCTATAATCAGCTGCAGTTTCAGAACAAGGTTTCTTTGGGATAAGCACTTGATATATATTGTTAGTTTGCTTGATCCTATTCTAAAAAAATGTTTTAACCATTGCCACCATGTCATAAGATACCATATCCCAGGAATTCTGTCAAATCCATCTAACCCTGGTGAAGCCCATGGATTTATTTGTAACACCACCTGCTTCACTTCTTGTTTATTTGGGATTCTTGTTAATTTTATGTTGTCTTCATAAGAAATGCTAGAACTTATAAGATTGAGATTTTCTTTATCTTGGCTTGAATTTGTAGTTGTTGTTATTGCGCTGAAGTGCTCTATTTGATCGATTTATAGTTGTTGTTGTCTACCAGGTTTGTTCAATTTCTTGCCTTGTGTTATACCAAACTCTATTATCATCTTTAATTATGTTTATTTGATTCCCTTTTCTCCTATAATTAGCTCCATATTTTGTGTTTTTATCTTGATTCTTGAGGACTTGTTCTCTTGATTGTTGATACAGATTTTATCCTCCACTTCCTAACAATTTTTAAGTTCACTTTGTAGTTGACTAATCTCATTTTGGTTGTCTAATGATTTATTTTGTGCTTCTTTGATTCTTTCTTGGATTGCGGCAATTCTTGCATCAACGTTACCAAATATATCTTGTTTCTAACTTTTCATGACATTCTTGTTTATGATAATTTTCATGTGACTTGATATGGAGCAGATCCATTTTGTTTTTTCTTCTATTGTTCTTCCACCATTGGCTTGAATATTTTATAATTTGTCCAAACATCATAAACTCTGAAAGATTTCTAATGATTTGACATTTTTGGGTTGATATAAGAAGAATTGGTGCATGGACTGAAGCAACAGGTATGAGGTTATTTACGATTGCATTTGGGAATAAAGTATAAACCATTGTGTAGTACATAGAGCTCTGTCTAGCCTCTTTTTGACAAATTGGTGCGGTTACCTATTGTTGGTCCAAGTGAATGGATTACCATTTAATAGGATTTCTTGAAGACCATATTTTGATATGGTTTGATTTATTATTATGAGTGTTGGGTTTGGATGTGTAGAGAAAATTTGTTTTACATGGCTAGACAAAGTTGCATTTAGATCTCCAATTATCACCCATGACAAATTCATATTGTCTCTCATATTATTTATCACCTTCCATTGTTGTTTCCCTTCTTCCAGATAACAAGAGTTACATAAACAAGTTAAAACCCATTCTGCATTTTTTGACCCACGTGTATTATGAAGTTGTCCATAAAATTAGTATAATGCACGAATTCAATTCTAAAACCATTCATCCACATAACAACAATGCCACCTACTCTAATTTGTGTTGTAACACCACCTATTTGGATAATTCATGGAATTTATCATTATGTATGCATCAATAACAATAATATCTAACAATATAAAATAGAATAATCCTAACCACCAGATTCACTGAATGAATAACCTCATGAAATTTGGGCATTAAAGCATCTTAAGAAGAGGGTCATTTGCCAATCTCTGACTAGAATGTTTTTCTATGTACTATGGTTATTGTCATTATTATTTTGGGTTCATAAATTAAAATTTCACATTTTCTTCTTTCCAAAGAAGACAAATGGCTTGCGGAACACACACTCAGAGACAAAATAGAGTCACAAACTTAGCCTTGAACATATCCCTAATAAAAATAAGTTTTATTATCCCCTTAAAAATCTCTTTTGCATTTGCTTTATACCCTTCAATGATCGTCATTCCGAATTTTGCGTTAAACGTTTACTTTCGAAATTATCATGAAGATACTATACCACACTTACATGGGTAAGCCTTACCTACAACCATATCACTCTTATATAACATAAATTTCTTTTCAAATACAAAAGTTATCTGAAAACCATGATTAACTAGCGACAATCCTGAAATGAAATTTCTTCGAATATCAGGAAAATGAATTACATTATTTAGAGTTAGTTCTCTGTCCGAAGTCATCTTGAGAGCAACCTTTCCTTTTCCTTTAACATTTGAAGCGGTGTTGTTTCTCATGAACAAGTGGTGGCTTGATAGGTTGCAGACAAAGACTTTTCTGAACATATGTGTGAGTTATTCCAGTATCTATCCACCATCCAACCCGTTTATCGATCACATTAACCTCAGAGATCACAATAAAAACAAATTTTTTTTTGCGACTAATCCTGGAAGTATTTTCTTCTTTAAAGAATTTTCCTTGGTTGACCTTAAGGTCTTGGCAGTCATCAATCAATGTTATTACCATTAATGTATGATTAAAATAAATTATAATTTAGTGTATTTTCTAATAACTAAAGGTAATTGTAAGAGCATAGCTCGGTTGAACCCACCAAGCGTTGGTATGTCAAGTTTGGTTGTCATATTTTAATGACTCAAAACTCATTTAAAGTCACTTGATTGTATACTAGACTCAACTTCGTTTAGGTTAGACTAGAAAGTCTAGGAATGTTGATACATACAAGTATTACTACGAAGACCTGAAGAAAGTGAAGAAGAAGCGAACTACAACGACAACATCATCCTTCCTCTTGAGGTTAGTAATATTGACTTGAATTGTTTCATTTCTAACGTATCTTTCAAGTCGTGCTATATTGAAAACATGACTGCGAAGTTGTATATACTGTACATATTGTATGATACTCTAGTGATGTGACATGGTCATGATCAGTATGATCATAGTATTAGGGAATTAGACTATGAAGTATAAATCTTATCTTTTGAACTTCGTAGATATGGCATAATCTTGTATATACTGTTATGATTATGTGAATGGGTTATGGTGAAGATTTCATCTTAGGAAACAATATTTTACATTTATTTAAAAAATCTTTATGTATTTGAGGATTTGACCAACACTTTCGCCCATTTTCTGTATATCTTGGTCAAACCCATAGAAAATGCTTTCCATACTATGTTTCTTTATCTTTTGTTTCTATCTTGGGATTCTTCTTTAATGAAGTGTCATCCCTTGTAATTGCTACTATGAAGTGTCAACTTTGTGTGACCAAGTATATATGAAGAGAGAAAAGGCTATACAAGTAATAAGTTGTCTGATTTTATACCCATTTCAATACATTGCAGCATAATCCAAAAGGCTAGTGCTGCTCTGGACGTTCTGAGAGATGTGATAGATTGATACTCAGCTTCTTGAGGTAAGAAGTCAGATAGACATCATGTAGACTTTAAAATTATCAACCTATTTTTATTGTCAGACTTTACAATTGGGAATCAAGACGTTAGTTACATTAGTCGTTACCAATTTATTATCAATCCTGTGTTTCCCCACTCTTTCTATTTTGCGTGCTAGTTATTTAATGGGCTTCCTACAAATGATTTTGCTACTCAAGTTTGTGAATTGACTCTTGGACTTCTAATATATTTGGTATCTTTCTTTGTAACATGGTGCATGTATTCCACCTTTCTAGATAGGTGCACTTACGTGCTCCTTAATGGTTTTATATTGATCATCTTACGGGCATGCTAACTCCAATCTATGTTTCTCCTTGTCTACCACATTAAGAATTATCCTTCCTACAGACAAACTCTATCAAGGTTAGCATTCCCAGTCAGAGGAATGAAATGTTAGATCAGTTACACAATAAGGGTAAATAGAATGTGGTGAGATTATTGAAGTTGAATATCTAGAGACCAGGACCATGTTGACCAAACCTTTTTTTTCTTCTTCTATCTTCTGTTGGAGTTGTTGCTTAAAGCGTGACTGTATATCCTATCTTTGACTCCTAACCATAACACCTTTCTGCCTCCACTTCCTCATTCTTGAATTTTTTTTAGTCTAGTTTTATGAGCAAGTTAAATCTTGATTAGCCAATATTGTGATTATGCCATGTAAAAGATGAGATTGTGGTTCACATTATTGACATGATCCATATTGTAAGTACAGATTAAGTAAATGCTTAGATGCCTCTCTAGTAGGGTGGTAAAATCGCTCGGTGATGATACACAAGCTTAGGTTGAAACTCATCTACATAAATTAATGATCAAAAGGATACAGAACTAGCCATCAGTTTTGGACTCCCTAACTTAATTTCTTCGAATATCAGGAAAATGAATTACATTATTTAGAGTTAGTTCCATGTCCGAAGTCATCTTGAGAACAACCTTTCCTTTGCCTTTAACATTTGAAGCAGTGTTGTTGCTCATGAACAAGTGGTGGATTGATAGGTTGCAAACAAAGACTTTTCAGAACATATGTGTGAGTTATTCCAGTATCTATCCACCATCCAAACCGTTTATCGATCACATTAACCTCAGAAATCACAATAGAAAAGAAGTTTTTTTTTGCGATTAATCCTGGAAGTATTTTCTTCTTTAAAGAATTTGCCTTGTTGACCTTAACGCCTTGGCAGTCATCATTCAATGTTATTACCATTAATGTATGATTAAAATAAATTATAATTTAGTGTATTTTCTAATAACTAATGGTAATTGTAAGAGTATAGCTCGGTTGAACCCACCAAGCGTTGGTATGTCAAGTTTGGTTGTCATATTTTAGTGACTTAAAACTCATCTAAAGTCGCTTGATTGTATACTAGAGTCAACTTTGTTTAGGTTAGACTAGAAAGTCTAGGAATGTTGAGACATACAAGTATTACTACGAAGACCTGAAGAAAGTTAAGAAGAAGCGAACTACACTGACAACACCATCCTTTCTCTTGAGGTTAGTAATATTGACTTGAACTATTTCATTCTTGACGTATCTTTCAAGTCGTTCTATATTGAAAACATAACTGCGAAGCTGTATATACTGTACATATTGTATGATACTCTAGTGATGTGACATGGTCATGATTGTATGATCACAGTATTAGGGAATTAGACTACGAAGTATAACACTTATCTTTTGAACTTCGTATATATGACATAATCTTGTATATACTGTTATGATTATGTGAATGGGTTATGGAGAAGATTTCATCATAGGAAACAATGTTTTACATTTGTTTAAAGGAATTACATTCATGAACTTATTTTATGAATCGAAAGGGAAATCATTAGGCTTATTGGTACGGTTATTCATTGCAAAACTTTGGATTACCAATATGAGTGAAATGGTAGAACCGATCGTAACTTTGTTATGTATCTTGGTATAAATAATCACAATGCCTGACTTATGATTTGGTATGACTAGTTTTTATTAATTGGTATAACCGATCCTAAGTAATCACCATGAGATGGCATGTTCGATATTTGTAATTGGTGTGACCGATCCTAGTAATTGGTTTGACCGATCACAGAGTGTTGTGCAATCGATACTGGTAATTAGTGTAACCGGTCCTGGTAATTGGTGTAACCGATCCTGGTAATTGATGTAACCTATCCTGGTAACTGATGTAACCGGTCCTGGTAACTTGTGTGACCGATCACAAGTAATTCCATATTAAGGTATAACCGATCCTAGTGATTGGTAGAACCAATTGAATCCATGTATGTGATTTGATATTTGATCAATCACATAGTGATATTGGAATACATGTGAACTAATTCTAAACTTTTTTGGAAGTGTGGTATAACCAATTCCAAGAATGTATAACCATTTAAATATGAATAAGGATTTACAGTGAAAAGATGTCAACATACTTTGAACACGTACAATAACTCTTATCATTTATTGTTCAAAGATATTCCTTGGTACTCAAGGAGATCATGTGACGAAATAAATTGAGAATATTTTAATTAAGGTTTTTGGTTTTATATGCTTTAACTACCAGCAATTAAATACATATCTCTAGAGAATAAAAATTAGTAGTGTGCATTTACTAATTGGAGATTTTCTATTGAGAGATTTCAGAAATTTTGGACAAGCATTTATTGGAATTACGAAAACCGAATTTTTCTATTCATTGCATATCTAGAGAATATTTTCGGTTTTGAAAATTCCTTGGTGTCCTAACATCCTTGGTCTATAAATATCTAATGTTGCATTTCTAGCAAACTATCTTAAGAGCCAGGCAAACTTCATCTTTTTGTTGTTTCTGGTGGAGCCGTCTAATCGGAGAGAAAAGTATCCTAATTAGGTGAAATCTCTTATGACCGCTCGTTTAAAGACTGTGGAATCAAGAAGCTCTACGAGCACCGTTGGTGGGAAACTAGATAATTGCAGTTGTTATTAGTTTTCGATTGATTTTATTTACTAACTAAGTTGTTGAAACTTTGATTGCACCTAGTTTGTTTATTCTTGAGAATCTTCTCTTCTCGATATAAGATTCACTCAAACTAGATCGAAGTATCGATTTTGGATCTTTAGAAATGTTTGTAGATCTAAAGACATCTTGTGATAATCCATTGTTAACAAACTCCGCTCGCGGTGATTGATCACAAGAGATTCAAGTGGTGTTGTGCATGTGTTTATTGAAGATTAAAGAAGAGCGAAGAAGATTTCTTATTTGGTTCTCATATCTTTGGGTGTGCACAAACCTTGATCGGGTTGGGATCCAACTAGAATCGGATTTATTCGATTAATTAGTTGCGTGGATCGGGCATCACTTTATAGTTTCTTGTTGGAATCTATATTGATTGATTGTGAATATAAACTTGAATACTTTGTAGTTATTAGATAGATTGATCTAACCAGGCAAAGGAATTTATTAGATTAAACGGAAAAGTCTTTGCGTATGACTTGAGATATCTTTATCTTGAAAGAATCAAAATAGTTGTTGCCAAACGATTTATTGTTCCTTTACCGTTTGGAATACGATCCAAAGGAATTATTCCGGTCGTGCACTCATCAAGCCTAAGCGTAGGGATACCGAGGAACTAAGTGAACTATGGGTAGTTGCTTGGCCTCAACTATACTGGGTTGGTTTAGATTTTGTATAATGACTTAATTCTCGAGAGTATCCACCTCGGGACTAGGTCCCGGGGTTTTTCTCGCATTTGCAGCTTCTCGATTAACAAAATCTTGTTGTGTCTTTTACTTTTCTATTTCCGCAATTATAATTTTTATTATAATTAAAAGTAAAATACACAAACGTTAACTCGATATACTGATAGTGATCCTATAGAGTTTGGTTGAGTCCGAACTTATTATCAAGTATCATACTTCGTTGTTGTATTGTCTCGATCTTATAGCCATAGTCAATCACACAAGTTATCTTATTGTCGTATTGTCTCGATCTCGTATTCATAGACGATCACACGAAGTGTGAACCGATTTTTTGTATTGTATAGACTCGTCCATAGACAATCGCTTTAGAGAGGACTTATAGTGACTAAATAAAAGATTGTGGTGTATCCGGCACCCCATCTTTTCAAAGAATTGTTCTAAAATTGTTATACTAAGTACCCAGTGCAGGGAAACAAATTTCTTTTCAATAAATTAATTAAAGTTACAAGTACTAAAACTTTTATCTTTGAGACGTTTTTGCAGACGCATTGTTTACAATAAACCGTTTACTGAAGTCAATATACTTTAACACCAATTATACCAAACCTGCAATGTTAAGTGTATTCAAACGATTATCAATTGTGTAACCAATGATACAATGGATTAAGGCTAAAGAACTTCTCTGTGTCCTTAACACGACTACGTCCCACAATAATGTTGTAAGGTTAATTGGCATTCGTATCCCAGAACTACAATAATCTCCTTATTGGTTGATGAAGCACTTCAAATAATGAAGATGTTCAAAATAAATTTTACTCTATGCACGTAATCTCCTTTTGACACTCAAATTGACTAAAAAACAGGAGAAAATTTGATTACTGGGACAAGGAAATAAATCGAGTTTTTATAGAGGAATGGGTACTGAAAAACAATGAGGAGAAGACTATTTAAAAGTGGTACAACTTATGGTCCTGCAATCAGTCTTGTCTCTAGAAGAAAGCCCTTCTAAAAAGACACAATCATGGTAGGAACTGCTTTGGCAATTATAATTTAAATTCAAATTTTAACTTGCCGATACCATTGGCATAGTTCCTTTACCCAATTTTTATTCATATAATGATGGAAATAAACCTTATATTTCCAACAATGTATTCATGGGCTTTCGTCGATTTGAATACTTTTTCAAAGTTAATTATTTGTGTTGTTTTTCACTTACTGTTTGGTCAAAATCAGCGATTTGTGCTGTTTTTTATTATCGAATTTGGACAAAATACTCAAAACCAACGCCAAATGGATTTTTGGTTCCTTCCTTTGGATTTGGAGCAAAATGTACAAAGACATCCATATAATTTGATCAATAAAATGTTGATAAGATAAGCTAACGAATATAACTTCCTTTTTTACTTTGGGGTCAATCGTCATATTTCAATTTACTCAAATTAAAATAGTGATAACATGATCGCTTACAAGATTAACTAAAACATCAAAATAAAAGACAATCAAAACCCTAATACAAATATCAATTACCATTAAATCACAAAGAGAAAGAGCCTTAAACCGCAAAGATATCCAATTTTTTTAATTGTAGAAGGGACGAATGATGGTATAATCCGGAATCAACTTCGACCATCTAACTTGAATTGCTTCTTCTTTGATAAAAGTTCCAAAAGATAGAAGTGTTTCTCCAACAATGGTGCTAAGAATCGCTAAAAACATCTCCAACAGCGGGTGCTAAGATCCTATGTGGAGGTCTTATTTGGACCCTTATTTATGGAGGTTAATTTATATATGTGGCAAGAATAACGTTGTTTTGTTCATGAACCATCTCCAATAGTATGTGTCTTATTTTGGGACCCCTCGTATTTTATAGGATCTACTGTTGGTGACGAATTTAATTTGTTGGTGACGAATTTAATTTAAATAAGGGTTTAAAATGGTGGGAAAATTGGGGATACCTCTACCAATTGAGTGATACTTTAAAGTCGGCATGGTTTTCCAATGCCGACTGTATCAAAGAATATCCTCAATTTGTGGAGGTACTCCCAAATATGCGTTATCTAAAATGCTATGTATCATTGAGAAAATAAAATTTCTCACCTTCTGTTAGAGACGCTCTAGCAGGGCGTTAATATAATGAAATGTAATTTGCACTTCATTTATTTTATTTTTAATCTTGTTCGTTTCTTTTTACAAAATACAAAATAAAAGAAGCAAATCCCCGACCAATTTACTTTATCCGCAATGTGACTCCATTCTTTGGCAATGCAATCGATCAAACATGCTCAAGACTATCTTTTGGCTGTCCCGATCAGCCGTTTAGGCGTGGGCCTTGGCCCAGACACGGTTCGTGAGCAGGGGTTTGTTATCGCCTTGGTATCCCGTTATTTGTTGAGGATGGATTGTGCGCTTGTTGCAATAAGCCTATGGATATCTTTTTGGTGATCACGCTTCTTCAATCGCTAAACGATGTTGGTCTAAAGTTCCGTCATGATTTGGTACGTGATGTAATCGCTAATATTTGCTTCAAAGTCGCATCCTCGCCGCAAGGAAGTTGCTTTGGGTTTTTTTGTCCGAGTATAACAAGGATTTGCGTCCGATCGATATCCTTGTTCCCAACTGGGAAAACGGCCAAGATGTGTGTATGGATGTCACATGAGTCTCCCCCTTTACTGGTGATGGTGTACGTACGTTTGTCCCAGGCCAAGCTATCTCGCATAAACGTTCCAAATATTTGAATGAGTGTACTTCACATGGTTATGGTTTGGGAGTGCTAGCCTATACTACTTGAGGAGAACTTAGTGAGGACACAATAGCTTTTTTCAAACGTGATCAAGAATTGTTTAGTTAGTCATGACGCTGGTAGTGGTCTCGTAGTTTTATTTTTCACATTGGTGTTGCTATTCAAAAAGGGGTTGGTGCCCAGCTTGTTGCTCGGCTACCAACTAAAACCTCCTTTGTAAATTAAAAATAATATTTTGGGATACAATAAATAAAAGAAAATAAAAGAAAAAAGAATTTAAAATATTTAAAATAAAAATGAAATAGTATATAAATGGCCAACACAGTGGATCTTTTGTGGGTTGGACTTGGATGATGGGTGCCATCCATATATTGGATTGCAAAATTTGGAAAGAGTTAGATGAAGAGGGTTTGGATGGAGTAAAAAAAAGTGCAACAAGGCCTGATGTTTAGACCTCATTGTCATCCTCACAAGAACTATCGTTGCTGAGCTGTGGTCTTCTACAGAACAAACCTTTGACAAACCAAATTAAACCCTTGACAATTCTCACCACACCAATTATAACAGTAAGATAATACAACCACAGACTAGTTAAATCAGAAATACCCAAACCAATTAAGAGCTCTCTTTTAGTTTCTACGCGGAGAACTAGCATTTCAACCTCATCTCTTAAACTCCACAACCACAACCCACCAAAACCCGCGCTTATTGCCACCTTTTCAATCCATTTTTCACTCCTCGCATCCCCAAATAGTGTATCATCCACAACAGGTCTTACGATAGTTCTTCCCCAATGAAGCATAGTTTCATGCAAACCAATAAAGAAAACAATCCTGCTTATCAACAAACTCTTCTTATCAGCACCATAATCACGATCGGGCCAAACACCGGAAACGAAAATAGCATTAATCCACAAGCCGACAGTGACTTGTGCAGAAAGGAAAATCCACGCTATATGAAGACGGGGTTGAAGTGGTACTGATCCATACATAAGTGTCAATTTGTCTGTTAAACCGTGAACAAGAGCCGTAACGCTGAAAAATGATAGAAGAGATTGAAGTAGAGGAGCAAGATTGATATTAACTAAAGGAGATAGAAGGTATGAAGGAGGGTACTTTACATAAGACAGTCTAGCAAGGAATAGAAATGAAAGAGGAAGAAGAAGACTTAAAATGGTTAATGTGAAGATATAAAATGGTACCCTTAGAAATGGATTCATAAAGAACCTCATCACCTTTTGTTCCCATCCCCCACAACCCATTATTCAATCTTACTTCTTCAAACAATACAAACTAGAAATTTTTCTGGAGCAAACTGAAAAAAAAGAACTTCATGAAAGTATGCCTGTTTTTGTCTTTGATCATAAGCCGTCTTTATATGCAGCAGACTGAGAGGTTGGCACGACTGTTTATAGTTGACATTGTCTCATGTATTGGCTCACACATTTTGCAAAGAATTTTAATAAATTAGATCAACAACCATATTATAATAGGTACATTTTGTAGATGATAATGATTAGCTAGTGTACGTAGTAATGTACAAATTTAAAACGCTAGCTTATTGATCATAGGGTGATTAATTGAATAGTACACTAACATGAGCTAGGCTGGGGTTCTTAGTTGTTAGGCCTGGCACTATGGTTGCCCTCATCCCTTCCCTATCCCTCATATGTAGGAAAAAATCCCAAAAACCATCCACTATGGTCTCCCATATCCCTACATGAGTAGAGATATCCCTCACTTTCCCTACATGAGTAGAGACATATTATAATAGGTATATTTTGTAGATGATAATGATTAGCTAGTGTACGTAGTAATGTACAAATTTAAAATGCTAGCTTATTGATCATAGGGTGATTAATTGAATAGTACACTAACATGAGCTAGGGTGGGGTTCTTACTTGTGAGGCCTAGCACTATGGTTGCCCTCATCCCTTTCATATCCCTCATATGTAGGAAAAAATCCCAAAAACAATCCACTATGGTCTCCCATATTCCTACATGAGTAGAGATATCCCTCACTTTCCCTATTTGGAGGATCACATCTAATCCGCCTTGTAGGGAAGGGAAATCACACGACTACTCAATTGCCGTATTTTTTTACGATTTACGGTTACTGAGTAGCCGTAACATTTTACACGGCTACTGAGTAGCCGTTTCTGGTTTATAAAGTTTTACCTTAAAACATTCCTCTAAAACTCTTTTTTTTTTTTTTACTAAAACTCTTTTTTTTTTTACTAAAACTCTTTTTTTTTTTTACTAAAACTCTTTTTTTACCTATTATATCTCCTTTTTACCTATTATATATCTTTTTTTTACTCTAAAATATCTTTTTTTACCTAGACAAATATATTCCCATAGGAAAAAAAAGTAGAAAAAAAAAAAAAATCTTTGAGTAGCCGTTTACACTATTCATACGGCTACTTAGTTTCTGTATCATGTAGGGAAGGGATGAAAGGGCACCATAGTGAGGTTGCCTTCCTTGTGCTATCCCTTCCCTACATATGAGGGATAGGGAAGGGATACCAAGCACCATAGTGCTTGGCCTTAGAGCAGTTCCTACAGAATGAACAAACTTGATAGTTTGTTCATTTTGCTCCCACTATGGACTCAACAAACATGAAAAATGGATGTTCAAACCAACAAATTTGTTGGTTTGTTCATTGAGTTGGAGGATGTAGCGAGCGTTTGATGATAGGCCGTGTGATCGAGCTTGGCTCAAACGCTAGCGTTTGAGACAAAAGCGTTGGCGCTTTTTTTTCCAGCGCGCGGTCTTTACTAAAGTGCCAGAGCTTGTCCTTCCAGCGCCACGTTTTTCATAGAAGCGTCAACGGCTGAATCTGGACGGCTGAAAACTCTTGTGATCTAACGGCTATAATTTTTGAGTTCTATAAATACTCCTCATTTCAACTCCAAATTCACACATTCTACACATTCTTCACTCTCAAATCATCTACAAAAATGCCTCCCAGAGTTCGTGGTATTAGATACACTCAACAAGAGGATTTAGCTATTTGCAGAGCCTACGTTTTTACACACAAGATGTTGTCGATACCGGTAGGAATGTATCCCGATCGACGTTCTGGGAGAAAGTTTATGAAATGTTCGCCGCTGAAACGATGAACATTCATTGGCGTGATTGTCACGGATAGGCGCATCGTTTTAGTGTAATTTCGTGTAATGTATCGTAATTCGTCGCTCAACTAATGGAGAATCACAAAAATAAGCTCAAAGGTGAAGCCGAACATGAAGTGTTGCCCAGAACTCTAGCGATGTGGCCGTGATCTCACCGTGCGTCCTTTCGACTTCCATGCTTGTTTCAACATTCTTAGGGTGCTCATCAAATACGATCCCTACATCTCCCTAGGAATTCCACCACCCGCCGAGAATTGACGCCTATGTAGTAGTTGTTTTAATTTAATGTATTTCTTTTATTCTCATGTATGATGTGGTTGTTCAATGCAATATGTTTTTATTTATGAAATTGATGGTGCAATGTTTAATCGAGGAAAAATTTAAATTACTTATGATATTGATGGTTTTAGATAATCGTAATAACACAAATTAAATAACATAATACCATAGTGAATCGATTTGTCCTTCAACTTCAATCAGCCCACTCCACCAAAAAAAAACATTTAGGACATTCCCAGAAATGCTTTCCATATGTGTCTTCTTCATAAGAAATCCGTGTATAAAAGTCTTGCAATCGGGCTTTGAGCATCCACTGATTCTCTGTGGACAATGTTTGTATTCGTGATCTCCATATCCGCAATGCTTGCAGTGTAATAATTCCTTCTTCAATTTGGCTTTAAGTTTGAAGTTTTTGCAGAGTGTTGCAATCTTTTCTTCTTCTTCTTCCTTTTTAATCTTCATAGCAAAATCTAGCATATGTGGTTCCTCTGGACAGTTGGGATCTTGACATTGCAAATACCTGAGCTTTTCCAGTTGTGATTCAATCACCAATCGATGCGTGAACAACCTTCCCGCGGACACTTTGAATACATCCAAGGGGATTGCATAAGACTGTGGTTATCCATGAAACATAATGGACAAACTTCTTTTGCTTCGACACATAATATTTGATTCGCTTTTCCTTTAGAAAACATGGTGGATGTTGAGAAATAAATCTGTTAGTTTGGTTGAGAGGCCACCTAAAGTGTTGTGTTGTATTCACAACAAAAAAATAGGCGTTGGTAATTCAAACGGGCGGTTTTATTAAAGTTGCGCGGTTTTATTACAAACACCAACTCATATGGTAATTCAAATGGGCGCTTAAAGGAAAGTCGTGCGGTTTTACTACCAACGCCAACGACAACATTTCCAACGGCTCGATTTTCTTTCTCGGCCTATAAATTCCATTCTTCACATCTCCAAAACCACATCTTCTTCTTCTTCTTTTATAAAACTCTTAATCTCTCTCACTCTGCAGAAATGTCTGTTAGAAATTGTGGTCCCAAGTTTACTGAAGAAGGGAATATAACTATATGCAAAGCATATTTTTTTCATAGGGTAATCAATGGTATGGGATTTCAAGACGGTTCTTTTTGGGAGAACGTTTTTTCAATGTTCGTCTCACTGACGGGAAACCCAGGAAACCGAGATGCTCGTCGATTGTGTGCTCGTTTTCAATCTATTAGGCTTACAGTCCAACCATTTGTTTCTCTGGTAATGGAAATTGATCGAGAAAAAATCATCGGTGTAATTGAAGATGAAGTGATCTAAATAGCTCTTGATAATTGGGAGGAAGCTCACGGCAAACCTTTTCGTTACGAAGCGTGTTTTAGAATTCTAAAAGATGGTCCATCTCAAGCACATTTGTACTGCACTCGAATGTCGCTCCCGGTCTTTACAATGGAAGAAGATGTTACTCTTGTTCGATGTTGGATACATCGTTTGATGAGACCAATGAACAATGACTATTTCTGGGAAAGAGTATTGGGACATTTTATAGCATCGCGGACCGAAACCATAAGAAACAGTAAGAGCCTAGAACTAAGAATTGCATTCATCACTAAGGAAGTCAAACATTATACGGAAGTTTTGTGGATGGTTCACCGTAGCTATTCTGGATTATCCAACGAAGAACTGGTGAGTACCTTTGTCCTCACTGATCAACTGCATCATAAATATCGGAACTTGTTGTTTATCTGTTTTACAGAAATCCATCGCACAGACCAAGTTCATCAAGAAAGCTTTTTAAGAGAGTTTAAGCATTTTGAATGTTATAAACTCTACAAAGAGAATGTCGCTGGATTTGATGTAGTTTGATGTTTTTGTTGTGGTTTATTAAAATGTAGTTTGATGTTATTTGCAAGTTTAAATTGTAATAAATTTCGCTTAATCTGAAGTAGAAATCTTTATTTTAAAATCTAAATATTTTCATTCATTGATGCCAATTCTTTTACAAGATATAAACTTAGGCAATAATAAGACATACTAAACAACTTCAATAAAAATCGAGTACAAGTTTTGGCCTCCTGTTTATCTTCATTTGATGTATCTTCCATTCAACGAGCTCTTTGACAGTTTCGCCTCTGTTTTTGAATTTTTTGTTGTTAACTTTCAAAACTGGATCTCTTCTTTGCCTTTTAGTGGAACATTTTCTTGGAGCAACTTCAAAAACTTGCACTTCCCTCTTATAACTTTCAATCTTTTTAAAACTCCCACATATCTTAGAAACAACAGCTTCAAGTTTTGCATCGCAAAAAAGTGTGATCGCCTTTTCAGCCATTGAGAAATAGATTTTAGAAGAGAAAATTCAAGAGAAGTGAATTTTGGTGTGAGTGAATTGTTTGAAATTGATGGTAATTTATAGAGGTAAAAAGTGAATTTTGAATTTTAAAAAACTACTCGTTGGCGTTTTTTGCTACGAACGCCAGCGTCATACGTTCAAGCGTCGCGTTGAAGCTTTGAGCTCCAGCGCTTGTCCTTCCAACGTCGGCGCTTTACCTAAAAACTCTAGTGTTTGTCTGTCGCTCGCGTGCTAAGTTATCTAACGCCCAGTCCTTTACCATAGTGGAAAAGCCAATTTGTCCATCCACCTGGCTCAACAAAAAGATGGGTTTGTTCATTCCCATGGGAATTTCCCTTACACATATAAACCTACTTTTATGCTGAAATGAACTTTGAGGAGGATACTTCATTAGCCTATAGAAAATTATTGTGATCAATTTTAGGGTCACTTGGGTTGGATTTCCATCATGGTCTCTTGGTTAAACCTTTTTGTATAATTATTCGCTAATTTTTTTTCCATTAGTAGTAAAGCATAGAAATAAGCATTGCGAGAGCACCTAAAACTTTCGACCCACTAACATAAACTCCCATATCTAAAACAAACGTCGATCTAATTCTCGGTGTTTCATGATTCATGACCTACACACCTTCAAATTAAATAACATCTCTCAACATAACTCATTTAAAGTCAGAGAAAAACCAATTTCCGGATGCCATAGGATCTTGTCCACCTACGTAGAAATCTCAATCAGAGTCAGACTACAACTTTCATCTGGATGGATAGTATAGTGTTACGGGAACGAATGCAAAATTTGTACATGGTATTCATTGATCTTGAGAAGGCCTATGACAGAGTCCCACGAGAGGTAATGTGGTGGGCACTAAAACAGAAGAGGGTATTACCCAAATATATATCCCTTATCAAGGATATGTATGAGGGAGCTGTCACAGGAGTACGGATGTGCGACGGTGTCTCGGACAATTTCCCAATCAAGATCGGACTACACCAAGGGTCGGCCTTGAGTCCGTACTTATTTACGCTAGTATTGGATCAAGTCACCAAGGATATACAGGGGGAGATACCTTGGTGCATGCTCTTTGCGGATGATGTCACTCTTATTGGGGAATCAAAGCAAGAGGTAGAGGACAAGGCTGAGTGGGAAGCGACAGACTGGAATCGACGGGCTTGACTCGATGAGAACAAAGACCGAATACTCGAAATGCGACTTTGACAAAATCGGAACAAATGATAGAGAAATGCTGATATACGGACAGATTGTACCAAGAAAAGAATCCTTCCGCTATTTGGGATCTATGATCCAGAGTACCGGAGACATAGACGAGGACATCCGACACATAGCTCAAGCTGGGTGTGAAAAATGGAGACTTGCGACGGGAGTCTTATGTGATCGTAAGGTCCCAACTAAACTGAAGGGAAAGTTCTACAAAACGGCAATCCTCCCCGCGTTGTTGTACGGGGCGGAGTGTTGGGCGACTAAAAACCCGCACATCAGAAAGCTCCACGCGACGGAAATGAGAATGCTGAGATGGGCTGGTGGACATACAAGGCACGACAAGATCCGAAATGAGTATATCCAGGGTAAACTTGGGGTAGCACCAATGAAGAAGATACTCACGCAACATCGGCTGCGCTGGTTCGGGCACCTCCAACGAAGACCACTGGATGCCCCGGTTCGAGTAGGACGCATCAAACGGGCCGAAGGTAGAATGAAGCATAGAGAACGACCGAAACTGACCTGGGATGAACTGATTAAACGGGATTTGAAGACCCGAGACTTGGAGATAGAGTTGGCGCTCGACAGAGCAGCGTGGAGAGCAGCGATCCACGTGAAAGAGGTATGTACACGAGGTACGTGACTCGACCCTATTACTTTTGAATCTACTTTTGAATCTCTCTTTTTAGTAGGACTGTGTAAACCGTGAACATGTAAACCGCCATGATGAATTGCAAAGGGGGACTCCCCTATAGCTGGGCAGCTCGCAGGATTGTGAAGGGGAATCACCCGTAGCCCCGCAATCGGACATGGTGTATGTGGATACACCACCTAAATGGTCGCAATGCGTAATCCCATGGAAGTGATGGGCTATCGCACCTCTCGTAACCGAAAACCAACAAGACACGTAAGTTGCGTCCGTGCCCGCAAACAGCCTAGGTGTAAAAACTTAGTGTACATTTGGAGATAAGATCGTTACGCGGTTTATCTTTGCTCTACCTCGGTACTTGCTTTGGAAAAAGAGCTTTGGATATTGTATATTGGATATAATAGTGTTATTACTGCTCAAATGATTGCTTAAGATGTGGAAGAGCATTAGGCCCATTTTAATATTTTAAATTAGAGGTGTTCGCCATTTCCTAGTTTAATACCAACTAGCTAAATGTCCAATGTGGCCTCCACAAACGCGCAATCCAAGTGGGTGCGGATCAAATGATTTAAATTTATTTACTTACTTTCGAATTTTATTTTTCTAACCCTTGATCTAGCTAGTAAATGCTAGCTATATCTTACCAAAAAAAAAAATGGCACATTGCCCAAACTTAAATAAATTTTGATATAGCCTACTGTTTGTAGGTGAAAATGGTTTCTGCTGATTTCAGTAATTTTGGGTGTACGGGTGAGAAACAATTTAAAACCTAAACAATGTACTGCAAGGGAGTACTTTAGATTCGAGAGATCAATCTATACAAGTCCGACCTAAACCAAGAAATGGCCGTTCCAGACTTGCTTCGGTCACAAAGTGAAGGAGAATGGGTTGGTTTTGGGGAGGGAATCAAGGAAAGCGATAAGACCGAGAATAGTTGATTCTCAAAGAGTAGTTCACATTACTACGACTTGTTTCGAAAAATGGGAAGGCTAACAAATGGTAAGCTAGCAAGTATTTTTCGAGTGTTGTGTATTCCCAGAATGAACTTGTTGTTCCGTGGAAATAGGTAAGACCTATTTATACAAGTCAAAGTGAAACGTGACTGGTCTCATTAAGGAATGGAAAAATGGGTAAGTAAATGGGAGGAGGTGGTAACCGTATGCATGGAATTTGATGTTCCATAAAATCGTTAACGCATGGAATTGATAATGTTACATAAAAACATTAACGTATGGAATTGATGTCCCATGAACGTTTCACTTTTAACTCCCTGTATTTACTAACCGCCTCACCCTTATGACACTTCCTTATGACCAGGCGTAGTGTACGCCGCACGTCGTAAACCGCCAAACCAATACCCAAAGAGGATCCCCGGTTTGTGATATGTGTTGATGTCTCGAATGTTTTTGTGGAAAACATGTAGCATAGGGTTGTTTCTGGCAAGTCGAGCTCGGGAGACTTGGTAGCTTGGTGATCTTCGACGGTCGAGATTTTGTATCTTAAGAGGAAATGTAGCCGTTTGATCTTTCCACGCTTTCGTTCGTTGGTGGTCGCATAGGAAGGCCAGCATGGTGGCGCGGCTAGGTTAGCATGTCATTGGCATGGCATGACGGGCGCCATTTAGGTTGGCATGCCATTGGCGTGGCATGGAGGCGCTGGCTAGGTTGGCATGACATTGGCGTGGCATGGAGGCGCGGCTAGGTTGGCATGCCATTGGCATGGCGTGGTTTGGCGTGGCCAAACTTAGGTTTTCAGGCTAAAGGTTACCATGCGTCGTCTGGTAACCTTGGAGGGCTAGGATTTGCTCCTGGGATTGAAGGGGGACCGTCGATTGTCGCACGCGCCGTTTTGGTAGCCGCGTAGGGAAGGCCATCATGGTGGCGCGGCTAGGTGCGTTTGGCATGTGGGGCAAAGGGTTTGGTAAGCCGTTGGCACATGGTGCGGCTAGCATGGCTAGGACCGAGGCAAGGTGTGGCTTAGCTTGGCATGTGGGGCCAAGGGTTTGGCAAGCCTTTGGCACATAGTGCGGCTAGCATGGCTAGGTGCCAAGGCAAGGTGTGGCTTGGCTTGGCATGTGGGGCCAAGGGTTTTGCAAGCCGTTGGCACATGGTGCGGCTAGCATGGCTAGGTGCCAAGGAAAGGTGTGGCTTGGCTTGGCATGTGGGGCCAAGGGTTTGGCAAGCCGATGGCACATGGTGCGGCTAGCATGGCTAGGTGCGGTTTGGCTTGGCATGTGGGGACAAGGATTTGCCATGGGCGCATGGCGTGGCTAGCTTGGCTAGGTGCGGTTTGGCTTGGCATGTGGGGCAAAGGGTTTGGAAAGCCGTTGGCACATGGTGCGGCTAGCATGGCTAGGTGCTAAGGCAAGGTATGGCTTGGCTTGGCATGTGGGGCCAAGGGTTTGGAAAGCCGTTGGAACATGGTGCGGCTAGCATGGCTAGGTGCCAAGGCAATGTGTGGCTTGGCTTGGCATGTGGGGCCAAGGTTTTGGCAAGCCGTTGGCACAGGGTGCGGCTAGCATGGCTAGGTGCGGTTTGGCTTGGCATGTGAGGCCAAGGGTTTGCCATGGGCGCATGGTGTGGCTAGCTTGGCTAGGTGCGGTTTGGCTTGGCATGTGGGGCCAAGGGTTTGCCATGGGTGCATGGCGTGGCTAGCTTGGCTAGGTGCGGTTTGGCATGTGGGGCCAAGGGTTTGCCAAGCCGTTGGCACATGGTGCGGCTAGCATGGCTAGGTGCCAAGGCAAGGTGTGGCTTGGCTTGGCATGTGGGGCCAAGGGTTTGGCAAGCCGTTGGCACATGGTGCGGCTAGCATGGCTAGGTGCGGTTTGGCTTGGCATGTGAGGCCAAGGGTTTGCCATGGGCGCATGGCGTGGCTAGCTTGGATAGGTGCAGTTTGGCTTGGCATGTGAGGCCAAAGGGTTTGCCATGGGCGCATGGCGTGGCTAGCTTGGCTAGGTGCGGTTTGGCTTGGCATGTGGTGCCAAGGGTTTTCCATGGGCGCATGGCGTGGCTAGCTTAGCTAGGTTCGTGACCAAGCTAGGGTTTTGGGCCAAAGGTCGTTTGGTAACCTCGGATGGCTAGGATTTGCTCCTGGGATTGAAGGGCGACCGTTGATTATCGCACGCCTTCGTTTTTGGTAGTCGCGTAGGGGAAGGCCGCAAAGGTGGCGCGGCTAGATTGGCATGAGGCCATGGAAAGGTGCGTTTGGCATGGCTTGGTAGGTGTGGCTGGCATGGTTTGTCATTGGCACAGGGACGCGGCTAGCATGGTTGGCATGCGGTAGGCGTGGCCGGCATGGTTTCCCATTGGCACAGGGGTGCAGCTAGCATGGTTGGCATGCTTGGGCGCGGTAGGTGTGGATGGCATGGTTTGCCATTGGCATATGGGTGCAACTAGCATGGTTGGCATACACCGGGCGCGGTAGGTGGGTCGGGGCATGGTTTGCCATTGGCACAGGGGTGCACTAGCATGGTTGGCATGCACAGGCGTGGTAGGTGGGCAGGTATGGTTTGCCATTGGCACAGGGGTGTGGCTAGCATGGTTGGCATGCCTGGGGCGCAGAGGTGTGGTGGCATGGTTTGCCATTGGCACATGCGGTGTGAGAATTAGGGTTTTGGCCTGTCGAAACCCTAATTAGCATCAAAAAAGGTACATTGGTAATTTTCTTGCAGACAAATTAAAGGGTTCAATAAATGTGCTTGGTTTGGACATTATTACTCAAGTTCTGTGACGTCACTGTCTGACTAGGGTTTTACGATTTTACCCTAAGCTAAGAACCACCATCAACACCTACCCAATTATATCGTATTAGGACAAGCTGCACTAATATAAATTCTCTGTTTCTTGATATGATTCTTATTAAATTTTCGTTTTCCTCGTTCCGGTTTGTTTGTTAATTTATGATTTTATGTTTCTATTTTTGATTTTCTTCTCGTGCTAGAAAATTTCCCTTTTTCAAGTCCTAGTATTGTGTGGAATTATTGAAGCCTATATAAGAAGTCTGTATGTGTAAAGGAACATAATTCTACATCCAGCATTGTTATTTGTCTAGTTTGCTATCGTTTTTGTGAGTCTATTGATTCCACG
Organism: Papaver armeniacum; assembly: GCA_023531295.1. Taxonomy (NCBI): domain Eukaryota; kingdom Viridiplantae; phylum Streptophyta; class Magnoliopsida; order Ranunculales; family Papaveraceae; genus Papaver; species Papaver armeniacum. Next base: position 95,439 of record JAJJWW010013171.1, read on the forward strand.
GTACTTTCTACGATCAAAGATCCAAATCATTCCCTATTACCCTTCTTCACAATTATTTAGAGTTCAAAGTTTTACTAGGACTAAGAATTTGGTTAGTTGGATTTTTTGATCTAATTTTCACCCATGAGTTACACGAAGGACCTTGTTTCTGAACATGAACATGAACCTGAATCTGCTGAGGATAAGCCTAATTGTGAAATTGTAGTGTTAGCACCTGATGATTACTTGGATGATAAAAAATCTATACACTGAGACTCTGACGACTCTGATGATGATGAAGAAGGACCTTGGTATATTGAAACTAAGAAGAAGAGATAAATTGAATTGTGTGGTGCTCACAGTGTTAATAAACTTATAGGTTTTTCTGTTTCAGAAGGTATTCCTTCTTATATAAATGTGAGTGGTTTCTATGACAAAGATGAATGGGAAGCAGGGTTTGGAGTTGTTATCCGTGAATTTATTGGTAACCCTCTTGTTGCATATTCTGAATATATTTCCGATGAATAAAATCGGGTTTCATCCTTTTTACCATGAGCTACAAACAATGAACAAAGGTTTGGAGATTGCCATTAGATTGAAACTTGGGTATTTTAGGATGTTTAGCACACGATCGGATCTAGCATTTCTTGTTATGAACTCGTCAAGCTTACGAGGATCGTTGTTGATGTATTTCTAAGTGCTTAAAAACGACGGTGTGAGGTTTGTGTTAGAAGATTGTATTATTTTCTCAAGAAGCGTACATTGACGACACAGAGAATGAGAAGACCCAACTTCTCTTTAATGAAGTTATGGACAAACTATTACAACTCGAGAGAATGAATTTTTCTATCATGAAACAAAGCAGTTTATAATAACCGGATCTATGAATTATCCGGCAAAACTTAAGGAAACAAAGGGGTAAATATGACCAGCTGATCTACAACATCATCCTGAGCCGCGGGAGATTCTTTTTAAAGAAATGAGTGGAGAGTTTGAAATAAATGTATTCTCTATATCGTTGGAATAAGTAAACGCTTCATACATGCAAAGGAGCTAGATATTAAAGAAATGACAGGGGAAAGATAAGATTCACATTAACCCAAAAGAACAGAGAGATGAATTTCCTATATACAGATACAACCGACTCACACACTTTCTATTACTGATAGACTGTCATAACAACTCACCAGACAGATAAATTATTCTAAAAGCACATGTATAATTAGTAAGAGCAGATCATACAAACAGAATCAGTTATAGGCTTGACAATGTTACAATTTACTAGCCCCCCTCAAGTTGAAATGGTTCAAGGACCTTCAACTTGTCACGCAAAAACTCAAAACAAGCTGCACTCAAACCCTTAGTAAAGACATATGTAGCCAAAGCATTAGTGGAGACATATTATATACGCAAAGTACTTGATTGAACCAGCTCCCTTATGAAATTAAAATCCAGAAAAACATGTTTGATTCTGATGTGCAGCACTGGATTTGATGCCAGAGAAATCGAGTTTTTATTATCACATCCAATAGTATGAGTAGCTGACTGAAAAAAATGAAGGTCTTTTAGAAGGCGACAAAACCAGGGCACCTCAGCAGCTTAGAAGACCCAAAAAAATATACAATAACCACTAGTTGATATCCTATCATCTGGATTTCTAGCCTAGTCTGAGTCAGAAAAGGATGAAAGAGCTGTGAATCCCTTTTGCAGAGTAATTCCATGATCAATAGTATGCTTCGGATATATGAGAATTCTCTTTTCTGGCCTTGTTCAAGTGATACATTGAAGTTCCCCCACAAGTGACCTATACTCTGTAGGATCAGTTAGTGGTGTACCATCATGCTTACACATTTTGGTGTCAGCAATAGCAGGAGTATTGCAAGGCTTAGAGGTGATCATATTAGTCTTTTTTAAGAGATCAATAATATATTTCGTTTGAGACAGATGCATAGTATTTTCATTTCTCTTAACCTCAAGCCTTAGGAAGTAGTGAATTGGTCCTAAATCCTTTATTAGAAAAGACAGAGCAAGTTGAGTCATTACCTTGTCACGGAACTCATTGGATGACCCAGTGATAAGAATATCATACACATACACCAGAACATAGCAAAGGATACCGCACTTTGTAGATGAATAAAGAATTATCTTATGAGAGGACCAAACCCAATAGCAATAAGAGAATCCATCACTTTTCATACCAAGCCCTTGGTGCTTGTTTCAATCAATAGATGGATTTATGCAACTTATACACAAAGTTAGGCTTGTCTTTATCTTCAAAACCAGGAGGTTGAGACATGTACACATCTTCTTGAAGATCTCCATGAAGAAAAGCATTGCTAAAGTCAAGCTGCTTCACTGGCCAATCATTTTGATAACATTGGACAACACAAGTCTTATAGTGGTTGGTTTTGCAACTGGAATGAATATTTTTGCATAGTCCAAGCCTTCCTGTTGATGATCCCCTTTAGAAACTAATTTGGATTTATATCTTTCCACATTGCCATCTGGATTATGTTTAATCTTAAATACCCATTTACAGCCAACCAAGTTATGTGCTTCAGCTGGATCAACTAGGGACCATGTACTGAAAATTTTAAGAGCAATATTCTCTTAAACCATTGAGTTAAGCCATTTGGGAACCTTCAGATCTTGCTTGTAAGAAGTAGAATAGGCTCACGAAGTTGAGATAATAGAGCAACATATAAAGGGTATCTGGTTAAAAAAAATATGCTTTAGTCTTGAAAATTCCACTTTTACCTCTAGTATGCATATTGAGTTGACACAAGCGTGAAGTTGTTGGTGCAAGAGTTGTTGTGGTTCAGAAATGGATAGGTGTAAGTACTAAAGTAGAACATGTTCCATATGGATCAATCGAGTAGTAGTTGACACAATTGCAGAGGGACCAACGGGTAGAAGTTGACAATGTTGCAAAGGGATCAATTGTGCTTGTTGACATAATATTATGTGACTCAGTTAAAGCAGATTGTAGTTTTTTTTGCAGTCAATAGAGTGTATTTGGCTTGATAAAAATAAGACTGCTGAGAATCAATCTTGGAAGTGTTGAATAATTTGCAAGCAAGAGTAGGAAATGTTCTTCATCAAAGGCAAGATGTCTTGAGATATAAAATTTTCTAGAATAGGGATCATAGCATCTGTATACTTTTTGAAAATAAGCATAACCCAAAAAAAATACTTAGCTTGCTCCTAGGTTCTAGTTTAGAATGTGCATAAGGTTTTAACCAAGGATAGCAAGCACAACCAAAAACTCTGTAAGTCCCGATAATTTGTGAACACCAGCTTTTCATAAGGAGAAACTTAAGAGAAAGAAAGCGGTAGGTAACTGATTTACGATAGGTAGCAGTTTTGTTTGCATCCACCCAAAATGAATCAGCTAAAATGGAATGAATAAGTAGTGTTCTAGTGACACCAACCGGATGCTTGTGTTTTGATCTACGCAACTCCATTTAGTTCAAGTGAGTAGGGACAAGTGTATTGATTTGAAACACCACAAGTAGTCAAGAATGCACTGATCTCATTGTTGATAAACTCACCACCTCTATCAGTTCTAATAGTCTTGATAACAATATCAAAGAAATTTTCTACTTGTAATTTGAAGGATTGAAAAGTGGTGATAAAATCTGATTTTCTCATTAAAGGAAGTATCCAACAATACTTACTATAATCATCAACGATGTTATAGTAGTAAGAGTATCCACTATTGGATGTGACAGGACAAGGTCCCCACAAGTCCATATTGAAAAAGAGGGGGGTCTAACAATCACACCCAATATTTCGTTCAGGCAATATGTATGGACTAACTCCAATATATTTTCAAAGAGAATCAACTAGACAGTCAGACTCAATCAAGGAAAATACATCCAAGAGTTATATCCTGTTTCTCAATATAATCAAGAAATCAAACAGATAGAAATCCACGAGCCCGATTAATATGAAAACAACTTGAAGCGGTAACAAAGCACCAATGTTCAAGTGTCAATTAATTTATATCAACAACCAAATATTGGATTATCTAATTGATTGAACTATGCACAACTTGTGATGTTTCAATTATATAGAAAATATAATGCGTAAAAGAAATAACATGTATTAATTTAAATTTTGTTAACTGAGGCAAACCGCAAATGCAAAAAACGGACTTAATCCCGGATATGAACACAACACAGATTAAGCCGCTCAGGACTCTAGCCTACTACAAATTAACTTCGACTAGAATGTAGTTGGGCCCAACCAATCTCCCACTCGATTAAGGTACCGTTTCACGTTCCCTTACACCTTGAATCCAAAGAAGACTCTCTGAACTTAACTTGATTCCCTTAGCTGATCTCACCCACAACTAAGAGTTGCTACGACCAAAAGTTGAAGACTTGATAAACAAACGTCTCACGTAGGAAAAAGTCTATGAATAAATAAACATCTCCCACGTAAATACCTACGAAGTTTTTGTTAGTCTTTTGATAAATCAAGGTGAACATTAACCAATTGATACACCGGACTTATATTCCCAAAGAACAACCTAGTAATATCAATCACCTCACAATGATCTTAACCGTATGGTAGCGGAACAAGATATTGTGGAATCATAAACGATGAGACGAAGATGTTTGTGACTACATTTTATCTTACCTATCGGAGATTGAATCTCGAGCAAATCTTAGAGAAGATAGTACTAACAATAATGATAGAACAAAGTAAGATCGTGACACTAACGGAGAAAATAAGATGGGTCTAACACCCGTAATTCCAATGAAGACTTTAATTCGTTAACCTATAATGGTTTTAGAAAAACCTAGGTTAAAGGAGAATCGACTCTAGTCGCAACTAGTATCACACATGAGGTGTAGGGATTAGGTTTCCCAGTTACTAGAGTTCTCCCTTATATAGTCTATAAATTAGGGTTTGCAATCAATGTTACCTTGGTAACAAAGCATTCAATATTCATCGTTAGATGAAAACCTGATTAGATTCAAGCTAATATCTTTCAACCGTTAGATTGTCTTAGCTTGTTACACACAAATGAAATGTACCTTCATTTAGATATGGGTAACCATACCTAAACGTGTACACTTAGTTGGCTCTATAGTAGTTAACCGAAGTTAGCCATATGAACACTTTCATATAACCTTGTTCATCTTAATCACACCTAGTTCAAATGACTCAAATGAAACTAGTTATAGAGTTGTTCAATTGTTTATATTCTCATAGAAGTATACAAGACACAATTGAAGCAAAATCGATTTTGATTCACTCGAATCAATTCATGAACATTACAGCCACGGTTTGCAAAGATTTCATTCCTTATTATATAAATGTATTTGTCCACGAATAAACCGATTTTAGAACTTAACCCACTTAGGTATAAAAATGGGTACGCATACCTAGAGTTCCTAACACAGTCCATTCACAAGATGTAAACGGCACGCATGTTGTCGTTCACGACAAACATCAGTTGAAATCAGTACGTGATGAGTGCCAAATATTGCATATTTCTACATCTATTTATTGGCATTTAACTCATCTTTTGTACTCAGAAATCAGATATTATCCCAGATTCTGTATTTTCTTTGTTTTCAAGAATAAATATTTGTACTAATTAATTTTGTGTTTTTAGGTAATAAATAAAGCTCGGAGAAATTGAGGAGCCAAAAGAGCGAAGAATTGGAGGCAAGCGTCTATGGAACAAAAAGCCAAAGCCCGCGCGCGCATCAGGGAGCAAACCATTTACAAGACATGGGTCCAAGCTATCCAAGACCCGCGACCGGATCCAAGCCCGTCCACTCCAAGCCGTTGAGATCTCATCTTACCTGCATCCTACGGTCGCTCCATCACTCTATCATTTCTCGATGCCCGCCTCAACACCAAATCACCCCAATCCTCCCTCGGCGTTCGATCTCACTCGCCACATCCAACGCCGTTCTGCCTTCCTCATCGTCTGTCGGCCGCCTCTACTTCACAACAAAACACCCTATACCTATACCCCTCGAGCAAAACCCATTCTCTCTTCTCCTCTTCTCTTTCTTCTTCCCCCATACCTATGCAAAACCCATTCCCCTCTTCTCCCGACCACACCATGGCAGAGCAGAGCCATCACCACCTCCATCTCTTGTCACCCAAAGCAGACGCCTCAATCACCTATTCCGCAAGCACCTAAGTCGTGGTTATTCTCTCACATAGCTTCTCTAACCCTAGAAGCTAAGTTAGAGATAAACAAGACTAGGGTTTTCTCCAACACCACAAGCAAGCTACTGAGCCGAATGTGAGAAAGCGATTCGAGAGAGTATGGGCGATTGGGTATGGTTTAATTACTGTTTTTGAATTAAATTAGGGTTTGGGGAACTGCATGTATAAATAGGGTTGAGATGTGTTTGAAAAACCTTATGTCTGGGCTATCCAGAGCAGCAATTTAGAGTTAATTTGTTATTTGTTGTTATACTATGTTCTAATTTAGTTTGCTAGGGTTTCATTGAAACCCTAATTCATCGTTATGATTTCAACTTTGCTTGAATGTTCTTGAGTGCTTAATTGTATGGATATCTCCAATTCTAGTACCCAATGTTTTTCTCTCACAATGCATGCCAAGTATACATTGTAGTTAGGTTAAAACCGCATTGGTGATACTTGACTCAAGCCTTAGAGATAAATTGCTAATTCTTTTGACTAGTTGTGCTTAGTTAGACAACTAGTGCTCTAGGTTAGTACCTTAGTCGATAATTGAGTTATCATTAGGTGAAACTCCTTAGATAGGTGATAATCTTGACACATTATCCTTGTCACACGGGAACAAGAAAAGCTCAACTTAGTTGAACACATAATAGGAATTAGAGGTGGATGTGATAACCCTAGTACCCTTTCATTCCTACTACTTTTATTTCATTTTCAATCCACTGTCATAACATTCACTTAGCCGTTTCGGCAACAAAACCCCCTGTTGTTACAATATCACCTGAAACTCAGTTAAGCTAAGCCTTTGATCAACTTATAGCACCACAAGTCTCTGTGGTTTGACCCGTATTTGCCTTGTTCTTCATTGAAGACACCGTGCACTTGCGGTTTAACATGTAGGCATAAAATCAGACCACTTCCCAAGCCTACTCAAGTTTTTGGCGCCGTTGCCGGGGACTTGGCGTGTGCCCTGTCGATTGTTGGCCTGTCTTTACTGAATTTCAACTCACTCTGTACATATTCACTTTGAATTATTGCTTTTTGTCCTGTATTAGTATAACTTAGCTGAGTTTTTTCTTTTTCTTGCATCCTTTACCTTCTTTCAACTTGTACTGCATCTTGTCACTACATTGTAGTTAACTTTCCTGTCATCTTATGCATATCATAGTTAGCTTGTATTAATAGCATCATTAACCTGCATCTTAGTGTTAGTGTAACTCTTCAAGCCCCTGTGTCAGTCCAAATTACTTTCCCCCTGTGTCAGTGTTGATATTCGTCTCTTTGCTTTAACCTGTGAAGTTTTGGGAACTGAGAATATTTTGCTGAGCCAGTGTACTGTGAGCTGTTGAGCAAACCAAAGGAAGGGAAGGCAAGGAGTAGAACCACACAGCCATTGCGGCTTAAACCGGTTGGTCATTCTCAACTCTATACCTGCCTAAATGATCTGTGTGCAAGCATCTGGTGATAATTAAGCTTTATTTTGGTTAAATGGAATTGCTATTTGTGCATTGCATGATCTGTGAAACTAGAAGAGTACTACCCTGCAATATCTAGGGTTTGCGCATACGAATCTGTGATATATGATGCTATGCTTGTATAGCCATTTGAGTTGCACACCCTGAGCATTACCCTGTCAACTCTGTTGCATTTGTGAATTGATATTAGCATTGTGTGTGATCTTATATAGCATCTGAATGAGTGTTGAGTGACTTGAGTAAGCATAATCATACGCCTGCGCAAGCTCCACCCTGCACTGTGAGTCTGAGCTTAGCTTGTGTTGTCAACCCTGAGCTTAGTTTGTGAAACCCTGTTAGCTGAGTACTTTTATTGCATGAGTTTGCTGAGTTCTGCCCTGTCATCTTTGTGCATGTTTAAACTTGAGCTAGATCTTGTGCCTAAATCCTGTGAGCCATCATACCCCGAATGCATGATGACACCGCTAACTTGCTAGTCCCCTGAAGTCTGCAAGTTTTGAGTCACAACTTGGGAAACCAAGTTAGCGTAGGCGCAAATCCTTGCTAGCTGAGCTAAGCCATACGCCTGCAATTTTGGGTTTAATTTACGAAATTTGATATCAACCAAGCTTGTTGACACCCGAGCATGTTATAAATCGTCGCACTTTAATCATTTATCTTGTTGCATCTGCTGATCCGGTGAACATTGGATGTTGTGAATAATATGCTATGCTCACATGAGTGCTTTGGTTTTGTGTTAGTAGTGCTCGTTTTGCATAATCTCCGACTCTACACACGCCTGTTTTCTTGTGCACTCACATAACCGTGTCGTATAGAAGCAAAAAGCACACCTCATGCATGCTCTCAACCCTAAGGCTAGCCCATCCCGTGAACCCGTGAGCCATAACAAGCATATGATATTGCCTGTCACATGTGATTTTGAGGTTAGCCTGTGAATGAGTTGTGAATGAGCCGAGACTTTAAACCTTGTGTGAGTGTTGAGCCAAGTCTGTGATGATCCCCTTGCATGCTATACTCAGTCAATTAGAGCCATCTACACCCCTGTGTGATCATCTGTGAGCCGAACTTGTTGACCCTGTTGCTGCTTTGCCTTGGCAGATTGCAAGGGGTGCTCAACCTTGACCTGGTAATGCATCTTGAATGCGTGAACCATGCTTACATAATGTACTAGCCTTTGACAGACTTGAGTAGCTAATTATGGTGCACATATGAAAATTTGTTGAACTTTTTGAGTTGCCTTGTGTGTTCTGTGCCATTACCTTGCATTGCCACAGGTACCTATTCATGATAAACCAAGCTACTTTGCTAAGTATTCTTTGAAACCGAGTTGCCTTGTGTGTTCGTGCATTGGAAATTGGCTGAACTAGCCATCTTTTCACCGAGAAACCTTAGCTTTGACAAGGCTCGAGCCGACTCCACTGCCAAGGTGTGAGCTTGAGCTACAACTGGATAGCCAAGTTAGATACAAAGCCAAGTGCCCAAATAGTTGACAACAATCTGAAACTTTTGAGGTCAACCGAGTGAGTTGACACAACAAGCCCCGAGCTTATGCATGCCTTACTCTATGCACCACACCTATGAGACACTCTGTGGCATGAAAATCGTTTAGAAATTCTTTGAAAATTGCTCTTTAGGCTTCATGAACCAACATCTCGTGATCTGTCTTCGACCCTGAACTATTTGAGTGATTGTTGAGCATCCGAGAGTGCATTAACATTTCAATTGTATGTCACGCACAAAACCCGCATATCTTGCACCTTGAGCACCTCATACAATTGTTTGTGAGTTTCTTGGCACCTTGGCTAATCGGTGCAACATTTGGTTGTTTGAGTGCTATTCTTATTTGTGTTGTCTTTGTGAGTGCACTCGGACCTATGTTGAGAAAGCTTGCCAATCTAAATTGTGTTGTCTTTGAGTAATCTCTACCCAATTGTTGCTTGTTTTATCCGTGTCTAAAGCGGCTCAGTGCAACACACTCTTTGCCTGGCTCCGACCAATGGGTGTGCATTTACACTCGAAGCTAAAGCCCACTTAAACCAAACCCCAAGCAACCACTGAGTTTTGCATAAACTAGGCATGTGCACCTCCACAAAAACCAAATCAAAGCCCATTTAAACCAAACTAAAGCCATCAGTGCACTCGGGCTTGCATTATAACTCGGGTCGCACTTGACTGGTCAGCTGCCAACAAATGGGTCAAAACCCACTTGACCGGGTGTGTAACTTGTTCTTTGCATTATAAACTGAAGCCCACATACTGGTCATGTGCAACCACTAGGCTTATCTCGGCTGTCTTTGTATCACACTGAAGCCCACCAAAACCAAACATCAAACCAAAGCCCACATAACCAAATCCCACATAAACCAAACTAAACCCAATAAACCAAACTGAGCCCACTACAACTGGGCTTTTGCATAACCCTTGGGATGCACAATTGCAGCAACACATTGCATCACTTGGGCTTCGCTTCCCTCGTTTTGAGACATCATTGGTTATACATGCTAGACTATTTGAGTTTTGTGACCATGTCGATTTTGGTTTTCATGCAATCGGGGATGAAACAAATCCATCGAGAGAGCTTGCTTACGGGCATACTTCACAATATGAACCCCCACATACCATAGTGATTTTAGGAATACTATGAACCATCTCGGTGGCCCCGACCTTGAATGTCCATACCCTAATCATTATAACCACATGTATCATCAACCACCATGGGAGGATGAGCAATTCTATCCTCCAATGAACCCATGTATGCACTCAAGTGAAGAAAACCTCATAGAACAAAACAATGCTAGGTTTGAATTGAATGCAATGCATGATCATCCATCTAGCAACATGTATGAGTTTCCCTTGTGTAGTGAACCATGTGCACAACCATATAATGATCATTCATATGAAACATGCATACCCACTATTGAAGACTCTCCTTCCATTGAACAGTGTTACTTGTTCTTAAAGATGAACCTGATTCATTTAGAAAAGAAGAATGGAGGGAGTTCATGATAGGATGATTGTTGTCCCTAATGAAGAAAATCTTGAAAATAGTGTTTCTCTTCCTACTCATGCAACTTATATTGAATATGAACCTAATCTAGAGGAAAATGAGTACACTAGAAATGCTACAATTTTCTATAGGGAAATACATTTTTGTTATGATGATGATGATGATGATGATGAATATGATATGTTAGAAGAGCATGTGTATGCTGAAAATATGATGGAATATTTGGGTTCAGAGACATTTAGCTTCTCTTCTGTGAACCCTATGAATGATACTTCTTCTAACATTCATCCATGTGATGTTAACTCTGAGCTTGGGTTTGTGAAATTCTTCAGTGACAGTGAGCATGCTACACAACTTGTTTGTGACTTAAGAAAGGATGAATCTTCTGTTGACACTAATGTTCTTTTGGATCATGATATTATTTTTGTGTTCCGATTCCCCGCCCATGTCACAATATGTTGCCTCCTCTGATGAGTATGACATGGAGATTGATGAATTGTTCTATCTATTGGTGAGCATGATTTACCTGTGTCTGACTTTAGGAAAGTGTGTAATGGTGCAAATGATCTTATGCATGAAAACAACTTAGATGTACCTACTTTCTCTCCTAAGTCACAGATTGAAACTCCTCCACCAAACCTAGGTGTAGTTTGTAACAAAATTGCAAAACCAACTTTTCTGAAAATGCATAATTTAGGCCTAGAGCTTTGTGCTTCCCAAGTCCTCTTGGACTATTTTGCATCAAAGTATAACACTTTTAGGGAACCACAGTTGGAATGTGTATGTCTGCCCGTTCTTAGCAAAACTCACTTTGAGTTAGACCTTGTGCATGATGTACCTTTAAATTTGCAATATTTTGTACTCAAGAACACATCTGTTGACAAGTTTAGGTTTGGGGGTAACTTGTTCACGTATGCAATCTTTCCTGCTATCTCATGTTATATTTGTGTAAGGCTATTGATGTTTGTATATATCGTCTTTTGGGTTGATCCTCAACTCTTTAGATTGTTGGTATATGGTGAATTTTCATTGTATATAATCCAGTAGAACTTGTTAAATCTTTCTTTCTTTCTTGAATCGGTTGAGTCTTCTTGTACATATTTTGTGCTAATCCGATATGATCTCCACTGAGAATGTTGGATTCTAGACTTGACTAATGAAGCTCTAACCTTGCTCCCGCTGACATACCGGTAATCTCTTCCCTTTTCTCTTATCAGCATAGTTCTCTTGGTATGTGATTTGTTTAAAATTTTATCATTTGTTGACACATTGAGGACAATGTTTGATTTAGGTTTGGGGTGCATTTGCATTTGCATATAGAGTTTTTAGTCTTTTTAATCTTTTATTTTCAAAAAAATCAAAAAAAATTCAAAACTTTTTGCAAATAAAAACCTCCAACTTTTAGAGATTTTAGAGTCACTAGCATGCTTCTAGCTATGTTTACATAGAGATTCTGACCGAAATAACAGAACTTGGAAGTACTGGAGAACGCAATCGGGTTTCTTAGTTGATTAGAGCGTTAAAGTTGGATTTAACCATAACCGGAGGGCGAATTAGGTGTTGTTTAGATATTCGGTAGTAGAATTGTGATCACCCATAGTGGAGACTACCCATTTTACATCAAGTGAGGCACCAACCTTCATTTTTGCAACTTTCTAGAAAAAGTCGTTAGAGTGTGTGTCACCGTATGTCAATTCCGGGTAGGAATGGTGAGCTACCCAACTTCGTACCACTTTCAAAGACTACTTTTGATCTCTTGAGTGCTAATTTTTGTCAATCATGAGGGTGACGTCTAAAGATGAAAACTTCTTCTAAATACCGATTTGCGGTTATCATCACTCTCTCTCCCTCTCAACAACATCAACACATTCATAGAAACACATCATCGTCAAAGAAACGGAGCATCATCAGAATATTTGAAGAAAAGTTGATATAGTCCAAGGTTTATGTGCAACAAAGAAAAGAAAATAGGATGAGAATTAATGAAGTTTGTGAAATCAAGACAAGTGTAAAAAAAAAAAATTTGAGTTGTATTATTATTTTCATTTCATGTACTTAAATCAAAAAAAAAAAAAAAAAAAAAAAAATGTTTGTCAAGTTTTTGTGAAGTTCAGAAGTTCGTCATCACCATTTGAAGAGCGAAGATTGAAGACGTTTCTATGAATCTCGAGAGAGTGATATTAATTGCCGATCGGGTGAGAAGGTAAGTGAGTACTCCCACCCTTGCTAATGGTTGATTTCCTTTCTTAGAGATCATGAGAAAAAGATTCTTTTGTCCACACTTCTGTGGAGTCTCTTAAATTATTTCGGAAGGTTATCCTTCTTACCTTCAACGTGTGCGGGATTTCTCTCTTTTATTCCCGCTGCACACATGAGAGACTAAAAAGCGATCTTTTTGAGTGCAATTATCATAAAACCCTATTAGTGAGGCGAAGTCGAGGCTTATGATCACAATCGAATCCGAATTCTTTCATATGGTATGGTTACTTCTCGCTCAAAGACTTAAGGATGAGAATGCGTTCTTTGATAGTTCTAACTTCGTGTTACTAGCATGCGAAACTCTATGTCCTCATAGCTCCTAGGATGCTTGAGACTCTTTTACACCCGAAGTTGGAGAAGGTTTTGTGGGTACACCTCACGGTAAACCCTCACGAGACTACAACTCGTCCACTAGGGACACCTAGGGGTTTAAAGGCTTAGTGCATACGCTAAATGCATTCGAGAGACTGCGACAGGGGTATAGTTAGGATTTCTTAATTCTGTTTCACTTGAGGACAAGTAAAATTCAGGTTTGGGGGTATTTGATGAGTGCCAAATATTGCATATTTCTACATCTATTTATTGGCATTTAACTCATCTTTTGTACTCGTAAATCGAGATATTATCTCGCATTCTCGTATTTTCTTTGTTTTCAAGAATAAATATTTGTACTAATTAATTTTGTGTTTTTAGGTAATAAATAAAGCTCGGAGAAATTGAGGAGCCAAAAGAGCGAAGAATTGGAGGCAAGCGTCTATGGAACAAAAAGCCAAAGCCCGCGCGCGCATCAGGAGCAAACCATTTACAAGACATGGGTCCAAGCTATCCAAGACCCGCGACCCGGATCCGAGCCCGTCCACTCCAAGCCGTTGAGATCTCGTCCACTTCTGCATCCTACGGTCGCTCCATCACTCACATCATTTCTCGATGCCTCCGCTCAACACCAAATCACCCCAATCCTCCTCGGCCGTTCGGATCTCACTCGCCACATCCAACGCTCGTTACAGCTTCCTCATCGTCCGTCGCTGCGCCTACTTCACAACAAAACACCTTATACCTATACCCCTCGAGCAAAACCCATTCTCTCTTCTCCTCTTCTCTTTCTTCTTCCCCCATACCTCTGCAAAACCCATTCCCCTCTTCTCCCGACCACACCATGGCAGAGCAGAGCCATCACCACCTCCATCTCTTGTCAGCCACAGCAGACGCCTCAATCACCTATTCCGCCGCACCTAAGTCGTGGTTATCTCTCACATAGCTTCTCTAACCCTAGAAGCTAAGTTAGAGATAAACAAGACTAGGGTTTTCTCCAACACCACAAGAAGAGAGAAGCGATTCAGAGAGTATGGGCGATTGGGTATGGTTTAATTTCTGTTTTTGAATTAAATTAGGGTTTGGGGAACTGCATGTATAAATAGGGTTGAGATGTGTTTGAAAAACCTTATGCCTGGGCTATCCAGAGCAGCAATTTAGAGTTAATTTGTTATTTGTTGTTATACTATGTTCTAATTTAGTTTGCTAGGGTTTCATTGAAACCCTAATTCATTGTTATGATTTCAACTTTGCTTGAATGTTCTTGAGTGCTTAATTGTATCGAGATATCTCCAATTCTAGTACCTAATGTTTTTCTCTCACAATGCATGCCAAGTATACATTGTAGTTAGGTTAAAAGCGCATTGGTGATACTTGACTCAAGCCTTAGAGATAAATTGCTAATTCTTTTGACTAGTTGTGCTTAATTAGACAACTAGTGCTCTAGGTTAGTACCTTAGCCGATAATTGAGTTATCATTAGGTGAAACTCCTTAGATAGGTGATAATCTTGACACATTATCCTTATGTCCCCACAGGGGAACAAGAAAAGCTCAACTTAGTTGAACACATAATAGGAATTAGAGGTGGATGTGATAACCCTAGTACCCTTTCATTTCCTCTTTGCTTTTATTTCATTTTCAATCCACTGTCATAACATTCACTTAGCCGTTTCGGCAACAAAACCCCCCTGTTGTTACAATATCACCTGAAACTCAGTTAAGCCAAGCCTTTGATCAACTTATAGCACCACAAGTCTCTCGTGGTTCGACCAGATTTGCCCCTGTTCTTCATTGAATACACCGTGCACTTGCGGTTTAACATGTAGGCATAAAATCAGACCACTTCCCAAGCCTACTCAGTACGCATACGGGTATGCATACTATGGTTCCCGGACTTCAACTGTTGAATCAGTACGCATACGGGTGTGCATACTAAGTTCTCGGACTTGGAATATATCTACAACAGTAAGCATACAAGTATGCATACTGTGTTATATCCAATCAATGGTTAATTGTTCTAAACTCCAATTTTAATCATTCAAACATTCTTAGAAGACGGGAATAGCTATCTCACACAAACTATTTGCTTTAAAGAAATTTTCAAGTGATCAATTGATCAATAGGAAACACTCCGAGTCTACATCTGTTGATGGTGGTTCTTAGCTTAGGGGTAAAATCGTAAAACCCTAGTCAGACAGTGACGTCACAGAACTTGAGTAATAATGTCCAAACCAAGCACATTTATTGAACCCTTTAATTTATGCAAGAAAATTACCAGGGTACCTTTTTTGATGCTAATTAGGGTTTCGACAGGCCAAAACCCTAATTCTCACACCGTGCCAATGGCAAACCATGCCACCCACACCTCTCGCAAGAGGCATGCCAACCATGCTATCCACACCCCTGTGCCAATGGCAAACCATGCCGCCCACACCTACCACGCCCGGGCATGCCAACCATGCTAGCTGCACTGTGCCAATGGCAAACCATGCCCGAGCCCACACATCACGCGCCTGGCATGCCAACCATGCTAGTTGCACCCCTGTGCCAATGGCAAACCATGCCCGACCACGCCTACCGCGCCAAGGCATGCCAACCATGCTAGCCGCGCCCATGTGCCAATGACAAACCATGCCAGCCACACCTACCGCGCCATGCCAAACGCACCTTGCCATGGCCTCATGCCAATCTAGCCGTGCCACCTTGCTGGCCTTCCCTACGAGGCTACCCAAAACCCTAGCTTGGTCACGAACCTAGTTAAACTAGCCACGCCATGCGCCCATGGCAAACCCTTGGCCCCACATGCCAAGCCAAACCGCACCTAGCCAAGCTAGCCACGCCATGCACCCATGGCAAACGCAGCCTCACATGCCAAGCCAACCGCACCTAGCCAAGCTAGCCACACCATGCGCCCATGGCAAACCCTTGGCCTCACATGCCAAGCCAAACCGCACCCTAGCCATGCTAGCCGCACCAGTGCTAACGGCTTGCCAAAACCTTGGCCCCACATGCCAAGCCAAGCCACACCTTGCCTTGGCACCTAGCCATGCTAGCCGCACCATGTGCCAACGGCTTGGAAAACCCTTGGCCCCACATGCCAAACCGCACCTAGCCAAGCTAGCCACGCCATGCGCCCATGGCAAACCCTTGGCCCCACATGCCAAGCCAAACCGCACCTATCCAAGCTAGCCATGCCATGCGTCTATGGAAAACCCTTAGCCCCACATGCCAAGCCAAACCACACCTAGCCATGCTAGCCGCACCATGTGCCAACGGCTTGCCAAACCCTTGGCCCCACATGCCAAGCCAAGCCACACCTTGCCTTGGCACCTAGCCATGCTAGCCGCAACATGTGCCAACGGCTTGCCAAACCCTTGGCCCCACTGACCGGTTGTCAGCCGAGCAAAAATAATTTCACTTTCTTACTCACTAAATATAAATGAAGTACAAGGTAAGGAAGAGTTCGTTTCCACAGAGAGGCAATTGTTATGCGATTTTCAGTTTCTAAGGTAACCAAGGGGGGATTTTTGTTGTTTAAGCGAAATACTAAAATAAAAATAAAATAAAGCAAAGTAAATAATTGGAATAATCAATAGAGAGAATATATTGGTCACGGGATAGTATCATTCACAAACATGTATTTTCATCAATGATTAGAATTGATAATTTAATCTCATTTACTAAAAGTCCTAGGATACCTTGATTGCAAGTATATCCCACTAATTCCCTGATTTCATCACAACCACATTAAAAGATGCATATGTGAATTCTTCCTAGAAAGCAACCTAAAGTGTAAAAGCACAATTAAGTTTAACTCCCTCAAAGCAATAAGTTCTATGGAATAAGACTAATCAATGCAAACGAACGTGTAAAAGCACTAATCCGTCTTAACAAAAGTTATGATTCACTTGTGACTAGTAGGATATATCACTACAAGCACTACCCACAATTATGCTACTTAGAATCGGGGATAAATAACTTTTTCAGTATTGAAAACCCTAATATAGCTCTAGAGATGAATGCAAATCGGATTGATTAGGACTCAACCTAACAAGTATTCAAATCATATAACACTATTAATTGTGAATCACAAACAATAAATTCCGAGACAAAACTAATTCATAGATTCAAATAACATGTTGAGAAATCAACTTTATCCCATAACCAATAATAATTGTTTAGCTACTCATAGCTATGGAGTTCATCATAAAAATATTAATTGAATAGAAGAAGATGAACAAACTAAACCCTAGAAGCGTAAACAAAACCGACTCTCCAAGTTCCAAGAAATAATACGTGATAATCCAAGTTGTAGAAGACTTTTCCTTTTTATAGCTTTTCCTCTCTTCCAAAACTAGGTCAAGCCCCAAGGGTCCAATAGATAGAAGTCCACCAAGCCCATATGTGAGAAAAACCCATGTAGAAAATATGCCCAAAAATATGTCGCCGGAAAACTGGTATTGTGGCCGGAAATTGGCCGGAAAATATATCTCAGGTGATCGGCAAAGTCCACCCGGTCACCGGTCAACTGGGTCAACTCGGTCAAAGGTCACTGAGTCAACTCGGTCAAAGGTCACTGAAGTCAACTCGGGCCAACAGGTGAGTCAGGATCATGAGTCAGACCCGAGTCAGCTATTCATGAGAGCTAACTGAGCTGACTTGTCTGAGTTACCATGGCATAAGCCATTTGCAGTGGCCAAATCTTGTGATGCACAATCCTTGTGCTTCCAGCCATGATGGCCCTGTATTCTCCCAATTCTTCCCTGTAGTTCTGTAGCTTCACAACAATATCCTTCAATCTTCCATTCCTCCTTCCCTAACTCAGATTCATAACTCTATAACATCGGCAATCTCGCAACACAGTGCACCACTTGCTTCTCATCTCCTCTAAGCTTAGCACCACCAATGCCATTGCCTGCACCTGCAATGCCTCTCACAAACACAAACGTGGCTTGCAATTGCAGCTACATCATAACCTTGAAATTCTCCATCTCTGCAACAACATGAACCCTGCAATAACCTAGCATTCATATAATTGTTGCAGTTCATAGCCCACCATCTCAATTGACTTGAGACAACACCACCAGCAAACACATTCATTCCCAGTTCTGCAACCTCAACTTCCATACGCGGCAGCAGCTCAAGCTTCTAACTTCCCCTCATTGCGGTGCACTCATCCAGACTTCATATCAAGCCACCCTGAACCAACAAAAACACCACGGCACAACTGCATTACAAATCTCAGCAGAGCCAAGCCACTGCCATGTATTCTCAACTAGAACCTGAGCAAAACCCATCTTAACTCAGACCAACCAACACCATAGCTTGACTGTATCTTCTATAGCTCCCAAGCTGCAGCTTCTCCCAATGCCTGATTCAGTCACATAACTCAGGCCACCTCAAAGCACCTCTTGAGCACAACACTAAACCATGACATGACACTAAGACAACCCCTGCCATCTGGTTAAATCACTCCATCTCAGTCAGGCCAAATACCAGCAACAGCTTCATTCCTTGCAAATCAGTGAATCTAAGTTCACATTGCCATGCTCAATTCTTTCACCTGCATACCTAACATACATTTATACTTTACTTCAGACTGAACTAATGTCACCACCTGCAACACCTCAGACTCCAACCAATTCATCTCCAACTGCATATTTTTCTCACAAATTTGCAGCATCATAAACATCACCATCCTACACATTTCATACTTGCATGTAATTTCAGCTGCATAAAACCCTTGCACTGCACCTTTACCAGCCTGCAATTCTTCACACCATCTATCCATCTGCTTTAACATCAGTAAGCACACACAATTCCTATAACATATAGCTTCCTAAGCCTCAACTCATTAGCAAAGATAGTGCTCACCACTTAAATCAGCTGTAGTTACAACTTCATTCTTGAACTCAGACTACCCAGCAGAAATTGCCATCTCTTCCATTCAACCAGTGATCTCCCTATAAATCTATGTGTACATTACCTTCACATTCTTCTGTAATTCCCTTTATAATCAACGATTCCCACAGTTAAATCTGGTTTCTCTCAACACAAATCTTCATTGATTCTCCCCTGTAAACATGAAGTCCAGAAACCAAATCTTAAATTCATTTATAACCCATCTCTAAATCCATCACCAAAACCCATTAATCCATGGCAGTAACACTCCAAACTCTTGAAATCATATCGATCTCAAAGAACCGCAGAAACAATCTCACTGTCATTTTGACTAACTTCAAACCCTAACTCTTTCCTATGATTTTCTCCTCATCACCTCCTTGAATTCGTCTCTTGATTTCACGATTCACAGCACTCCAATCTTCAAGAACATCTTTAATTCGACAGCGGCACAAATTAGGGCAGATTCCATTTCTTCCATAATTCGAATCAACATCTCAATCGTCTCATATTTCTCCCCATTTCAATTTCAACAGAAAACCCCCATTTAATATTCATCGATCCATCAAACCCTTATTTCCATCTCTGGGTTATTGAACACCAGCAGAACTGAATCCTTTCTCGATTTGCAAATCCATCGACCCCTGATCTTGATTTCACAGTAACAACGCCTCTCATTCATTTCAGGTGGAGAAGTAGTGATTGAGAAAATATTTCTCTCGATTTAGGTTTAGGTGTAGGAATGGGGATGGTTATACCCACTTAGGTGAAGTAGATAGGGGGTACTCAGATGACTATAAGCACCCACTCTTTAGATAATGGCCACCAATAATGTCTTCCCTTTTTGCTTCTCTAGACTAAGATGTATTGGTTGTCCCTCATTGGTGGCTTAGTTCTGGCTCTACTCCACTCCAAATAGAATTATACGAGAAATGATGCTTTCACTCTTTTAGACAATATTTCTTCTTCTTTTGCTTCAGATGACTCCATTGCACCTAATAACTCAAAACTAGACATAAGAGATGCAATTCCCAAAGAAAATAGCATAGGAAGCATAAATACTAGATATAAAATTAGGTGTTTTACAACACCTATCAGATTCCCCCACACTTAGACTTTGCTAGTCCTCGAGCAAATTAAACAAAACAATTCTAAAATACATACAACTCCGTGTCGTCGATGCTACGGTTACTCTTAGCATAAATAACAAGCCTTTGAACCCCTAGGTGTCCCTAGTGGACGAGTTATAGTCTCGTGAGGGTTTACTAGAGATATACCCACAAAACCTATTTTTTCAACTTACTAGTTCTCCGAAATGATAGCATCCAACGCGTTAAGAAGACATAAAGATTCTGCACACTAGTCATAAGAAGTTAGACACATAAATTAACACAATCTCATCCTTAAAAGTTGAGAGAGAAATAACCATCCCTTCTCGACAAAAATTCGGGTTCGTAGTGATCAAAAGTCTCGACTCTGCCTCACAAGAAAGGGTTTTATGAAGTTGCTCTCAATAATAAACAGCTTTTTATGGGTCACACATTTGTCCAGGTAGGAATGAAGAGAGAATCCTACCAGCCGCTGCAGATCCTGCGACACGTTGAATGCGGGTTCCGAACGACAAGCCTTCATTGGGATACTCATAGCAAGAAATTCTTAAGTCGGCGTTCTCAAGATCTGCAGCGGCTGGTAGGATCGAACTCGAAGAAAAAGGGGTAACCAAATCATCTTCATCAATGACGGTAACACATGCTCCGACGGGATATCACTACACAGAAGGAAAACTTTCATTATTCACTGGAAAATAAAGAAACACTTGTTGATCAATAAGAACATACCGGAATGATTTTCTTGACCCGGATGACTCGAATGGGAAAATTTTCGCAAGAATCAAGCCTAGCATGTTTGGCTGGAGAACCTGGTCGGCTCGAGGACGATTCACCTCTGATCGACATGATGAAAGTTGGACTTGACGAGAAGAAATCTTTGTTGAAAACTGGGAATACGACACAACTTCACCAGATGTAAATACTGTGGGAACCCTAAAGGAAGAAAGAGAAACGCAGGCTGAATAGGCGAAACATGATGGAATCATGGCCCGTAATCAGTCCCAAACAAAACACCTCATCAAAACCCCAATGAAAGCTAGGCGGGATATGAGGGTGTGATACTTTAATGTTCGAAAGGGGAAAGGATTTCCCATTGGCATCGAATAAGAAGCAATCGGGCCGCAAAGACAAGTCACAGCCGTGCCGAGCCTCCCATGCATGCCTTACCTCACCAAACCATGCCTTGTCGTAACCACACCAAGCCGTCTGCTTCATTGCCTTGGCACCATACACCAATCCATCCGCCATGCTCGCCTCCTTAAGACCACGCCACCTCTTAGCCCCACGTGCCAAGCCATCCGCTACGCTTTGCCTTCCAAGACTGCGCCCGCTTTGCCTCGGTGATGTACGGCTAGACCAAGCCAAAGAACTTTCGTCTCGGACTCCAAGGTGCGCATCCCCGGTACAACTTATGCGGACCGCCAACACGGAAGCAAAAAAACTCTCTTCACCTCTCAAAAAGGTTAGTCGGATTTTCCGACCATCTTTGCAATGATTTACGTCTTGATTCGTCATTGTCTGTCACCATCATATGCTTACCTCGCAACAAGGCACCTGTTTCGAGCTAAGCAGGGGACTTAATGTTGATGGTGGTTCTTAGCTTAGGGGTAAAATCGTAAAACCCTAGTCGGGACGGTGGCGTCCATTGGAACTTGAGTAATAATGTCCAAACCAAGCACATTTATTGAACCCTTTAATTTGTCTGCAAGAAAATTACCAGGGTACCTTTTTTGATGCTAATTAGGGTTTCGACAGGCCAAAACCCTAATTCTCACACCGCATGTGCCAATGGCAAACCATGCCAGCCACAACTACCGCGCCCAGGCATGCCAACCATGCTAGACACACCCCTGTGCCAATGGCAAACCATGCCAGCCACACCTACCACGCCCGGGCATGCCGACCATGCTAGCTGCACCCCTGTGCCAATGGCAAACCATGCCAGCCACACCTACCGCGCCCAGGCATGCCAACCATGCTAGACACACCCCTGTGCCAATGGCAAACCATGCCAGCCACACCTACCACGCCTGGGCATGCCGACCATGCTAGTTTGCACCCCTGTGCCAATGGCAAACCATGCCAGCCACACCTAAGCGCCCCAGGCATGCCAACCATGCTAGCTGCACCCTTGTGCCAATGGCAAACCATGCTGCCCACACCCTGTCACGACGGGCATGCCAACCATGCTAGTTTGCACCCCTGTGCCAATGGCAAACCATGCCGCCCACGCCTACCGCACCAAGGCATGCCAACCATGCTAGCCGCGCCCTATGCCAATGACAAACCATGCCGCCCACACCTACCGCGCCATGCCAAACGCACCTTGCCATGGCCTCATGCCAATCTAGCCGCGCCACCTTGTCGCCTTCCCGCTGGCTACCAAAAACGAAGGCGTGCGACAATCAACTGCCGCCCTTAAATCCCAAGAGCAAATCCTAGCCGTCCGAGGTTACCAAACGACCATTGGCCCAAAACCCTAGCTTGGTCACGAACCTAGCTAAGATAGCCACACCATGCGCCCGTGGAAAACCCTTGGCCCCACATGCCAAACCAAACCGCACCTAGCCAAGCTATCCACGCCATGCGCCCATGACAAACCCTTGGCCTCACATGCCAAGCCAAACTGCACCTAGCCAAGCTAGCCACGCCATGCCCCCATGGCAAACCCTTGGCCTCACATGCCAAGCCAAACCGCACCTAGCCATGATAGCCGCACCATGTGCCAACGGCTTGCCAAACCCTTGGGCCCACATCCTAAGACAAGCCACACCTTGCCTTGGCACCCTAGCCATGCTAGCCGAACCATGTGACAACGGCTTGGCAAACCCTGGTCCCACATGCTAAACCGCACCTAGCCAAGCTAGCCACGCCATGCGCCCATGGCAAACCCTTGGCCCCACATGCCAAGCCAAACCGCACCTAGACAAGCTAGCCACGCCATGCGCCCATGGCAAACCCTTGGCCCCACATGCTAAGCTAAACCACACCTAGCCATGCTAGCCGCACTATGTGCCAACGCCAAGCCAAGCCACACCTTGCCTTGGCACCTAGCCATGCTAGCCGCACCATGTGCCAACGGCTTGCCAAACCCGTGGCCCCACATGCCAAGCCAAGCCACAACTTTCCTTGGCACCTAGCCATGCTAGACGCACCATGTGCCAATGGCTTGCCAAACCCTTGGCCCACATGCCAAGCCAAGCCACACCTTGCCTCGGCCCTAGCCATGCTAGCCGCACCATGTGCCAATGGCTTACCAAACCCTTGGACCCACATGTCAAACGCACCTAGCCGCGCCACCATGATGGCCTTCCCTACGCGGCTACCAAAATAAAGGCGTGCGACAATCGACGGTCCCCCTTCAATCCTAGGAGCAAATCCTAGCCCTCCAAGGTTACAAGACGACGCATGGTAACCTTTAGCCCGAAAACCTAAGTTTGGCCACGCCAAACCACACCATGCCAATGGCATACCAACCTAGCCGCGCCTACATGCGACGCCAATTGCATGCCAACCTAGCTGCGCCACCATGCCATGCCAATGGCATGCTAACCTAGCCGCGCCACTATGCTGGCCTTCCCTATGCGGCCACCAACGAACGAAAAGCGTGCAAAGATCAAACGGCTACCTTTCCTCTTAAGATACAAAATCTCATAGTCGAAGGTCACAAGCTACCAAGTCTCCCGAGCTCGACTTGCTGTGCAACAACCCTATGCTACATGTTTTCCACAAAAACATTCGAGACATCAACACATTCACAAACCGGGGATCCTCTTTGGGTATTGGTTTGGCGGTTTACAACGTGAGACGTACACTACGCCCGTCATAAGGAAGTGTCATAAGGGTGAGGCGGTTAGTAAATACAGGGAGTTAAAAGTGAAATGTTCATGGGACATCAATTCCATACGTTAATGTTTTTATGGAACATCAATTCCATACGTTAACGATTTTATGGAACATCAAATTCCATGCATACGGTTACCACCTCTTCCCATTTACTTACCCATTTTTCCATTCCTTAATGAGACCGGGGTACGTTTAACTTCGACTTGTATAAATAGGTCTTACCTATTTCTACAGAACAACAAGTTCATTCGGGGGAATACACAACACTCAGAAAATACTTGCTAGCTTACCATTTGTTAGCCTTCCCACTTTTCTGATACAAGTCGTAGTGACACAACTACTCTTTCAGAATCAACTATTCTGGTCTCATCGCTTTCCTTGCTTCCCTCCCCAAAACTAACCCATTCTCCTTCACTTTGTGACCGAAGCAAGTCTGGAACGGCCATTTCTTGGTTTAGGCCGGACTTGTACAGATTGATCTCTCGGATCTAAAGTACTCCCTTGCAGTACATTGTTTAGGGTTTAAATTGTTTCTCACCCGTACACCTAAAATTACTGAAATCAGCAGAAACCATTTTCACCTACAAACAACATCAAATGACTGTCTCACACAAATCATGTAAGATGTTACCAGGCGATTTTCACATGATCATCTTTTGACTTTCGTCAAGAATTGAAGATGAACTTGGTTAAAGATAAAGCTTACCAACACATATTTCGAGAAATATGTAAGCGAGTTAAACTCAGCTCGAAATATCAAATGTGTATAAAGTAAAGTCTACATAGCTATATGAATTTTGTCTCAATAGGAGATATAATAAAAATAGCCTTCTGAGTGATAGATGAGTTCAAGTCTCCACATACCTTTTGTTGATGAAGTTTCACAAGCTCCCCTTAGTAATTCTTCGTCTTCAATCGATGAGCGCCGTGAAGTTTAAAGCTCAACTACATATTTTATCCTAATCTGAGACGTATCTATAAGTAGACTAGAAATCAAGACTTATAGTTTTGATAACTAAACTTGACAAACAAGCTTGAGATAGTAACGCTTGCGAGTTCGACCGAGAAGTGCTCTAACATATATGAAACAACTGAAGTGGCTTATTTAACATTGAACTAGACAAACTAAAAGGAAGCTTATGAGCTCTTCCTAACTGACACTTACTACATTTTAGTTAGTGGTTTATTTGACAAATTTAAAGACAAATAGTGACAAATTCTTTGTAAACACTGAAAAGAGGGGTGTCCAAGCCTTTGATGTAGAAGATGAGCAGTTACTTTCTTAGCAGAAAAAGTTGTAGATCCAGTAGGAGAAGTGGTATCGTTTTTATAGTTGAGAAATTGAAAGGATATAGTCTATCTGTACTCTGCCCTTGGAAAATTTTCCTGGCAGAATAAGGATTCTTCACAATTTTTTTTTTATCACTTTCAAATTTTAAACTACAATTATTATGAGTTGTGAACTTACGTACTAAAAGTAACTTTTGTGAAGCAGGAGGAACATGAAGTATTCTTGGTAATAAGACCTGATTATGCAATAATTTCTTAACAGCATTACCTATAGCAGAAATTTTCATACCATCTCCACTTGTTGTCTGAATCTGTTCTTTACCACTATATGATTGATAATTTGAGATATCTGACACATTAGAATTAATGTGTTGAGTAGCACCTGAGTCAGCATACCAGGGATTCTCACCATTGAAATTTGCAGAATCCAGTATAGCATGAATATTATGTGGTATTACTCTTCCTTGATAAGAGAAATTCATTTTGTGAGTGCATTCTAAAGCGATTATGACCTCCTTTATAATGAGATCGACATGAAATTTTTGGTGTTGTAGCATTAGAAATACTAGCAGCAATTGAATTTTTTGGAGGATTTTTCACCGGAAAAGTTTATGCGATGTGGAGGTCGATATGAATTGTTGGTTCTTTATGGGAAATTATGAGAAAATGATTAAATCTTGCTGGTGTATGAAAGAAAGATGGTCTTGAGCGAGATCTGACAGCTGCAAATACTTTTGCTTCTTCAGATTGTGTAATCAGCTTTGATTTCTCAGTCAGAATGATTTCCTCACTAAGTAAGAGATTGTGAAGTTCTCTTAGAGTTACTAGAGGATTTCTATCTCTAATCGAGGTTGAAAAGGAATCAAAAGCAAGACTAAGGCCATTAAGAACACCAACCACTATTCACTATTGTTGATAGTGGATCCAACAACAGAAAGTAAATCTGAAATCTTCTTAATCTCATTGAGAAAAGCGGTAATCGATGAATTACCCTGTTTGATGTTCAACAATTTGGTAGGTAATCGAATGACATGAGTGGAAAATGTTGTGGCAAACCTTTCTTCAATTGATTTCTATAATTCATACGATGTAAATGTGCCAACTACATAGGATATTACACTTTCAGAGATTGTAGATTGGATCCAGAGAATTAATGTTTTATCTTCTTCTTACCAGCGAGTATACTCATGATTGATCGTTTCTTCAGATTCTGCTCCTCTTACTGCATAAACATACTTGAGAGGACAAGGCTTGGTTCCATCTATGTAACCTAAAGCATTATAGCGTTTGAATAAAAGAAGTAATAAAGAATGTAATTGTGATCTTGAAGTTTAGAAGTAACAAGAGTGGAGATTGTGTGCAGAGGAACCTTAGTTATTGTTGATTCCACGAAGAAATTTGAAGAAGTAAAAAGAAGAAAAATCAAAGAATTGAATTGCCACATTATCTCTTTTAGGAGCAACTCCGAACCCACTCTATCGCTGCTGGTTAGAATGTATGCTGAGGCCATAAAAAAAAGATATTGGATTAGTGAAGATTTTGGAAACAACATAAAGTTCCATATAAACTTTTTAGCTCAGGAATTTAACTCAATTAGGAGAACGCAAATGATTTGGACAGCTAGCTTTTATGTTTTTTTGTAACAAATATGCTATCACCCATAATTGTTTATAAATCAAGAAAAAGATAAAGGTTATCAGGCCAAATGGCTCTGATACCATAGAGAAATGGCAGTGGAAAGACAAGAAAAAAGAGAGATGAATCTCTTATATGCATACACAACCGACTCACACACTCTCTGTAACAGCTCACTGTACGGATGAATCATCCTAAAGGCACACCGTCAGTGACTAAAAGCATGCTCATACAGACACAACTGTTACCGTTGACAGTATTTACAGTTTACTAGATACGAACTCAACAAGGCAGCAGTAAACGGAGCAACAATGCCTTGCATTCAGGGAAGCGTCCAGTGAGTGATAAAGCTCAAGCATCCTAGAGTTGTTTATGAAGTCAATTGCCAAGTAGTAGCTATCTATAGGCAACACAGGTCAGGAGTTCGCCGGGGGAACTCTCCCATGACATTAAAGACATTATCCTTTTGCTTTTTAAAACAGGGAGTATAATGCATTAAAGACATTATCCTTTTGCTTTTTGAAACAGGGAGTAGAATGCAATGTAATAGTGCGGCTTTTTGAAGCTGGGAGTGTAGCGCAGTTCTTAGAAAATGTAATAGTGCGGTAGATAAACTTGCCAAGAATGCACTTAAGGTTGGTTCTGTAACTACCACTCCATTGTTTGCAGAAATGCATTTACCAAGACAATTTCCATGCAACTTTTGTCACTTAATTTAATGAATTGGTCTTTTATCTAAAGAAAAAAAAAATATCTACATACACCGATAGTGTCCCTCCCATCAGGGAAAACAAAAGCAAACAAAACTGAAAACTAGAAAATCTGACTCTTTGAAGTCTCGAGCAAGTAGAGGTATACAAGGATAATGCTGGATACCACAAAATGGTAAAGAAACGAGAAAAAAATAAAAACAAAATAACAATATGCTTCCTAAACCAGAAATGGGCACCTTCCACCAAAAAAAAAAAAAATCACTACAAATGGGCATGAATATCATCAAGGAAACTGTATCCTAAAACCTATCAGCACCAGCAAACCTAGAATGGTTAGAAAACTTATGAGCATTGCGACCAGTAGAGCCCTATCTATAGCACTGGACTTCATTGTGTTTCCTTTTGCTGAGTCTTGTTTGTCTACGGATTCCAATCCACTCTTGGTTTCCAACCTCTCTGTTCCATTCAATACTTTACGTTTTCTCAGTAGCCATCCAACCAAGTTTTTCCTGTTTCCATCTTCCGTCTTTGCAGTAGTCTTATCTACAAGATAAGACTCCCCGCAACTTTGACCTGCACATGCACAAGGTTCTGGCTCTCTTGAACATGCACAACTTTCATCCATGTCAGAGCAATGAAGACTTTCATTGGGATAAGCAGGTACTCCGCAGCAAGCAAACGTTTTATCATCAATTGATTTTCTTTGAGAAATTCCTTTTTGAATATAACTTTTTGGAGTATCAATCACCTCACCAAAAAACTGACCACCTTCCAACTGAGGTAATCTTCACATCAGTTGAAGTGCCTAGCATGTCCTCAGGAGCAATCACGAGGACTTGTATGTATCCCTTCGTATGACCCACCTAGAACCAGAAATGAAGAAATAAATCATACATAAATTTGGTATAAGAAACATCTGGCTTCCTGAGATAAAGATAGAGCAGAATACAGAAAATATCTGCATATGCAGATTGGCCCATTAACCAGTAATTAGAATCTTGCATTAAGTTATTTTTTGTTGCAGCAAATTTACAACTAGCTGATTTTAAACACTAGTTCTGGCTCAAAATACATGATTTTTAACTCACTGAGAGGGTATAGATGATAGATCTAGACAAGGTGCCTAATCTTATATTAAGTTATTTTTCAAGAAAAAAGAAGTTGGAAAAACAGGTCATACCGTCACATACAGGGATAAGTAGCAATGCCGTTTAACTACATTAGAACTACTCAGATTTAACTGGAAAGCTCAAAATTAGCAAAGTCTAAAACACGTTGTGAATCAAGGCTTACCAAGTGAACTCCATCAGTAGCAATTTCAGTAATCCATATTCTCTCTATTTGCCCCTCCATTCCTTGATATGGCGTAAATGATTCAAATACTGAAGTAAGTTCACGGCTCCGCTTCTTTACTACAGCGCTTGGGACTTTTTTCATCCTTGCAGCAGGTGTTCCTTGAAAAAACAACAAAAGATCAACCATCCTATTCGCCACATAAACACATATTACATCGTGTGCACTTCTATTAGGCTATCAGCAGTTCAAGAAACTAACTTAATAATGCTGAACAGCTACGTAAACAGCAAGTTATAATAAAAGAGCTTCCATAAACTAAAATGTAATTGTTATTATTATCAACTAAGGGAATATTAGAATCTAAAAACTTACCAGGTCTTGGATAGAACTGCGAGATATGAACCTGAGGAAACTTGTACTCTTTAACAAGGTTGACAGTTTCAGCAAAATTTTCATCAGTTTCACCTGAAAAGGCAAGATGTGAGCAAACACACTTCTACCTAGACCATCCAACTAAAATCAATCTAAGAAACTTCAGCTTGACATCATTAAGACAAGCTCCTGTTAAGGAAGATAATGCAGATTCATAGTATTGCACAACTCATAATATGGTATCGCATGTTTATTCATAACTCATTGCTTCATATACCGAAAGCACACTTTATCATTTAGAACAAGGATCCATGCAAAGAAGCATTAATCAGAAATAAACACCTAAAAACACATCTGTGGACATAATTATTAATTACAGAACTCCTAATTCGGCAGCGAAGTTTAGAAACATAAGAAAACCAAATTAAAAAAAGTTTGCATGTAACAATGTACACATACTGACCAGGGAAACCACAAATTATATCAGTAGCAATATGCATCCCGGGCACTAGTTCGAGAAGAGTATCCACCACTTTTTTGAACTCAGTCACAGTATATTCTCGGTGCATTGCCTACAATAACGGTATCACACACTTTGTCAGAAGGAAATCGGTAGGAGAATTACCCTATAGCAACTAGCAAGAGAACTCAGATCTTGAACAAGCAAGACAAGGAAGGCTGTTAGTTGAGTAAAATTTACCAATTATAAACGAGAATCAGAAAGGTAAACATATTCACTCTGCACTTACAGTCAAAACAGGGTCACTTCCAGATTGGACTGGAACATGAAGAAAAGAATAGACACACGGGTGATTGAGGACCGTAGCTATCTCTTTTAAATGTTCTAGAATGAAAGGTGGATTGGTCATCCCAATTCGAAGCATAGTACTTCTATCAGGGGGGAGTACCGCAACAATAGCATTTAGCAAAGTCGGAAGATTGGTTCCGATATCGCGGCCTGCAAAACCATCAAATTGCCAAATTACTCAAGATATAAGTCAAGTCATTAGCACAAAAGATCTGAAAATCAGATCTTAACCAAATGTTACCAATGCCCATTTTTATTATCTACTTGCTCCCAGAGAAAGTACATAGAAGGGTTGGAACCAGAACAGGGAGGCATAGAGCCACTCAGTACACAGTCAGATGACCTCAGGGCATTTGATGTGATCTGTCATCAGATTCAATTTGTTTGGCATCATCTCACAAGTAGATTCTCAAAAGTCGTCTTTATTCATAAATCACAAAGGAATAGCCACTATTTGAACCCTTGAGTCCTCTTAAGAAGTTGAATATTCACTCAATTTGTGGTATCAGCTAATGCAATTAATGAAGGGAGCAATTTTGAATTACCATATGCTCCGGTGTCCTCACTACTTAACCATATCTCCTTAACTCCATGAGCTGCGACAGCTTTTACACGCTCTACCTGCATAAGATACTAAGCTTTAATAACATACACAGAATCTGAATCAGTTCTTAGAATTCAGCGATTAGTATTACTTACAAGACCGATTAGTATTTACTTACAAGACCGTCTACAGTGTAGCTTCCTAAATGCCCACGAGCATGCTTAGTCTTACAGTAAGTGCAAGCACCTAAACAACCAACATTTATTGGAAGAATCTCTATAAACTTGTTCTTCCTCACCTGTTAAAATGAATTCAAAATTTGATCTGAATGAAGATATCACAGATAACCTAATAGAAAATTGGATATAATAATGTCAGTGTGATGATGGGGCCAAAATGTATTTATCAGCTTACTGCCCCTAAATGGCAAAATTATAGTTGTTATAGTCGTACAGAGACATTCAGTGTTTACCTTTGGAAGGTCAAGAGCTGGTAATGTCTTGCGAGTCAAAAGCCGCACCTCATGACCTTTCAGAGTCTCCTCCACAACTTCAACAACACGGTCAATTTGCTGTACTCCAACTATGCTAACCCCTTCTAGCTCCTTTATATCTCGACTTCCCTGAGGAACACATCCTGCCACTACCAGTGGCTTTTTGGCAGTTTTGCATTTCACTATTAGAGTGTCCATCGCAGACTGGCTAGGAGATTTCACTGTGCATCTGTATTAAATAATTGGCATCATTTTTATACGGAATTACTCACAATACTAACAGTGAAAAATAGCAAATAAGTGTTATTGGTTCATGATTATGCTTGTATCTTGAAGCAAAGAAAACAAAGATAAAAGAAGGAAGTCAGATTTATGTTTACTTTTAGGAAACACTGCCCAAGTTAGGTGGTGTTAATTGAATTAGTTTTCACTAAGTCATTTATGTCTGTCGATTTCAGTGTATGAAAATTTCTGTACGTCGGAGCGATATCTTCTAAGTGGTTAGTACTTGTATCTTGGAAATTATGTGCACAGAAGTTAGAAATTATTTCGAAACAGAAGCTATGAAAGTAATGTACTGGAGGCAATAGTTTCCCCAAAATCAATCACAATTTGGAGAACGATGTTGCCTCGAAATTATCTCATTATCTTGTTCTTTAATCTCTAGTTTTACCATTTCCCACTATCCATTGATTTGAGATACAACCAAGACACTGATTCTATCAAGGTGGTGCACCGCATGGTGATGATATTGGCTTAATTGACAAAATTTTGTAATTACTTAATAAGAATACCAAATCTTTGAACTTGAAAGTTGGTGATTTCTTTACGTTATGAGGACAGAGTCGATATCATGAGACGGATGATCAGTACCAAGTTGACTAAATTTTTTTGAAGCATGTTTGTCAACAGGGTTCAGATTTTCTCACTAAGTTATCATTGAAGCAGCTAAAACAAGAGCAGAATACCGCGCCTATGAGCAAGACACGGAGAAGAAAGAAAATAAAAACAGTTTTATGAATCCAGAAAATTCTAGAGAAACTATCAGAAATATATATTGCACTTCAGCTTTTATGAATTTTGTTAACCCTACTAGAAGGCTAGCAATTATCCTACGGAAGTTCAGCAAAACAAATGTGGCCTCGTATGACCATGCAGGTCGTATAGTGTTTATATGAAAAAGGAGAACCTCCTTTCTTTAATTTTATTATTACACTATCTTACGTATCAAATAGAAAAAGAAAAGAAAGAAAGAATCCTTACGTATTTATCAGCCAAAGATCTGCATCATCAGGATTATCACTCAACGCATATCCAAATGCTGAAAGCTGACCAGCCATATATTCACTGTCACTCTGTCATTCACAAAAAGTACAACTTAGTTCACTGAATGGAATTACTACATGCTAAAGCCTAAAAATCTGAAGTCCAAAACTTGTAAATCCCACAAACAACAATTATAAATGTCAGTCCAAATTTTCCAGCATAAAACCAACTGACTGAGCTTCTCTCTCTTGGACTTAAGCTCCTTTTAGAGCAATTGCAAATTCCCAACCATAACCCTACCAATTCACACTGGAGCATTCCCAGATCAAGTTCTTTTGTTTAAAAAAAGTCTCAATTGTTCATTATTGGTATCCTTACTTAAATCAAATAAAGCAATTGCTCCTCAATATCAATTAAAGATATGTTTATTGGTGATGCTGTAGCGAAATTACGAGAAGTTACTTGCCTGGTTATGCGAACATCCGAAAGTCTTCATGTATATAGTCTGTAGAAAAGAAACAAAAACATAAAATCAGATAATAAAATCAAGTATTCAGTGAGATAGATAGAGAGGTGATTTCTTAGTAAAAATGTGGAGACGTACTTGAGTTCCAGGGACTTGAGGAGAAGGATTAGAAGGAATATCTTGAGTTAGATGTTTGAGATTGGGTGTATCTTCATTCCTCTTCTTTTTCTGACGTAGTTTAGGGTTTAAACCAACAGACATCAACGGCAAACGAAATCCAGGAGGAGCTCCATCGTTTCCGACTAGCATATCTTCGATATCCTCCATCTCAACTACACTCGGATTTTCTCTCTGTGTCTGTGTGCGTTTCAGAGAAAGAGAGAGAATCAGTTCATGAAACTGGTCGAGAAACAGCCGTCATCGAATTACCCAAATCTCAAGTAGCGTAGAATCTGTATTTCGCCCAAGGGAGGTTTAAGAAATAGATTACTTATTTATTTAAATTACGATAAGCAACAATAAGACCGCGTAGCGCAGTGGATTAGCGCGTTTGACTTCGGATCAAAAGGTCGTGGGTTCGACTCCTGGTCGTTTTTTTTTTCCTTTTAATTTTTACATGCAGTTTTTCGCACTCCCTCCTTGTATCGGAAGTTGTCCGACTTTCTCCCACCTTCTTGAGGAAGTTTTCTCAGCAGTATGTAAGACTTTTTTTTTTTTTTACATGCAGTTTTTCGCACTCCCTCCTTGTATCGGAAGTTGTCCGACTTTCTCCCACCTTCTTGAGGAAGTTTTCTCAGCAGTATGTAAGACTTTTTTTTTTTTTTTTTTCCTTTTACTGGTGCTTTCTACTTGATGAAGATGTATTTGGGTTCTCCTTCATCTCTTTCAAACACAAATTTATCAGATGATATCTGGCTTCAAATATTTCTTCTTCTTCCTCTTAATCTGATCTTTAAATTGAGGTGTATTTCAAAGGTATGGTTTACTCTTCTCTCAAACCCACTTTTCATAAGTAAATGGATTAAACTCAACAGCTCTCATAAATCTCTCCCATGGTTCGTATATCATAATTTTAATCTTATTGATGAACAGTTGACGTTTTTAATTTCATATCCAAAATCATTGAGTTCAGAATTCATGCCGGGAAATGAACATGGATTTTTATTCAAGTTTTTGAACGACAAAATATACCTCTTAGGAGCTAGTAATGGTTTAGTTTTGTGTGCATCAAGTTATCATAGATCAGCTAAATATTATGTATGTAATCCACTGACACAAAAATGGGTGTCACTCCCTCCAACTCCTGTGTCCACCACCACAGTTGAGGTTGTTGCTGGTTTTACCTGCGAGTCTATTTCATCCACTAGTTATAACAAGGTTGTGCTTCTACCTAGATTTGATAAGCAATCCAGCAAATTTAACATTGAGATATTTTCTTCTGATGCGGGTGAATGGAGTGTCTATGAAGTTTCACGCCCTGAGGGTTGTATTGGGTGTGAGTATCCCTTTCACTCTTTGGTTTTCTTAAGTGGAGTATTGCATTGGATTGAAGGGGGATATGTGCTAGCATACAATCTGAACAACAACAATGATGTTGAAATTGGTGGCCTGAGGTGTAGGTTGTTAGATAACCTTGACCCTGACATGGAGTCGGAAGAAGATTATTATTCGGAAAGCAATGTTTATTGTTTTGGAGAGTATGAAGGTCTGCTTTGCTATATTTCAATTGTGACAATGGTGTTTGGGTGTTCAAGGAAGACTGGCATTTGCTGTACAAGGATATTGAGTTACATGATCTCATAGCAGAAATGCTTAGAAGATTTAATGTGCATGATGATAGGGAAGAGGAACATAGCGCATTTTCCTATGGCGAATGCGATGATTTGTTCGAGGAAGTCGAGATTTTAGGTTTCAATCCGGTGGATAAAAATGTTATTCTGCTCGGCTACAAGTCCGGCTTTTGGGCATACAACATTCAAACCAGGAGACACGAAGAGCTCACTGAGCCTTCTTCTATAGCTAAGGCTCATTCAGATTATCGCTTTCATAAATCTTATAATACTCCACCATTTGTTCTCAAGGCATTGCCAACAGTACTTCCACCACCTTCATGGGAAACGACTTCTTCTGTTGATGTTCGTGTTTCAGATCTTGAATAGACAAGAAGAATGAAGATGTAAATAGGGTTAAGTGAGGACAGGTTTTTCAATTATGTTGTTTTTGCTCTTTCTATAAACATATCCAAGAACTCAAGGGTGTGTCTCCTTGGCTTCAATTGTACTGCACTATGCACTTGAACCTCCAGATCCCTGTTGTTTTTCATGTTTCATCAAGAACAAGGCTCCTCCGAACGGATTATGCTCTGAAATTTATTTTACATACAAAAGACATTATTTATGCGTTATTTTTTGGAAATGGTAATGTATGAATCATTGTTTTTAGATTGACTCGATCCATACAAAAACATGAATTCTAGGCAAAGCATCTTATTTTCAGGTTAGGCTTCATATCTTTTCAATTGGGAGCCAGTATAATTTTCTTCTGTACAAAACTTCATACTCCTATTATCTTTTCAATTATGTACACTTACAATGCCAGCGATCTGAAGAATGCTCTTTTTTCCTTTTTCTCTGACTCAACCAGATTTTCAACAGCGAAATACAGACACACTTGATATAACAGAAAGAGAATATACTCAAGCCAATCAGATCAAATGCGGCCTTCATTTCACACTTTCTTCCCCCACCATCAATCTTGCTATCTTGCTTGGTTCCTCTGCCAAAGATTTACATGTTGAAAAAATTCCAAGGTCATCACCAATCTGGTCATACTCTTTAAGTGCAGTTTCCATCTCTTTTGTAACTACTTCATCATCCACGCCTTCTACACCACCAAGACTGAAAAGATTCGCGTAGTGTTCTTCTTTTTCAGGGTCATTTCGAAATAGCTCCATGGCAGGACCCTGCTAAGTCAAGGCAAATATTATATATGCATGATGCAAGGTATAGTACTTCTTGATGCGTAGAGTTGGGCATATTCCGGTTTCTTAAGATTGGGTACCAAAAATCCTAACAGATAACAATACCAATTGAGATTTAGAAATCAGTATCTTTTTTACCTGGCATAATTCAGCATAATGCTTATATATCTCACTATCTTCATTTTCATCCTCCAATAAAGATCCACCGAACCAACCATTGGCATTATCTACCGCACTAATTGTGTACCTGGCAATGGAAGAACATGTATAAGCCATTAATTACAAGACCCGTTTTCAAGAGAAGCCAATGACGCTTCAAACTAAACCTTGGAACTACATGCACCTAAGCTGGTTTCCTCGTTAGATGGCTACAGTACTACTATATGTTCACCTATCCGATTTTCTTTGCTTTTAGCAAAAAAAACTTTTAAATTTCTTACGGATTTACCTCTCGAAAATGTCTTCATCGCAATCATCAACAACAGATGACATCCAGCCTAAGTCACAGAGATCATTGGCACTCATTCCATCTAGAGACACTCCACATGCAGGTTCTGGAGTAGCAACTTTTGCAGCAGAACCACTATCATCTGACTTCCTCTGCCCGAAGAGCCAATTCGGGCTCTTAAGCTGAATTTCACTGCATAAATGTTTACGAGATCCAAAATTGAGCAGAATTTTCCTTTAGCATTTTGTTTGTTGATTATTTTAATTTTCAGCAATTGATTAAAAAAAAAACAAATTATTCAGCTCATACTATTTTGACTCATGTTCTAACAGCCGCAAGATGCCAAGTCAAGAATAAATACCAAAAAGGATTCACCAAATATCCAACTATTAGAGGCAAATTTTACTTTCATCCTTAGTAGTGACCATTCTCGAAACAAGAACAGAAACTAGCACAGCACGGCAAGAAAAAGTAATGCTTAACACTGAATGGGATAAGTTTCTCAACGAGAGAGAAAATAGCCCAACAAACACCAAAAGAAACTTAAGCCTCATGCCATAATAAGTGCCAATGTCAAAGAGATGCATGGGACCAGATATTTTGAATTCATAGATGAAGAAATGAGCATAGGAAATTGCTGAAGAGTTCAAGATCAGCTAGACAAGGCCAAGCCCGTGTCCAAGAAGAGGAAAGCCTAGATATGGTCTGTGAGTAGGGTTTCACATTCCATCAATGATCTAGAAGGTTTTCTCTAGTAGTTGTAAAATTATATGTTTGTAAGCAGTTAGGATCTGGAAATGTTTCCTTGATGAATAATAATTTAAGCAGGATGGAACCAACCTACAGCAGAAGCCATCTTTCATGAATAATTATTTTCTCTTTTTTAGTTGAGAGTGGTATACGTGTTCTTTAGCTCTAGACGTAGTTCTAGACTAGATCAGGTTTTCACACTTTTAAAATAGGGACGAACTACAATAATTGCTAGAAACAGCAAAACTTACGCTGCATCAGGAGCCATTCCAGAAGTACTTACAACACCACCTGCTCTTAGATCCGGTTCACTGCAAAGCCTTACATTCTTTATTGAACTGCATGTTTTCTCAATTAACTTATCGAAGGAAGTCAATTTCATCCGCAAGAAGTCATCTCTGCAAGCTGGAGTAGGTTCAAGCATATTCCCTGGTCGTACCATTGGTTTAGCATCAGGAGGTGAACTGCAACATTGATAAATAACCATCAAGATCGATAAAATACACATGAAAACAGAAATACGTCACAAAAGAACCATGTTTACCTAACATCGTGAACAGGTTCATCTCCAACCCCAGAAACATGAAGATAGTAATCAGAATCCAGCTCCCATAGAGCAGGTTTACCTTCCTGCGGTTGAAAGTAACCTAAGAATCTGTAAAAGCATCCACAAAGGTCATTAGAAACGAAGGAATCCTTCAAAAAGGGTGATGACAATCACAAAATAAGGTATTTATGGAGGGTGAATGTCAGGTAGGAAGCACAAAATCAATCAAGAAATTGTACTAATCCAGAGTTAACATTTCAAATGTTGTTAAGAAAAAAAAGTAAGAATCAGAGATGAGTTAGTACAAATTTATTGCATCTTGCTTTTCACCATCTGTATAGGCATTGCTGTAGTATCTCTTGATAGACTTCAGAAACTCCCTTGATTGAGTAGTGGCTTTCCACTTTCCTTGCCTCTCTGGAAAAACCTGAGATATAAATGACAGCATATAAGAAAACTCTCCCTCCAAACATTATACAAAGAAAAAGCAATACTAGAAACAAAATGATTCAAAGCCAGAGAAAAATTCACACGGTGTTGTGAGCTGCAGAGCCTCCATATTGCTGAGCAAGTGCATCACCCATGCTCTGATACATATCCATGAGAGCCGCAGCTATGCTACTATCAGGATTCACTTTGGGCTTATCTGTCAAATTCATTGCATGGAGTTGCCGCCCTAAAGCTGCTAAACCATATGCATACTGGGCTACATTTGTACGGTCCAGACAGTCAATACAATTAGTACGAAGAACTCCGCTTTGAAAACAAGGTCCTGTATCACCACCATGTGCATCTTTTCTCGACTGCTGTTCTTTCTCTTTAGATATGAAAGTATTCAAAATCTCGTTGCCATTTCCAATCCTTGCAAAATCGCCGGAATTAGCTCTTAGGTCTACAAGAGTGGTGTCCCTGTAGAAGTTTATACATGCAAAGAATCATCTATAACGAGAATGTAATTGAAGTGGGAATTGTGAAGTTCATACTTCCAACTGCAGATATTGAATAAATACTTCGTTGGACGTGTAAATCTATTAAAATAGATAATCGTTGAAGAATGACGGATACAAATGAGAAAAGGAAAGAAAAACAGAACTTCAAAAACTGAGCAACGTTTGGAGGAACCATAGGTCCACTCATAAGCCCAAGCTACTGGACCAATTAAAACACAAACCCACCTGAAGTGCTCTTTTTATCACTTGCACAATATAAAATAGTTAACCAGTATATGTGTTACATAGTTCCATACATATATTGTAAAGGAAAGTAATAAAACGGATACGAAAGTCCGAATTCGAGACTCGGGCTCAGAAGAACATGAACCTAAATGGATCATAAAGATCAACTTCATTTATATTCTAAGATTGCATGGTTCAAAGCATAAATTTACCATGTCAAGTTTAAACAATACTGAAACTCTTCAAAGACAGTTGCATCTATGAATTAATAGAAATAATCAAAATGGAGACATGTATACCTCGCTGTGCTTGTTCGACTGAGCAAATTTGCTCTCTTTTTGACATTGATAGGCTTTCCACTACAATAAAAGCCAGTCAAATCAAGAGCTTCGCTTGCAACTGCCCCTAAAACCGCCAAAACATTGGCTGACTTGCTTTAGAAAAAGAAGAAAAACACATAAGAGTTGATCCATGTGAATCTGGTGGTACATGTTGTGTGGTTTGCAACAGAATTGCACATGCTTACCTCTTTGCAAATTTATGGAAGTCCCAGTGAATAAATTTTAGGTGGTTTTCTTCTGAAAAATCTGATTTAGATACCCTACTGCACTTGCAAACTCACGTCGCAGCATCATTTCTCGAGGCCTTTTTTCAACAGTCTGTATTACGGGACATTTTGGAATGAGACTTCATAGTTGGTTGTAAGTAGTAATTATACGACATAAGCATAATTACTGAATTAGACAACTTAAACATGCTAAGCAATATAAAATAAAGAAAACAATCCGGGTTGAACACTTCTACTTGTAAAATACTCTCAAAATCTAAGATGTAATTCAATCATAATTCTAAACAAAAAGGAACATCGGTGTTATAAACATACCTTAATCAAATTGAGTACAATGATCGGATTGCCATATCGTTTGGCGAGATCTTCGAAATGTAACTTGGTCGCTTGATATGTAGGATCGTATCTCTGCACTGATGAAAGCATTGAAAATAAAACACATCAAACTCTCTGAAGTTAAAGCTACACAAAAATGAATGGTTTCCATGCAACATCAGAAAAATAAACCAAAGAAAATGGCAAGTTTGGACATTTACATATGATGTCAGGTTTGGGGCTAAATCTGGAAGCTTCTTGAGACCAGAAGAGTGGAATTGAACCCCGCATCTGCACTATAGAACTCATTTTTCCCTTGCTTAACCCAGCTTCTTCATTGAGGACTATTTGTTCTGTTTCAACATCATTGGCGACTCTTCCCCGATCATTCACTCCCCTTTTCAAATATCTGGACGATAATATTATTTCAGAGAATGAGATTATATCAGTCAATCTGAAGGCAGACCACTAGCCACAATTAACAGTTAAAGTAAATTTATAAATTCGGGTTATAAGGTCTTCTGCCATATCACATGTTAGGTTTAACTATAGTGAAAGAAAATCGTATTCTTCATGTATTTTGTGCAAACTGTAATCCAGGACAACAACATTGTTCAATTTCAAATAATAGAAACCATACATTACAGGACTTCCACATAAAGAATATAGCGTACACTTTATATATTTGCGAAGATCTGATATACATGACATTGTTGTACGGCAAGAACAAGATAGTTGTTTACAATCTGACACGTGAAATAGGCTCCTTAAACAACGAGTAAGAATATTTTCTTTCATTCAATTATATAGGGAATTATACCTGGATGATCCTTGATAAGAGTCATAAGTCGAACATATTTTTGTTTTCACTGCATTTTCTTTGGATAAATAAAGTAAAAGGAGGTATAAGTATCATTACTGGGACATACCGTGTGCCTGCAAAATGCCGAGAACGTCTAGAAATAAGAGTAACACCAAATTCCGTCCAAAGATTGACAGCCTGACCTGCCATTAGAAAGACAAATCGAATCTCTAAATGTTAATATTAGAACACCTGTTTTAGTTGGAAATGAACCAGACGTAATCATTTAAAAATTCTTGGGGTGATTCGCAAATTCCTTTAGGACAGTGCTAAAACTTCAGAAAATGTGAAAAAGTAGAAAAAATAACTCCAGATTACCAATAAAAATCACAAAAATTATAGTCGATCAATATACGAAAAACTATAAAGAGAGCAACACATGTGGTGCACAAACTGGTAAGTGGTAAGAAAATGAGTCGAACAACAAAAGTCACAAGATTACTGATTCAAATCAATACCAATGAAGAAAAATATATATATAAGAAGCGAGACAGACCTGTTTAAAGTGCCCATGAACCAATGCGATTGTCCAAAGAGTATTATTACATCGTGAACGTATAGCTTGTGTAAGAAAAGCATTCCATACAAAAATATTCTCATAAGGAATCCTCTCCTCACCCATTGCCAAGACATTTTTCTGTAAGCTTCTCATTATAGGGTATGTATAACTATAGAAAAAATCTTTTGTCAGATCAACACTAGATAAGAGCTTTTTGTACCTGCAGTAAATGAAATAACATAACAAGAATCAGAAAAAGTCCCAACCAGGTTTAGAAAAGAAG
The DNA here is from genome assembly GCA_023531295.1 of Papaver armeniacum. Lineage (NCBI taxonomy): Eukaryota > Viridiplantae > Streptophyta > Magnoliopsida > Ranunculales > Papaveraceae > Papaver > Papaver armeniacum. The sequence goes on from JAJJWW010013171.1 coordinate 136,818, forward strand.
ATCCTGACCACCGAAAAAGACAAAATTATAAACTCCAGTAACGAATTGCTGGTCTAAATCAAACAAATTTGAGAGGTCAGATTCCTGAAAGAGTGACTGGCGAAGCTTTGTGTTACATAAAGGGATAACTTGAATTAAGACTTTCATCAATTAAGACTTCAACAGCACATACACGAAACTCCCAGTATGAGTAAGTGATAAATTGAAGGTATCATATTAGAGTAAAAAGATCTCCTATTCCTAGACCGGGGTGAACCAAGGTATTACCTATAAATACTGAAATTTTGTTCAAACAAGTTCCATAAACATCACGATTTCCTTAAGCGAAAAGGGACAAAAACATGGACGTAATACATATACTAGGTAATGAGCAGAACTCATTTCACTGAAAAATTAAAAACATGAACTAGGTAGATACAGAAAGAACTTTATTATTAACAAAGAGTCCTGTTGGCTATTGTATGTTGCTTATTCCATATGTTACTTTATAAGCGCACAACATGCATCGTCTTTATTATTGATGAGTGTGACTTATGTTCATGATAAACCTTTACTTCCCTTTGCATGTAGGTTCATATTTATTTGGGGTTCAACCCTCCAGATATCCTTCGCTTAGGAACTGTCTTCTTGAAAACTCCCATCTCCATTTCTAAGACCCCATCGTATTGTTATATCACCCTCTCTTTTTTGTTGGATATTCATTATCGTTATTGCAGATGTCTGTAATTTCTTTGGCATGCATCAGAGTAGCATAGATCAATTTGGAAACTGTCAAATTAAATCTATTTCTTTTTACACAAAATTCTTAACTATAAGCCCTACATCCTAAAATCTAATAAAACCTCTACACTTTTCCTAACAACTCGGTATCTTCCAAGAAAATACCTTCCTTAAACTAGTTTTCTGCCACATTTGGGGCTCCAAATGCAATAACGTTACCAAACTCAAGATACAGCTCCTTGTAGACGCATTAAAAATAGCTTAAATAACAAAAAAAAAAAGACATCTGATGTAATAATCAGCCATAGGTTTATTTTACTCACATTAAAAGTGATTACTCATCTAGTAACCCCTTCACAGGTAAGGAAAGGATAACATATAACCCAACTATGAAAGATAATGCGCACATTGTAACAAGATCTCACACCTTCCCACAGAACACTCCTAACCTATTTTAATTACATGTAGAGAGTCAGAGGAAGTGAGCACTTAAAACTATTCAGCAGAAAAGTCACCAATGTATAAAATATAAAGTCTTAAAAAATAGTGGAGAAAAGACCTTGCTCAGTTTTTGAATGTGCTACGTCACTCTGAATTGATACATGTGGAACTGTGATAATTTGGGTCTCGTCGATGGCATAAATTGCATGGCCGCAAATACATCCGATTTGTCGACGCTTGGTAACAAGAATCAAATAATAAGATTCAAGAAACTTGATGCAACCTAGAAAACAAGAAAGATATTTACAAGGCATTATTTATACAGCATAAATAAAGATGTGGGTGTCACTGGTTAGAACTTCCTCATGGAGTACCAAGTGCTGGATGATGATCTTGCTTTGACTAAAGTGAGCTTGTGAACTCTAATTTTGTGATTTGTAATCTTTCACTTTTTCAGTGTCTTGACTGGATAGCATGTAATTGAACAGTAGATGGTAGTCTAAACTGGGATTAGGAAGAGAAGGTACTAATTTGGAGTCTGACTAACCTGTCGAGGATAAAATTTACTGTTCACATTTTAGGTGCTTTATGTTGGCTACAAGTTTGTGAGAACTAGAACTTTCTGGTGGTGATACTATAATATGTTACCTTCCACAGAAAGTAATCACTCAATTTGTTGACGGAGTTCTTTTCTGTTGGACTTAACTTGAGGAAAAAAATCAACATAAAGAACCTACAGTGATCCCCAGAAATGTATTCCTATAGATAACGTTTTACTAATTTATTCTCATTTTTATTTACAGTAAAGCTTCTTTTAACACTCCTATTGTTCTTGTTCTATACTCCGGTTTTCACCATTTAACAATGAACTTAATCACAAGGATCATCCAACAGTCGTGACCAATAGAGGAAACGCTCCCAAGCAGGACACTCACAAACAAACACTATTACACGCAAACAATGAAAGAAAAACTAGTAATTGAAAATTTTAAATTAACTAACCAGCAATTCCAAAGACCTTAGCAACAAAAGTAAGTCCACCAGTAGAACGATTTCCTTCCATAATCCGCTGAAGTAAATTCTTCACTTCTTGTTGTGTATACACAACTGGATCCTCACTAATACTAAGATCAGATGGTTCAGATCGATCAATCTTTAATACTCTAAAAAATTTCTTACTTCTATCACTTCCAATTAAATAAAATCTCTGTATGGAAAAAAAAAAATGTTAAAAACCTCACCTATAAGTTCTGATAAGTCAAAATTGTAAAAAAATTGGAACAATTTACTTACTGCTCTGGTTTCATAGAGCATGAATTTCTCGAGAGAATATGAATGAGGGTCCATATCTTGCTCAATTGGTTGATCGCTGATAGGAAACAAAGATGATGCTTTAGGTTTTGATTTCTCTGATTTAGACATTATTTAATCGATTGATTTTCAAATAATTTGAAATTAGAACAGTGTTACTAGATTTAATCGATTGGTGAAGACTGCAGATTTTATATAGGTTTGGCTGAGAGCGCCAACGAAGTTGTTCCAGAGAGAGAAGAGAGAATGAAAGAAAATAACCCTGAAGCCATTTTTCAAGTCCTAAACATGTGACTTAGAAACGTGGCGCCATGTAAAAACCGAAACAAGTTAGTATCATAGGATTGTCTACGTTTTATCTCTCATTTTAATTTACTTTTGTAAGGCCTCTTCATCATGCACATGCCAAAACGTGGTATTTGGCATATATATGCACCCATTATGGGTATGCTAAATGCTAAACTTCATATGCCAATATGTTTTCCCGGCATATAGGCATACACGATGAGTTTCCAATAGCGATGAGAGTCTCTGTCGCCGACGGTCAAAGAATCGTTTCGATGGTCATTCAATCGACAAATGATCCAAGCTATCACTCGATACTATGATAATCGCTCATCGATCTTCATCTAACGGCTACAATTTCCCCTACCGGATTTCAACCAATTCCAACCCAACTTCAAATTCATTTCACCATGCATAGTGCATAACCGAAGTGGATTTGACTACGAGGAAATAACATGGATCATGATAGCGTATTTCCACATACCTACTCAAGGTGAATTTTTAATGAAATGTAAATGGGTTTCAATCAATATTAATTTAAAAGATAGTTTCCATTAATCTAAAAAAAAAAAAAACAAAATTACATTTCAAATTTCAACTAAAAGAAAACATTTTAACTACTCATTTCCTTGTTTGTTTCCTCCCTAGGACCAAAGATCTAATTGCCCGCATTTTCGGATCCATAGAGTTGTTCAACAAACTAGTTAAGGTGTCGGTTTGATACCGACTTGGTGGTTGAGTCTCATCGAATCACCATAACCTTGATAAGCAATGGGAGTACGGGGTATGGGAACATTATACAAATCTTGAAATGCGTGTGAATGATATTGTTCTTGGAATGGTTGAAATCTTTGATGAGGTTGAGGCAATTGGGGTATCTGATTCGTTTGCCTAACTACTTCCATGTTCACACCACCACCTGGAGTCGGTATGTCGTTTGCAAATGACTAAACATACGTGTAGGAGTTGTATCCATGCCAATGTTTTCTTCAACACCATGTACCGCTTTGACTTTTCTAACACCATGTTTGGAGTTGAACTTTGGGTACCTCCTCCATATGACGACGTCTCAATCTTCTTCCACCACTTTGTCGACTTCCACGACTTTGCCGACTTGACGACTTTGCCGACTTTGATGGTCTGCCGACTTCCACTAGACTCAATCCCCACCAACTCCAACACCGGACTCAATCCTCTACCAGGCTCCAACACCGGGACTCATGTCATACATCATGCTTTCCTCAATCTTTGCATCTGTTCCAAGTGCATATTCCTCAAATCCATGAAGAAGAGCATCATAATTGTTACATCGGGTTCGATACTCCAACTCGTAGCATTGACCCCGAGGTATGGATAAGTCCGAGTAGGTGCACTAGAAATAATTGGATAAGTAACAATCTCTCCGGATGTGCTTGGATATAGTCTTTACTTACCAAGAAAATGGTGGCATGTATGACGATGAACTTTGAGAAGGATATGCAAATACGTCACCCGTCTCTCGGTGGAGGTTGGGAAGGAAGAAATTCATTGTCAAGTGGCAACCTACCTAAAGCCGGGAAATCCATCCGACCCAAACTTTGCGGTTGCATGGAAATATTTGGCTTGAAAATAGTATTAAACCAAGATAGGTACTCATTTCCGTCCATCGGCTCCCGGATCAATTCTTGACTTCTTGCCAACGATGACCTTCTCTTATCAATTTGAAGTAATCGTCACGACACATCTCATCTTGGATAAGGGTTGACGGCTATCACCGATCTCCTTACAATGAAGAAGTTGTCTTTCACCATAATACCAAACACCCTTCGTAAATAGGGTGTATAACACCATCCTTTTAAGGCTTAACTCTACCATTGTCTCGACCTAGTTCTTCTTGGAACTCGTGTTTGCTTCATATGGCCGTGAGATAAGGTTATGGCTTGTTCTACTCAACCTTGAATCTTATTAACAATAGCAGTATGTTGACCATCTTCAATCTATGCAGCTTCCCAATTCTCAGAATCATACTTTCGTATGATCGGAAATACATTCGTATAATTCTTAAGATAAGGTTCCGAAACACGGAAATATGTATACCACCAATACTGAAAATAATAACATTCAGCAGGTTAATAACTTTTCCATATGAAAATGACAAATAAATACATAATGTGAAAAAGATTGGTTCTTACCTTAACTCCCCAGAAAGCATTAAAACTATCTTTATCACACGTCGAATTATCACTTAGGGCAATGTAAATCTCGATAAAATCGTTAGCCCCCAATCATATGTTGGTGCTTGCTCTAAATCTTCTAATGCTTCGAGAAACCCAATTAACACTATTGAGCTAGAATTTGGAAACAGACATTGGCCCAAAGTGTCCACAATACAAACAGACGTTCTAGCTCCTCAAAATGGTCTGGGATCAAATATTGATTACCGGCTTCCACATTTTCATTCATTCTTACAAAGATAACGCTGGAAAAACTTTTCAACCCAGACACCTTCAACCCATACGCTTTTAATTGTCTATGTGTAGGATTTCCTCCTAATTCATTTGAGTATAAAGGAAGTCTTTCTTTCCATCTATCTTCTGATAACCACTTTAGTCTATTAAATGGAATTAAGTTCCCTTGGCACGGAATTCCGGTTAACATGTATAAATCTATCGGTGTAACTCCTATTAACAATAATTATTCATAATTAGAATTTGTTGATTTTTATGAAACAAAACACATAATCTAAAAATTAAATTACTAGAAAAGACTGACTTACCGCATTCAAAGTCCTTGAAAAAGAACGTGTTTGTAGTCTTCCACCATCGTTCTAATATTACTTGAACACCTTGAGTCCTGTGGTTTCTAGGTTGTATTTGATATAGATGTCGCCAAGGATATCTTCTCACTCTCTCTTGAACAGCAGGAGGAAGTAATTGAAAAATTGTACGTAATCACCATCCACCTCTTAGATTTATAGCGTTACATCGCCCCTCATTATCGAAATGTGATTAGAGAATACACCTTCACCTAGCTACTAGTCTAACATTATTAAACTCATAATTTGTATCCACAACAAAACTTACTCCACCGCCTGGGGTACTTGTAGATGCTTTCCCTTTTTGTTTCTTTTTCTTCTCTCCATATACATTTAAGGTAATCGTTTCGTAACAAAAGTTTAAAGAAAATCGGTTGGTTTTCGGGAAGGTTTTCGAGAAGAAGAATTGAGAAGAGTTTAGAAGAGGTGGGAGTATAGTTGCGGTATTTATAAAGCAGAAACTCTAACAGTGGCGGTATATTGATTATATCGACAATGATATAGTGAATTTCGGCGATATTGACAATATCGACAATGATAACGACTTTATCGCCGGGCGATATTGACAATATCGTCGCTAGGGATTCGATCGCTCAGCGGTTTCCCCATAGTGGCGCAAATGGTTTGGCATGCCACCTGGCATGCCAAACACCATTTTTTTGGCATGTGCATAGGAAGAGGCCTAAGCAAGAGATTTTAAAAGGGTGTTTGGCGACAAGACTTCTCCGGGGTGCTTTTCAAAAGTCAAATTATGTAGAAGTTAGTTTGGTAATCTCATGACTTAAAAAGTCGAAAAGCAAACAAAATGTTACGTGGAAAGTGGCTGACGCACCGATCACCATTTGATTTCGTCAAGATTTAGTATTATCTCGGTATCATATCACTTTTACAAAAACGAAGGGAATATAAATGTGTAGATACCCAAAATTGAGAAAGGGAAAAAATATGAATTTACCTAAATGTAACAAGGGATGTGATAAGAAAATGAAGGGAATGACGAAGTAATATCGGTGGAAGACTAAAAAGGTGCTCAAGGAGTAGGGCAAGAATATAGAGGCATGGGTGAAGACCCTTGATGTGTGCCACAACTTGATGGAGCATCCACAACTTGATGGAGCGTACGACATCATGATGGAGCATGCCACAACTCGATGGAGCGTGCCACGATGTGATGGAGCGTATGACGATCATGAATCAACATGATGGAGCATGCGACGATGATGGAGCATGCAACGATCATGCATCAACATGATAGAGTGCGCGATGATGAAGCATGCGATGATGTTGCGTGTGACGATGGAGCTTGCGATGGTGGGGAGCATGCGACGGTATGGCTCGAGCATAGAATTGTTAGCCAACGGTTAGGCCAAGAAAAAAGGGGCAAATAAAATGAGTTTCCATGTGTAATCAATGGTCAAATGGGATATAGTGAAATGGAGAATACACGTCAACAATAGTGGATCCGAGACGAGGTTGCCCAGTATCCATTAAATGGGTGTAATAAGAAGGAGAGTTGCCTACAGTTTCGACATATGGAAGTGACGAAGAAGTTAAGATGGTACATGTATACCATGTCAGATAATTCAAAGGGATTTAAGAATACTATGGATATCCATCCCTGGAGATTAAGAGTTTTAAGCCTTTTTTGTGTCTCATCATTGTGCTACTTACTGGATTAGAGTTATTCTCTTTCCACTTTTGTATAACCTAGAGGTTGATCCTCCTAAATTTATACTATTTTACATTTGGTGACTTCTACTGGGCTCTAATCTCAATAATAGTGCATTGACTATGATGACTACACAACAACCTGCCCCTACTGACAGTGGTGAGACCCACACCCTGAACCTACGGGTGGTGAGGTACTCACAAAACTACAACAAGCATTGTTGGACTTTCAAGAGGCTGAACGACGACGCATTGAACTAGTGGCACGCATCGCCTGCACTCATACCAACACCTCAATACGAGGGTCTCATGGGAGGACGAGATTAGGCGCGGGTGTTATACAACACAACGACACTAACGAAAAACGCTCACCTATTCACAACCAAGAGGGTCGCACCTCACAGGCATAACACTTTACACCACAGAGCCTCACTAGCCAATACTATAAAATAGATGAATTAAAAATGGCTAAGTATATTGAAGATAGATATGGGTTGGAAGCCTCATCCAATCCTTTATGATACAGTCACCACTCACCTTGGACTCAGTCTCAAGACCAATGCCCACCATGTACAAGACCCTTAAGTTCCCACTCTTTGATGGAACGAGTAATGCAATGGAACACTTACATCGTTTTACCATGATGTTAAACGAGCATGCAGCGCTAACAAGCACGTTTGTCTCGGAGAATTTGGAAATTCACTTACTGGAGACGTGGGACTATATGAAACAACTATTTATGCAACAAAAAAAAAATTATTCCAAGCCAATAAAGATTTCGATATCAGACTTGTGCAAAATCATATTTAGAATGGGCGAAAAAAAGACAGTGTTCGTCAAACACTTTTGTACGGAATACTTGAGATGCAACATCGTCATCCCAGAGAGAGGGCTGGTTAACATATGCATTGCCACTTTACTTCTACAGACACGAGAAGTGTTAGAAAATGCTGGTATCGAAAACTTTGCAAATTTAGAGGAAGCATGTGCTTGAACAGATGCTACAGATGAAGAGATAGATGCAGAAAGCAAGACCTGGTCGTATAGTGTCTCTTATGCATGAGACGAGGGAAATCAAAGGAGTTTACAATTTAAAGACACTGAACACCGATGTGGTAAGAGACCTGCGAATACTGATGAGAGAGAGGATACTTCTGAGTACCCATGATATTTCGACTTAGTGGTTGACTTGCTTATGGAGTGTATTTTTAATGATGATATCAACTTACCATCACCCCTCAAAAGAACCAACTGAGCAGGATAAGCGTCATGCATATTATTGTTTATTCCATCGAAAGGTCGAACACCCTACTGTGGAGTGTCATATTCTTAAGTGGAATTTTTACAATCACATGAAGAAAGGTGAGATAGAATTAGGTATCGATAGAGTTCAGACGAGCTTTTTACGAAACCAATTTAATCATGAGAACACAATGCAGTTTACCATTCGACATGTGGGCGGTAAGAGTTCACACAACCAACTAATTCATGATACTGAAAATCTACCTTCGGAGATTGTACAAGAGCTTATGGAACTACGAGATATGAAGGGTCAACGCTGTAATACCCCGATATTCGGCAGTGGTGGGACGAATAGTATATAAGTGATGGTTCGTACTTTCCTAACACCGAGGCCTTTTCAGCATAATTGGCTCCAGAGTTGGCAGAAAAATCTGCGATTAAAAGCGTTCGGGCGGGAGAAATCCAGGATGGGTGACCTCCCACGAAGTTGTTGTTGGATGACCGCAACGATGCCCGTTGAAAACCCCACACTGTCGGATAACCGCATTGTCTAAGTGGGGACAATATCGGTGGAGGGACGGGTCATTATATACGCCAAACACTCGTCGCACACATAACATCACATATGCCAGTTTTTAGAGCATTGCTCAGTCGAACTCGCAAGCGTTGCTATCTCAAGCTTGTTTGTCAAGTTTAGGTGATCAAAACTATAAGTCTTGATTTCTAGTCTACTTATAGCTATGTTTTGGATTAGAATAGAATGTGTGGTTGAGCTTTAGACTTCACGACGTTCATCGATTGAAGACGAAGATCTACTAAGGAAAGCTTGGAGGAAATTCATCAACAAAAGGTATGTGGTGACTAAAACTTATCTATCACTCAGAAGTCTATTCTATTTAATTTCCTAATGAGACTAATTCGTATAGCTATATAGACTTTTATATTATACACATTTGATATTTTGAGCGGAGTTTATCTCGCCTATTTATTTCTCCAAATACGAGTCGAAAGCTTTTTGCTTTAGCTACGTTTATCATTATTCTTGACGAGTTTAGTTGGAAAAAATCTATTTGCTGGAAACTAAATAATAAGTCAAAAGATGATCATGTGAAAATTGACTTGAAACATCTTACATGATTTGTGTGAGACATTCATTTGATGTCGACTCGGAATGTTTCATATTGATCATTCGATCACTTGAAAATTACTTATAAGTTAATAGTTTGTGTGAGACAGCTATTGTCGCCTTCTAAGGTTGTTTCAATGATTGAAATGGGAGTTTAGAACAATTAACCTTTGTATGGATACAACACAGTATGCATACCAGTATGCAAACTGTTTTGGTATGATTTAGGTCCGGAAACCTTGTTTGCATACCAGTATATGAACGGTATTAACTTTTAAAGTCCGGGAACCAAGTTCGCATACCAGTACGCGAACGTTTCTACCTAAGTTAGGTCCGGGACAACAATATGCATACCGGTTTGCAAACTGCAAAGTACAGAACTAAAGTTTGCGTACCCGTTTGCAAACTTAGTGGTTAAACTTCTAAAATCGGTTAAGTATGTTTTCATACTCATGAACAAATACATTTATAAATTAAGGAATGCAATGTTTGCAGACCGTTGCTTAATGTTCATGAATTGATTCTTGTATAAGTACTTTGTACAATCATGAATCAAATCCGATTTTGTTTCAATTGTGTCTTGTATACTTCTATGAGATATAAACAATTGAACAACTTTATGAGTAACACAATTAGATTCATTTGATTATCTTTCATGTTTGATTGATCATCATATTTGATCTAGAAGTGTTAAATGAATTTGGTTAATACAAAATTTTTCATATGGCTAACTTCGGTTAACTATTGTTGAACCAACTTAATATACACGTTTAGGTACGGTTACCCATATCTAAATGAAGGTATATATCATTTGTGTGTAACAAGCTAAGACCATCTAACGGTGGAGAGATATTGCTTTGGTTTTAAGCAAACTTAGCTTGAATCTTAAATCAGGTTTTCATCTAACGGTGAATATTGAATGCTTTATTTTTAAGCTAACCTAGCTTTGATTGTAAGCAAACCCTGATTTGAAAGACTATTTAAGGGAGAACTCTAGAAACTGGAAAACCTAATCCCGGAACTTTCCTGTGTTTTAGTTGCGACTAGAGTCGATTCTCCTTTAACCTAGGTTTTTCCAAAACCATTATAGGTTAACGACTTGAAGACTTCATTTGGGATTCGTGAAGCCAGACCCAACTATTTTCTCTGTAGTTGCGTGTTTTGATCTTACATGTTCTATTGTATTGAGTACTATGTTCTCTAAGATTTGCTCGAGATTTATCTCTGATAGGTAAGATATAAAAAGTAATCACAAAGCTCTTCGTCTCATTCTTTGTGATTCCACGATAACTTCTTCTACTACCATATAGTTATGTTATTGTGAGGTGATTGATATTTCTAGGTGTTCTTCTGAGAATATAAGACCGGATTATCAATTGGTTCATGTTCACCTTGATTTATCAAAATACGGAACAAAAACTTTATAGGTACTTCTGTGGGAGACACATTTATCTATCGGAATAGACTTTTTTGTGGGAGACAGATTTGTTTATAAGTCTTCGACTTTGGATCTTAGCAACTCTTAGATGTGGGTGAGATCAGCTAAGGGAATCAAGTGCGTAGAGTCCTGCTGGGATTCAGAGACGTAAGGAACGCGACTGTACCTTAATCGGTGTGAGACTTGGCTAGGGCTCAACTACATTCCAGTCCGAAGTTAACTTGTAGTAGGCTAGTGTCTATAGCGGCTTAATACAGTATGGTGTTTAAAACTTGACTAGGTCCCGGGGTTTTTCTTCATTTGCGGTTTCCTTGTTATTTCTTTTCCGCATTATATTTTTATATAATTCTAATATCACGGGTTGTGCGTAGTTCAATCAATTGGTAAATTTAACGTTTGGTTGTTGATATAAATTGATTGACACTTGAACATTGGTCTTTGGTACCGTTCAAGTTATTCTCACACAAATCAGTTCATGGATTTCATTCTGTTGATTTGATGATTTGATTTGAGAAAGAGATATAACTCTTGAATATCTTTCCTTGATTGAGTCTGACTGTCTAGTTGATTCTCTTGGAATTATATTGGAGTTACTCCATACAGACATCCGAACGAAATATTGGGTGTGGTTGTTAGACCACCGCTTTTTCAATTGGTATCAGAGAAGGAAAACAAGCTAAGACCTCATAAGTCTGTGTTTGTAGAAATCTGACTCTATGGACAGCAGTATTATCTCTATAAACGTACCGCCAGTCTTCGATGTCTCGAATTACTTATGGTGGAAAATTGCTATGTGTGTATTTCTCCAAGCGCGTGATTTTCAATCATAAGTTCGTGTTGTTAATGGTTATAATCCTCAAATGGTTACATTAAACGGTGTAACTGCTCCAAAGGATATTTTTGCGTATGAACCTGACGAGATTCTCGCAGCAAAGTAAAATTCTGACGATTTAAATGCGATCATCCATGCCATTACCCCAGATCTTCAGCACCATGTGACCACATGCAATAAGTCTAAAGATGCTTGGGATATCTTAAAAACCGCATTTGAAGGAATACTCTGAAAAGGAAGCTAGGCTTCAAAACCTAAATTCTGATTGGGAAAACCTTCGTATGGCTGATGAAGATTCATTCGATGAGTTTAATCACAAAGTGTCTGAAATTGTTAATGCTTCTTTTGCATTAGGAAAGACTATTCCTGAAAAAGATATTGTGATGAAACTTCTCAGATCGTTTCCAGCTAGATACGATTCTAAGAAACATGACATCGTTGAGGGAAATAACTTTGAAACACTTTCCAGAAATACTCTTGTTAGGAAGTTAAAGATATGTGATCATGAGCACACATCCAAATCTGGAAAGGATATTGCTTTCAAAGCACAAAAGAACACTAAATTACTTGATAAAAGTAAGAGTGTTGGCAACTCTGTAGTTGATCCTATTGAGACTGATTCATCATATGAAGATCTTGATAACTCAAAGGTCACCGATCACAAAACAGTTTAGAGATCTTCTTTTGAATAGAAGTAAATGGTTCATCAGAGATAAACCCAGGTCATCAGTTAAACATCATGATCGTGCCCCTCCAAAAACATGGACACTTTCGACACCGATGATGAGGACATGCCAGCTGAGTGCTTCAAGTGTAAAGGCTTCGGTAATTTTGCTAATGAGTGTCCAAATCGTAGAAAATACACTGGTAACAAAGGTCTTGCTGCAACTCTTGATGAAATGTCTGATCACTATGATTCAAATGAAGATGAAAAATCAAGTGTAGCACTCCTTGGGGAAAATATTAACCTTGATAATTGTAGCAATACATACATCAATCTTGATATTCTTCCTGAAGAAACTTCTTCGACCACTTTGGAGGATAAAATGGTTTTTACTCTGTCTACTGAAAATTCTATCTCACATGTTTCGGGTACCTCAATCTGTTTAGCAGCATGCTCGGCTATGGTGCCTGAACCGTCCTCCACATTGACATGTTCTTATTGTACTATTAAGAGTCATGAACTCTCTAATTACTTCAAGTAAAAACATAAAATACGATATGTCAACAAACTTTAACGGAGAGCAAATCGATTAGCAAACAAGCTCAAACTTGTTCTGAAGTCGAATTCATTTGAGGTATGTAAATTTAATTCATCTCCGAAGAAGTTAATTTCTAAAGAAAAAGATAGACCTCTACAGAAAATAACCAGGTCTAAACGATCTATGAAAAAGGGTACAGAGAATTCCATACAGGGATTACATGGTGGACAGATTATTTTTCACCCCAACATAGCCTAATTGTGTTGAAAGTGCATCTTGTCTCATGTGCCCGATTTCAAAGAGACAAGAGTTATACACAAATCAAGTTTTAGGAAAAGAAATTTTTTGTTTATTTTTTTCTTTTTGTTTTCTGGAATTCTATTGATTTTTTCATATCCTAAATTGGTATTGAAAAGGTTTTCCCTGTTTGACCATTAAAAGTGGGTTAAAATCAACAATTCTACCTTTTTAAGGGTTAAGAGTTGTTTGTACGTGAATCCTAATTACTCTGTATATAGGTTCTGGAAACCTACATTCCCATTTTCCTTCCCTGAAAACTCTTTTTATCAAAAGATTGCTTGTGGAGCTAGTATATTTCTCTCACAATTCCATATTTGAATGGAGACTCCAAGCATCATATCTTCTGATGTAAAAGATGTTAATATGATTGTTAAGCCATCAATCATGAAGAAAATAGATAATCCCATTCCTCTACAACTTTGAAAAGAAAAAGGAAAAATATGAAGAAACCAAGGGATAACCCCTCAAATCTTCAGAAGTTTTCTGGTATTCTTGAAGAGTTGAAAGAAACAAGGATGGAGATGCAACAAATAAAGGCTATTGTTCTAAGATCTATTGAAATTCAGAAGGCCCTGGTTCGACATCAGTCTAGAAGGTTCGTTGGAATTGATTCCTTTCTTCATAAACCTTATGTTCTAATGTCTGTTGACGACAAGGAGTTCGGGGACGATAAAGAATTTTTCAGAGGTCTTAATGTCTAGGAAACTTCTTATGAGAATTTATTCTTGTGTTTTAAGAAGGATAACTAGGGTTTGGAATAGCAAATATTGTGATTACACATAGCTATTGCCAACGATCTTCATCTTGCAATGTTTTTAGATTTATTTATTTAAATTCTAAGTTATTTGGAAGATGATTTTTGCAAAGTATTAATCTTTATTGGTTTTATATATTGCAAACATATATTATCAGATATGTGTGTTTACGTCTGTGAACTATGATTATCTCATATATGTCAAAAGTTAAGTCTATTATGTTTTTATGCAAATATTGATAAAATATTGAATGAACTTAATTTTGAATATTCCGCAGTATTGATCTTTCCCTGATCCACTTTTATGTGAAAGTATTGTATAGCTCCGTAAGTTTTCTTATGTTGAGCATTTCCAATTAAATTAATCATTAAGGCCTTCTTGTGGTTAATTTATTCGAGTTTTTTGGATACAAATTCAGGTTTCATGTAATTTGTTAATGTCCAAATAAATCATTCCTTTCTCGTAAAAGTAAGGTCGCTCTTGTTGTTCTTCCGAGAATGACATTTTATGGGGGAGAGTTCTTAATTGAACTTGTGCTTAATTGCCAAATCTTTGTGGGGAGTGTGGTTGTGGAATATTGTGGGAGTTATCTTGTATCTTTATAAACTCCATAATGAATACACTAATTTTCGACTATGTGAAATCATCGAAACCAAGTTAATATGTTCTCTTTTAGTCATGAATAATCTCTTTGAGAATTTCATTATGATCTCGTTAGTTTTCGTACCTTTGCCAATTTATATCGACAAAAAGGAGGACAATTATTTAGTAGTTCACACTACATACATATGGTTTACGAATCATTATGTAAGGGGAGTGGTTTTCATTGTGAGATGAAGTATTGCCTTAGGGGGGGGGGGTGATACATATCACCGTAGTATTATTGTCAAAGTTGTGATACAATTGGACTTTGATGTTGTGTAATAATACTATGACACTGTATAACAATAATTCAGAACAATTGTTTTCTTATTTTTATGGCTATGGATCTTCAACAACAATGATGCTGAGTTGAACACGTTCAGAATCGCTGGAGTACTTGAAGTAACGAAGAATTCAAGGAATGTTGAAGAACCAAGGAAATCAAGCATGTTGGATGACAAACTACAAAGTTTATTTATTTTGTAATCCATATATATTGATAGTTTTGTCACTAAATTTGACAAAGGGGGAGCTTGTTAGAGCACTTCTCAATCGAACTCGCAAGCGTTGCTATCTCAAGCTTGTTTGTCAAGTTTAGGTGATCAAAACTATAAGTTTTGATTTCTAGTTTACTTATAACTATTTTTCAGATTAGGATATAACGTGTAGTTGAGCTTTACACTTCAAGGCGTTCATCGATTGAAGACGAAGATATACTAAGGAAAACTTGGAGGAACTTCATCAACAAAAGGTATGTGCAGACTAAAACTTATTTATCACTCAGAAGTCTATTCTATTCTATCTCCTAATGAGACCAAGTCGTATAGCTATATAGACTTTTATATTATACACATTTGATATTTCGAGCCGAGTTTATCTCGCTTATCTATTTCTCAAAATACGAGTTGAAAGATTTTTGCTTTAGCTACGTTTATCATTATTCTTAACGAGTTTAGTTGGAAACAATCTATTAGTTGGAAACTAAATAATAAGTCAAAATATGATCATGTGAAAATTTCCTTGAAACATCTTACATGATTTATGTGAGACGGTCATTTGATGTCGATTCGAATGTTTAGTATTGATCATTCGATCACTTGAAAATTACTTATAAGCTAATAGTTTGTGTGAGACAGCTTATTGTCGTCTTCTAAGGTTGTTTCAATGATTGAAATGGAAGTTTAGAACAATTAACCTTGTGTCTGGATACAAACAAGTATGCATACCAAGATGGAAACTGTTTTGGTATGATTCAGGTCTGGAAACCTTGTTTGCATACCAGTATGCAAACGGTTTTAACTGCTAAAGTCCGGGAACCAAGTTTGCGTACCAGTATGCGAACGGTTCTACCTGAGTTAGGTCCGGGATAGTAGTATGCGTACCGGTTTGCAAACTGCTGGACAAGACCAAAGTCTGGAACTAAATTTTGCGTACCCGTTTGCAAACTTAGTGGTTAAAGTTCTAAAATCGGTTAAGTATGTTTTCATACTCACGAACATACATTTATAAATTAAGGAATGCAATGTTTGCAGACCGTTGCTTAATGTTCATGAATTAATTTTTGTACAAGTACTTTGTACAATCATGAATCAAATTCGATTTTGTTTCAATTGTGTCTTGTATACTTCTATGAGATATAAACAATTGAACAACTCTATGAGTAACACAATTAGATTCATTTGATTATCTTTCATGTTTGATTGATCATCATATTTGATCTAGAAGTGTTAGATGAATGTGGTTAATACAAAAGTGTTCATATGGCTAACTTCGGTTAACTATTGTTGAACCAACTCAATATACACGTTTAGGTACGGTTACCCATATCTAAATGAAGGTATATATCATTTGTGTGTAACAAGCTAAGACCATCGAACGGTGGAGAGATATTGCTTTGGTTTTAAGCAAACTTAGCTTGAATCTTAAATCAGATTTTCATCTAACGGTGAATATTGAATGCTTTGTTTCTAACCTAACCTAGCTTTGATTGTAAGCAAACCTTGATTTGAAAGACTATTTAAGGGAGAACTCTAGTAACTGGATAACCTAATCGCGACACTTTCCTGTGTCCTAGTTGCGACTAGAGTCGGTTCTCCTTTAACCTAGGTTTTTCCAAAACCATTATAGGTTAACGACTTGAAGACTTCATTTGGGCTTCGTGAAGCCAGACCCAACTATTTTCTCTGTAGTTGCGAGTTTTGATCTTACTTGTTCTATCATATTGAGTACTATCTTCTCTAAGATTTGCTCGAGATTTATCTCTGATAGGTAAGATATAAAAAGTAATCACAAAGCTCTTCGTCTCATTCTTTGTGATTCCACGATAACTTCTTCTACTACCATATAGTTATGTTATTGTGAGGTGATTGATATTTCTAGGCTGTTCTTCGGGAATATAAGACCGGATTATCAATTGGTTCATGTTCACCTTGATTTATCAAAATACGGAACAAAAACTTTATAGGTACTTCTGTGGGAGACACATTTATCTATCGGAATATACTTTTTTATGGGAGACAGATTTGTTTATAAGTCTTCGACTTTGGATCTTAGCAACTCTTAGATGTGGGTGAGATCAGCTAAGGGAATCAAGTGCGTAGAGTCCTGCTGGGATTCAGAGACGTAAGGAACGCGACTCTACCTTAATCGGTGTGAGACTTGGCTAGGGCTCAACTACATTCCAGTCCGAAGTTAACTTGTAGTAGGCTAGTGTCTATAGCGGCTTAATACAGTATGGTGTTTAAAACTGGACTAGGGCATTTGTAGTAAGATCAAAACTGGACTAGGGCTATAGGCTAGTGTCTATAGCGCCTTAATCGGTGTGAGACGCAATTGTTGATGGTGAGTTTTTGACATGGGCATTTGTAGTAATTTAGCCTGAACATAGCTGTATAAATTTAATAAAATCCATGACATGGCATCAAGGTTGTTGAATCTATGTCAATACAATTTTGTATTCCGCAAGAGAATCAATAAAGTATATTCAATTGACGGACTCAGTAGTCCTAAAGCTATTTTGAAAGTGTATATGCATGCCAAATTTCAGGGCTTTCCCCAACAGAAACCTCGTTATTCCATGTACGCCAATGCACATATACATGGCATTATCCATAATCATAATGAGATTGAACGCCATTCTCGGATTAATATGTTATCAAGAGTATAGTATTTAGTATATAGTACATAGTCATATCAGTATCGTCTCAAGTCGCAAACTCCCATGGCTGAGTTCCTTGAACATACCGTAGCGCAAGACTACTCTATTTAAAATTTATACTAAAATAGCATTACACCTCCAAACCTAGGCCTCGGCATATTGTCTTAAACTCAAACCCAAGGTTATGGCTATATGTTGGTCACATCACAAGCATCGCGACATGTTGGCTAAGTCTGTAACATAATTTGAAAAGTATGGCATGTGGCATTCTCAGTCACGCGTGAGCCGCACAATCATTCGGCACTTGGCATCTTTGGCCAAAGTCGTGGAGTGGTCGCGCGCCATTGTTGGCCTTGGCAATGTGTCCAAGGCCATGTCAAAGTCCCTCTCCTCATTATCGTCCTTGGCAGCTATGGCCAAGTTCACGGCGTGGTCGCGCGCGCCATTATCGGCCTTGGAAACGTGGCCAAGGCTATAGCGTGGTCCCGCGCCTCATTCTCGACCTTAGAAGCTTTGGCTAAGGCCACGACGTTGTCGCGCACTCCATTATCGGCCTTGGCAACGTGGCCAAGTCTATGGACTGGTCCCGCGCCTCACCCTCGGCCTTGGCAGCTTTGTTCAAGGTCACGGAGTGGTCGCGCGCGCCATTATCGGCCTCGGTAGCTTTGGCCAAGGCCATGGAATAACCCCGCGCATAGTTCACAACCTTGGAAACCATGGCCACGGCCATTACAAGGTCTCGCGCGCTATTCTCGGCCTTGACAGCTATGTCCAAGGCCGTGACAAGACTCCGCGCGCTAGTCTCGGCATTGGCACCATTGCCAAGGCCATGACATGGTTTGTGCGCTATTTTTCGGGCAACTATGCCATTCAATACTTTGTCTCCATAAAATAGGCCAATCAAAGGCCACGCAATGATTTAGTACTCCATTATCTCACATGTAGATTATGACCCGTAATATTTCTCTCCATTTTAGTTATGGTATGAAACACGCGCGCATTATGCCACTCTTACGCCGTTGGCATGTCACGCTAAATTATAGCGCATTGACTACCCGCTAGCACGCTAAGCTATTCTGGTATGCCGTAACAAGGTGAGAGCACGCCCCAATTCTACGGATGGCTTTGGCTAAGTTGTTTTCACAACAACTTCAATTTAACACGCATATATGGTATATCAACGGCTACGATTTAAACTAAGTTAGATGAGATATATGATCCATAAAAAAAAAACACTTAAGAAATATCAAAATACGACACATGGGGGATTCTTCATGGGGTATTAGTATGGTGGTTGATATACGCATTTATGTGTCTAATTTGTCCTCAATGTTTCGTATTGTTAGTGCTCGTTTTTGTCCTTATTATGGTGTTTTGTGTGTTTGTAGGTATTTTTTGGAAATAAAGATTTTTGGAAAATTCGGCCGATAAGTTGCTCTAACACCCTGGAGGACATTTGCTATTCGGACTCCCACTTTGGATAAGGGGTAACCCAATTACTAAGGGGCACCCAATCGATATTCGCACCCCCACATGTTGGATAAGGGCTGACCTTCTTCTTCATTTGAATTTTATTTTTTGGCGGAAAATGGTGTCACTATCTCTTGGCATTTTGTTTTCGTCATTTGAGGGCTATAATGCGATTCAATCGCTAAAATTTCATGGGATGACTTGAATAAGCATAACAGCGTGATGTGGGTCGATTTGTCATCCAAAATTGGCTAGATAACTCGCGAGGAAGAACGGGCGGCAGCACGACTTGGGTGAAGAGTTTCACGGGATTTCGTGTGGTTGCAGTGAATATTAATCCTTCTACAACGTTTATGGAACGTGTTGTGGTCTGTCTGGAGTGTGTTAGCCTACATGCAACGTAAGAAGAAGATGAAGAAGGAAATAATCCCGTAAAAATGGAAATATTTTATTCCCGAGTAGTGAGAGAATTTGAGGAGTTATTGTCGTGATTTCTTGCCCCTGTCGAGTATAAAAGAAGCTCTTGGAGGTCAGAGAAAGGTAGACGGAGAGTTTGGGAGGTTTTAGAGCAACAATAAAAATCGAGTTACGTAATATCTTTTCGCCTCGCCATTGAAGAACACGAAGAACATCAACGCACGGGGAACTGTGGCTTTCTTCTACAAAGGACAACGACACTTAGGCGTGGGTCGTAATACGAAGGCAAGACTAAAATTAATCAGGTGACAGTCCTTTGTAAATAAGATGTTTGCAACACTTATAATCGTTGCAAACACCCGATTTTATCATTTTCTCCATTTCATCATTTGTACACCTCCTTTTAGCAATAAAAATGAGTTTTGAGCGTGTTTACACCATGATGAGCTAGACCCCATTACTGGGATGACGGAGGAAGAAAAATTTCATACATGGGTAATTTTAATTAATTCTTTTTATGACTTTTGCACTAATTAAAAATTGAATTATGATTTGATTAAATTAGTTATTATTTTATTAGATGGGTCATGCTTGCTTAAATGTTTGATGTCCCATGCTTACGATTTATAACTAATATTTCGAGACTCTACCTTGGCAAAAATAAGAGTCCATGTTTTTATTTGTTGAGCGATAATTGTTAAAAGAATTAATATTTGAACCTTTTGTTATGAGTTTGGCCGAATCCTGAGTCCCAGCCCATCTCTTCATCTTGTGACAATATTTGTATATATTTTTCTTTTCTTTTCTTTTATTAATTCTTAAAATCAATCTCGTCAAGTCCGAGTGAACGACAACCTTACTACCACTTTCTACAACATCATTGAAAAATACCATCAATTTTTGGCGCCGCCGACGGGGACTTGTGTATAGATTTGTTTTTAGGTTTTATTTTTATTTTTATTATTTTTGTTCTTTTTTACGTCTTTTGGTATTTATTTTTTTGTTTTCAGATTTGGAACTGAGCTAAAGAAAAAAAAGGAGAAAGCGAAAAACAAAAGCGAAGCCAAAGAAGGAAAGAAAAGAGGAATCCAAAAGGAGTGAAGAATAAGATTTTGTATATTGTTATTATTATCATTATTTATTTATTTTAGAAACTGTAATTAGGTAATTATTTTTGTAATCTTTTATTTTTGGACATTTTTTTTTTTTATCTTTGGACTTGGACATTGGACATTTTTTTTAAACCCTAAGGAAGGGTTATTTAAATACAAGCGCACAGGAAGGACGACGATTACGATATCGCCTCGGCCTCGGGTTCGTACATGACATAGGAGTCGTGGCCCGACTCGACTTCAACGGTTCATCCCCCGTCCTGGAACGGGAGGTAAGAATTCTAAACACCCGCGAATCCCCGTCGCCGGGTTTCTTGGATGATTTTGTATGCATATATGTTGAGGTCTTGAATACTACGCTTTAAATTCCTAGTAAAGGGCAAGGACTGGCCATACAAGATAAGAGTTCGGATTTCATCACCGTTCTCTTCTTGCCCGCCTTAGGAAAACGAAACCAAACACGAACCTAAGCCTAAAATTTTGACTAGAACGAGACCTATAGGGTAACGAGCTTAATAGGAAAGTCGTTCGAAAAATATTGGTTACTCTTTTGAGCATACTTCGAAGTTCATGATGGTTTCTGTGAGTTGAATGCGTGACTGCGCCGCCTTGTAATGCGGTGAGGCCTTGGGTATCAAAGCTCCACGCAGCCTTCCTCGCCTCTATTCAACTTGCTTAAACTCGGATTGATTCCAGGGTTTGCTCGCATTGTAACGAATTCCCTTTCGAAGGATTAGAAGTCGGTCTAGAAAACAATCTAAGTGGAGCCATCATGCTTTTTGTTTGCTAGAAATCGCAGGTTTGTTGTGGTCGAGTCAGCCTTGTTTGTGTTTGTGCGAATTCCCTTGCAGTTAGGATGTCAAACTGGTATTATAATAGCCATCACAATGAATATGAATATCCAACTGAACAATATGGACATCACTCTTTTTATGACCAGAGTGTGAATAGTGGTTGGGAACGCCAACCTTTTGAAGATTATGGCTCATACCATGGTGAGCCCAATTACTATTCACATGAATACCGGCCATACGAGCAAAATTCCTATAATTCTTCTTCTCTAGATAAGGCGCGTAACATACTTGAGTCAACGCGTAAGTTAACAGAGTCAACACGTGAGTTTGCTGAGTCAACACGTAGATTAGAGTTAGAGACGGAAGAAAGAATTGCTCGAATTACTTTGAATTGCCAATACATTGCTTCAAAAAATCACCCTTGAAAATGAGGAAAATTTCTATTTGCATAATCAAGATGATGAGGTTAGAAATGAAAGCAATACTTTAGATAAGGTTCGACCATCTTCGTGTTACTATGATGATGATGATAGTGTTGATGAAGAATCTGAAGTTTTTAGGCGTAGTGATCAGGAATTTGTTACTCCAATTGAGCTTTATAATGATATTTCTGGTTTAAATCCAAATAATTTTAATAATTATTCACCTATTCAAAAGGATAAGGATTTGACTAGAAATACCCCCGTTTTAGACGATGTAGTATTTCCTTTTCACGAAGCCGATGATAGTTTTGAGGAACGAGTTTATTATGAGAATATTGTTTTAGAGTCTAGTGATTTAGAAACATTAGACTTAGAAAAAGAAAATGAACTCGTAGAGATAAGTGAGGATGAACCTGACTTAGAAGAATCAATTGACCATTTTCAGGAATCAGATGACCTTGAAATTAGGGAAGTTGTGACTAGTCTTTCTAGAGACACTGAAAACTCTAAGTTTGGGGGTGATTATCATTCTCCATGTGCCTTAACTCTTATAAAGGTCCCTAGCTTGTGACTTGACATATGTGCCTCAACCATTTTAAAAGATTATCTTTATACACTTTTTCCTGAACCTAGTTGTGTCCATAAAGAAGTTCAGTTGTTAGAAACCCATCCTCTGGTTGATGTGGTTAACCCAGGCTATGATACCAAAATTGACTTTGTTTTCCCACCAAAAACTTTTCTTTCAATTGTGGGAACATATGAGTTACAAATGTGTCAGTTATTAAGTTTTGAGACTAAACCTAATTACTTTAGGAGATTAGGGTCGACACATTTTTCTATGAATGACCACCACCGTGGTCAACTGTGTGAGTCAAATCTGATTGACTTAGAGGATCCCCAGTTATTCAGGTTAATGTTATGTGCTTCTAAGTTCTTATTCGAGTTTTCCAGACTCTAGGACCTGAACATTCGGATCTAACTTTTGAGGAAATGCAACCCATGAAAATATGTTATCTAGACCCAGTTATAGAACCTGAACCTAAACCACGCCTAATTTTAGTTGTCTTAAACAGGAAACTAGACAAGGGTGTGCTTTATTTCCTAATTTTCTTGGGATGTTGTAGATCCCTTTTACTTGTGATAGCCCTATTTGGTTTTGGTGATCCGCAGTTATTCCGGCTATTACTTTATGATTCTATGAGGTGACTAATTCCTTCCAATGTCTGGCTGAAGACTTTAAACTTAGCACTTCTTGGGAGGTAACTCAATATTCATGCGACATGGTAATATCTTTTCTTATCTCTTTTGCTTCAAATGGTAACAGTTTCTCCTTGTTCATGTTTTTAATTTCATCTTTAGAACATTGAGGACAATGTTAGATTTAAGTTTGGGGGTATGGGAGAAATCTTTTAGTTGCAGTTTTAATAAATAAACTCCAGAGCCTAGAAATTTATGCTTATTAAGGTCGGCACTAACTAATCTAAGTGGATGGAAGCATCTTGGTTGTAGGAGTTGAGGAACCAATCTGATTAGATGGAAACATCTAAAGAGTCTATTCATAAAAGCACAGAGCTCAGGTGTTAGAAAAAGAAAACATGGTAGTTTCGCCGAATCCTCGTGATGGAAACATCGAAAGAATCCTGATCACTTCTTTTATTTTTCTCTTTACCATTTCTAGGGTGAAATAGAGTGACTGAGATTAAAAAAAAAAAAAAGAAAAAAAAAATTGAGACCAGACCACTAGACCAACCGGAATAAATACAATAAAGTCGATCACCGGTACCCTTGTATATGCCAGCTGAGTTGACCTAGAGTTAGGATTATCGACCACTGGTCCCCTTGTATATGCCGGTGTGTTGATATTAGTCCAGACCAGTATCTCAGTCCATTAGGATAGGTTCACCTTAGTCAACATCATCCACGTTTTTATCTACATCCATCTTCTTAATCTTTCCATGTGATTGGTTGACTCCGGTTTATGATGTCCAGAAACTATCTGAGTAGAGCTCTGTCACTTTATATGAATTTTAGTATGCTTGAGTGCAAACTCGTGTACAACAATTGGAATTTTGCATCGGGGTACTTCCTCCTGTAGTCAATAAGTATGCCAACCAAGGAGATTCTTTAGTGCCTTCCAAGGTTCTGCGTAGATAGCTAGGGTCTGGAGTAAAGGTTTTGTGGGTACACCTCTGGTAAACCCTCCGGAGACAACACTCCGCCACTAGGGCCACCTAGGGGTTGAAATGATTTTTATTTTCTAGAATAAATTTGCTCGAGGACTAGCAAATAATAAGTTTGGGGGTATTTGATAGACGCATTTATGTGTCTAATTTGTCCTCAATGTTTCGTATTGTTAGTGCTCGTTTTTGTCCTTATTATGGTG
The DNA here is from genome assembly GCA_023531295.1 of Papaver armeniacum. Lineage (NCBI taxonomy): Eukaryota > Viridiplantae > Streptophyta > Magnoliopsida > Ranunculales > Papaveraceae > Papaver > Papaver armeniacum. The sequence goes on from JAJJWW010013171.1 coordinate 161,329, forward strand.
TTTTGTGTGTTTGTAGGTATTTTTTGGAAATAAAGATTTTTGGAAAATTCGGCTCGAAAAGTTGCTCGGAAAGATATTTGGAGGACATTTGCTATTCGGACTCCCACTTTGGATAAGCGGTAACCCAATTACTAAGGGGCACCCAACTGATATTCGCACCCCCAGCTGTTGGATAAGGGCTGACCTTCTTCTTCATTTGAATTTTATTTTTGGCGGGAAAATGGTGTCACTACTGGCAGATTTTGTTTTCGTCATTTGGAGGGGCTATAATGCGATTCAATCGCTAAAATTTCATGGGATGACTTGAATAAGCATAACAGGCGTGATGTGGGTCGATTTGTCATCCAAAATTGGCTAGATAACTCGCGAGGAAGAAAACAGGGCAGCACGACAACGGGTGAAGAGTTTCACGGGATTTCGTGTGGTTGCAGTGAATATTAATCCTTCTACAGCGTTTATGGAACGTGTTGTGGTCTGTCTGGAGTGTGTTAGCCTACATACAACGTAAGAAGAAGATGAAGAAGGAAATAATCCCGTAAAAATGGAAATATTTTATTCCCGAGTAGTGAGAGAATTTGAGGAGTTATTGTCGTGATTTCTTGCCCCTGTCGAGTATAAAAGAAGCTCTTGGAGGTCAGAGAAAGGTAGACGGAGAGTTTGGGAGGTTTTAGAGCAACCACAAAGCAATAAAAATCGAGTTACAGAATATCTTTCTGCTGCTGCCATTGAAGAACACGAAGAACATCAACGCACAGGGAACTGTCGTTCTTCTACAGTGACAACGACACTTAGGCGTGGGTCGTAATACGAAGGCAGACTTAAAATTAACTGTGACAGTCCTTTGTAACAGTGTTTGCAACACTTATAATCGTTGCAAACACCCGATTTTATCATTTTCTCCATTTCATCATTTGTACACCTCCTTTGAGCAATAAAAATGAGTTTTGAGCGTGTTTACACCATGATGAGCTAGACCCCGTTACTGGGACGACGGAGGAAGACAAATTTCATACATGGGTAATTTTAATTAATTCTTGGGGATTTTGTGTTTCCCCCTCAAAAAAGATAGCTAATTTGCATTACCCCCTCTACAAATTCATAATAGGTAAAACCCCCTTTCTGTTATAACTTCCGTTACCAACTAGTTAATTGTACACGTGTAGTGCGCGTGTGTGTAATAAATTAAATACTAATAAAATTAAAAACCTAAAAATATCCTCTAGCAGAAGATGAAAAGCGGACGCGTTTCTTCTCAAGGTCGCTGTTCTTGGAGAAGATATCTCGAAGTTGAAATCGAAGAATTCATCAAGAAAATCGATAAAAAGAAATGATGCGTTTTCATTCTATTTGTACGATGATTTTGATCTTAATTACTCGAATGTTGTGGTTTCTTCCATGACATATTATTTCCCTCGTAAATCTGTAAGCACACATCAAATCTGATCTTAGATTTGCAATCAACAATTTGTATTCTTGATACCCAATTAAATCATGTTGAAAACAATAAAATTCTAAACTTTGACCCAATCTGGGGTTATTCTTGGATCTGAGTTGCTCTGTTTATAGGGCTAGAAATTATATTCTAGAAAATTGTTTAATGGCGGAAATCAAAATCAAAATTCAGACTTGTAAACTGATTACAAATAAATGATGGTAACTTAATTGGTGGGTCAATTAATTTTGGATAGAGCAGATGACAAACAGAAAATTTGGGTTTCTTTATGCAAAGAGATGATTTGGTAATCTTTCAAAAAAAAAAGTAATCCTGATATTGTAGGTTTTTTTTTTTTTTTGATAGAATATATTGTAAAGGTTGTTTTGATTATCTAACTACTTTTGTGGTGTGGATTTTTAGTTTTGTCATTTGCAGATCTAACTATGACTGATTAAATCGAGGAAATCGACATGTTCAACATAAAAGATTAACGGCTGATGTTCAACAACGTGTCTATTTTTTTTGTTTTAAGCTGGTATTTCAAGATTTTTGAATTAGATGTTTATTTATTAAACACACGAGCACTGCACGTGCACAATTAACTAGCTGGTAACGGAAGTTATAACAGAGAGGGGGTTTTACCTATTATGAATTTGTAGAGGGGGTAATGCAAATTAGCTATCTTTTTTGAGGGGGAAACACAAAATCCCCCTTAATTCTTTTTATGACTTTTGCACTAATTAAAAATTGAATTATGATTTGATTAAATTAGTTATTATTTTATTAGATGGGTCATGCTTGCTTAAATGTTTGATGTCCCATGCTTACGATTTATAACTAATATTTCGAGAATCTACCTTGGCAAAAAAATAAGAGTCCATGTTTTTATTTGTTGAGCGATAATTGTTAAAAGAATTAATATTTGAACCTTTTGTTATGAGTTTGGCCGAATCCTGAGTCCCAGCCCATCTCTTCATCTTGTGACAATATTTGTATATATTTTTCTTTTATTTTCTTTTATTAATTCTTAAAATCAATCTCTTCAAGTCCGAGTGAACGACAACCTTACTACCACTTTCTACAACATCATTGAAAAATACCATCAGTGGTCTACGGCAACATGCGGCGTGGCAACACCCCATGTGAAAAGTTAAAGTAGTTTAGTAGTTAAAGCAGCTGGAGAGATAGTGGGCGCAACATAAAGGGATTTCTAGAAACTTCCCTGAATTATCTCGCATTAACCCATCATCTCAATCTCTCCATAACTCACGGCTTCCACTACTCATGAAATTGACATTGCGTATTCTAAACTACTATAAATAGGTTTCTCAATCTATTCAGAAGACGGAACAAGTTTTCATACCAAAAAGCTATGTTATTCTTCTTAGTTTTCAATACCCAACACACACAATTCAATACCATTGTAAATTTTCTTTCATACCAAAAAGCTTTGTTATTCTGCTTCCCTCCCCTAGATCAACCCATCTTCCTCTCCATCGTGACCGAAGCAGGACGGAACGGATACTATCTTGGTTTAGGCTTGTCCTGTTCAATTTTGATTTTGGAACCTAAAAAGAAAGTACCACAGCGGTGCATTTGTTTTTCCTGGGAGTAATTTTTAGGTACTAACAGCAGCGGATCACATACTTAGACACTTACAAAGGGAGCGCGTCCTGCATGCACTCCAACGTACTTCACAAGAACTTGTCCAAGGGGGGACTCAGTCGCATGTTCCCCAATACATACCTCAAGAGCCTGCTCAAAGAGAGTATATTGAGTACACGAAGGCTCTTTATGAGGAGATGCATGGAGATACACACATTGAAGAAGGTTATACCTTTGACACACAACATGGTGTTGGTAACACCCAGTTACCTCTTACGCAGGAAGTACGAAGGAAGCCAATACCAGTATATGTCGGTCCCCTCAAACCTCACATATTCGATCGATCTAGTAATGCATTGTACCATATGCTTCGTTTCATAAAATAACACTGAAGTACATGATGGATGACGATGTATGTATGTAATAATTTCAAAAGTCGTTAACATGTGACGCCCTCAATTGGTTCACCATGTTGCCTAAGAACAATACCAAGACATGGGAGGTCATGCAGCAAGCATTCATGCAAAGACTTTGTCAAGCGTTTTCAAGCAACATACAGATTTCAGAAAATGAGTTGGTGTGCAAATGTGTCTTACCCAAGAGTATATGAATGATGTTTGAGTACACTAACATGGATATTATGGACGAACTAGAGGTGGCAGGTTCACGAGTTGACGATATAGCAGGAGAAACTTCCATAAAATCAAAATTGGGTCTCACAAAAAGGATAAAGGAAATCGAAGGAGTTATTTAGTCGATAAAGACGATAATAGGCGAGGAAACATAACTACAGGGGGCGATGAACCACCAGAATTCCCTTGTGCTCCAGAGGCATCAATAGAAGCTCTAAAGGAATGGATTCGAAACAAGGACATCAAATTACCACTAGCACTAGGTATACTGCGAGGAAGGTAGGAAACATGCGAACTACTGCATGTTTCATATGAAGGTAGAACACCTAGCCAAGGAGTGTAGAACATTCAAGTGGCGTTTCCTTAATCGCATGAAGATGAGAGAGGTAAACGTTCAAGGAAAGCGTATTTCTACCAAACGCTAAACACCAGGCTTACTCGTCAATATAACAAGGTGCAAACTTATGCAACATACAAAATGAATATCGTTTTAGACAGAAGTCGGAAGAGGGGAACAATCAAAGACAAATTTTTTGCAAGGCGATATATCACTCTTTACGGTTAAGAACCCTACCTTATGAATAAACTAGGTCTCAACCCGTGCCGTAACGGCACGGGCAATGATATGTGTTTCAAATGTATCCATCGATTCATACATACCGTAGTTGTCTGTGAAGAATCGAACCGATCGATACAGGTCTAAATGTTTTGAGGAGTTGGTTAATAAACATGTCTTTATCCTCGAATCTTTTGTGTATGTTAGTAATACAACCCTTTGGGACAAACATAGTTAATCGTTAGAGCAAATCCTATGGCGAGTAGAACATTACTCGTTCAGTATTTCAAAAAAATATCATCAACGGTCATTCACCAAACTTGTAATAAAACTAAAAACACCTAAAATTATTTTAAAATCAATTAGATTAATCTTGTAAAATCTGTTAGCATCAGAATTTAATTTTTCTCTTTGATATAAATTGTTGGGTTCCCAATTCACATAGATTTGTGTTTATTCATTTTCTAAATTTATAATAACATTTAATTCTTGATTCATTTATTTTCTTGTCTCTTTATCTATTATCATGAATTATTTCTCAAGCATGCATAATCACACGAAGTTGGGAAGAAATGACAAAAAAGGGGAATAAAGAAAGATGTCAGAAACTGAATCGATTACAATTAATTCACGCGTAGCATTGTATAATCTCATGAAGTAGGGGAGAAATGATGATAGAAACAGAAACCATGACAAAAAAAGGGAATAAAGAGAGATGTGAGAAACTGAACCGATTACAATTAATTCGCGTGTAGCCTTGTGTTTGGCCAATTTTTTTTATAGGTTTCATTTTTCTTCCTTCCCCCTACCCGGCAAATCTTAAAAATCACAACATATTCTTTTTTGGTAAAATCTGGCACTTAAAAATTATTTTAATTTAAAAAAAAAATTGAAAATTAAAATAAAATCAAAACAAAACAAAGAAAAATTAACCAAAGGTGACTAAATAATTTATCTATCTTAGGACACCTTTTCTCACCCTACTTCCACTACTTCTTCCACCACCACATTATCGTCACAACTCCACCATTCTCACCAATACCCACCACCATTATTCCCACCGCCGATCCATCACCACCACTGATAGGTGTAGAATACACCGTATTTACTCTCTAGTAGTTTATGCTTTCTTTGCTATTTTTCTTGTAAATTATGTATTTTACGTGTTTTTTTGAGTTATTAGGTACTCTGGAGTCGCACGGAGGAAAAGAAGAAGAAATCACTCAATTTGAGCAAAAAGGGCAATTTTGTCATTTCCAGGGTGAACACTATCCGGAGCCCGAGTAATGGTTAAGGGGCAACTCTTTTGGGAGGAATACTAGTAGCAGTCCAGCTGAGGTTAAGGGGTTATAACTTGGTTACCCCTTATCAGAAGTGCCCGAGTACCAATATCCAACCCATTATACAACCCTAAATTCGAGATTCTTTCTCACATTCATTCATTCACTCAATTATTTCTCCACCTGAAATTGAGAGAACAGCGCAGAGGCTGCTGTTGCTGAAAAATTGAGAACCAGAGAGGTTAATCGAGATAGATGAAGCTGTTGTTGTGATGGGTTTTGTTAGTTGATTGAAGAACAGCTGTTGCTATCGATGGATGAGTTACAGGGGTTGGAAACGAAAGTGATGATATGGGTTGATGGTGGAATTTGATTTGAAAATCGATGATTCCTACAAGTGACCAAAGTCGAAAATGAAGATGAATCGAAGATGGGTTCGATCTTTGAAGAGATATAGATGCTGTTGAGAGATTCGAAATGGGTTATGAGTATCGAACTGTGGTTGATTGCACCGAGAATGGGTTGGTGGTAATTGTTGAAATTGATTTCAAATTGGTCAACAGATGAAGAACAGATGGAAGGTAATGAGCATAATGGAGCTGAACTAGGGGTATTGTACGAGATCATGGAGGATTTAATGAATGAGAAGAACTCAGGGATGATGAGGTCGATCTGCAAGAGATGTGAATTTGGTTAAGATAGAAAGGAGAGAAGTGAAAGGCGCTGTTGATAATTGGCCGCTGGTTGAAATCGAGAAGCAATTATAAGAAGTTGGGTCATGAAATTGAAGTGAAGAAGAGATTAGTTTACGTGGTCTTTGTGTGGGAAACAATTTGTTGTTGAGAGTTTGTCAGGGAACAAGACTTGAGATGGCAGCGTAATGGAGCTGGTTTTAGTGATGACCAGATGGGGTTCTGAGCTGCTGAATCTGTAACAGAAGATGAGAAAGCTGTGGTGGTGTTGCAGGTGTTATATGATGTTGTAGAGCTGAAGGCAGGCCATGGCGAAGCAATGGCAGCTGGTGCAATGAGCTACAAAAGCTGTCAGGTGTTGCGGAGAAATAATTGCACTGGAGCTGAATCTGGGAGATACTAGTGATGGCAGTCGAATGACTCAGATGCTCTGGCGTTGAGATAGTTTGTGCTTCAGTTTGGCAGGAAGAAGAGCTGATGAGTGATATGAAGCAACAGATTGACTGAGTTGGAGCTGTTGGAGCAGCAATTGGTATGGATGGAGCTGCTGTGGCCTGTAATGGTGAAGACCCAGGTGTAGGTGCAGGCAGAGAATGGAGCTAACCTGAGATGGGGGTGCCCTGGTTGAGAAGAATGTGATGCCAAGGTTAATGTGCTGCTATGGGTACCTTGAGAATCAGGTGTTAAGATGGAGAGTTAGGCCGTTTCGCAGAGAATGGGAGATTGCGGTGTCATGGCAGTGGGTTTGGTGTTGGTGGTGGTCTTGAGCTACAGAAGAAGGAAGCAAGCAATGAAGAATGGCTCATATGGCCGTAAGAAGAAGGAAGTTGAGATGCGTGTACGGGGATGTTGATTTGATGAAGGATGTTGCGGTGCCCTTTTATGGTCTGTTTGTGACTAAGCCGGTGAAGCACAATGACAAAGTGCATCACAACTCTGGCCTGCGCAAATGGCTCATGCCATGGCAACTCAACCAAGTTAGCCTAGTTGACTCTCTGAATCGGTTCTGACTCGGCCTGACTACTGAGTTGATCCGAGTTGGACCATTGACCGAGTCGACTCGTTTGACCGGTGACCGGGTGGACTTTGCCGGTCACCTGAGATAGTTTTCCGGCGACTATTCCGGCGGGATTCCGTCCATAATCCCAGTTTTCCGGCGAGCGTTTTTGGGACAGAATTTCTACACGGGTTTCTCTCTCGTGGGCCGGTTGAATTTCCAACTAATGGACTTTGAAGACAAAACCTAGTTTTGGAAGGAGTGGAGCTATAAAAGAGAAGACTTTTCTCAAAACATACTATGATATCTTTTGAATCTTATCTTTCCTCTACTTTATTCTAGGGTGGAGAAACATGAAACTTCTCTTTCTTCTTGTGATGAACTCCTTGAATATGAGTACCTAAGTTTATTATTGATTATGGAATAGTTGGATTTCACATAATATGATTCTTTGATTCAATATATTAGTTTTGTCTCATAATTATCGTTTGCAATTCTCTGGAAATATTGTTTTATGATTGATTGATTGTTTTGTCAAGTTGCAAATTGGTAGAACTTCTAATCACATCTATTGCTAGTTTAGGGTTTATTATACGTAAAAAGTGATATTCCTTGAATACAAGTAGCATAATATGATTATAGTTTGTAGTGATATATTCTTATGATCATATGTGAATCGTAACCTTTGTTAAATTGAATTAGTGCGCTTTCCACGTTCAATTGCTTTGATTGGCCTGATTTCATAGAACTTAACGCATCTAGGGAATTAAACTTGATTAGTGCTTTTACACGTTAGGTTGTTCCTTTAGGTAGAATTCATATTCGCATCTTTTAATGTGTTTGTTGATGACAAGAGGAGATTTGCGGGATATTCTTGCGATCAAGGTATTCTAGGGTCTTTGATAAAAGTTGAGATTAAAATATCAATTCTAGTTATTGTGAAAAGCATGTTAGTGAATGAAAACGAAATCCGTAACCAATACTTTCTTATCCTTGATTTGATTTGTTTGCTTATTTCTTTATTTGCTTTTATTTAGTTTATTATAATCACAAAACCCCGGTGTTATTTATAGGGAACCGAAACAATTTGACAACCTAGACCTCTCCGGATCGATCCTTTCTTGCCCTTGCTATATTTATATTTTGAGTAGTAAGAAAGTGTAAATTATTTTTGACGCTTACGACCGCGATCAACCACCCACCATCAAAACCACCATTAGTGCTTAATTTACCTATCTTAGGACCCCTTTTCTCACCCTACTACCACTGCTTCTTCCACCACCACAATATCGTCACAACTCCACCAGTCTCACCAATACCCAACTGTTTATGGGTGAAAACCGTTTCTGCTGATTTTGGTAATTTCGGGTGTGTGGATGAGAAACGAATCTAAACCCTAAACAATGCGCTGCATGGGAGTACGTTTGATTCGAGAGATCAATCTGTACAATCCTGGCCTAAACCAAGAAATGGTTGTTCCATGCTTGCTTCGGTCACAAAGTGAAGGAGAAGGGTTGGTCTTAGGGAGGGAAGCGAAGAGAGTGTTGAGACCAGAATCGTTGATTCTGATGGTGTGGTTGTTTATGACTTGTATCTGAAAGTAGAACTGGCTATCCGAATGGAAAGCTACCAGGTGATTTCTAGATACTGTGTTGTTGCCGACCAAAAACTTGTTGTTTCGTAGTAAATATGTGAAACCTATTTATAAAAGTCATATTGAAACGTACCATGGTCTCGTAGGAAATGGAAACGATTGAGTGGTGGAAGAATAGAGTAACGTGTAACCGTCAGGCATTATGCTTCCATGATGAAGGAAGTGAATTAGTTTACACCGTTACTTTCATCACCACTAATTGTCCCACTTCATGACACTTTCTTATAATGGGCGTATTGCCGCCGCACGCCGTAAACCGCTGGACCAATACCCCGATGAGTATCCCCGGTTTGTGACATGTTTGATGTCTCGAGTGTTTTCGTGGAAAACGTGTAGCAGGTTGCTATGTGTGGCAAGTCAAAGTCAAGAGACTTGCCATAGGAAAATAGTATGTTATGCTATTAGGCTTGCCTTGGTCGGCCCCCTAAAACTTACCACAAGTCCGTCAGTTTGGTGGAGAACTTGAATGGCTGAGATTGCATCTCATGAAGAAGGGTAGCCGTTGATTATGGCTACCTTCTGTTGGCGCCTGGTAATGTCACAGTGGCGTTTTTGGCGTACGCCAGTGGCATTGCAGCATGACTGGCATACCTCGTGCATTCCAGTGGCATGGTGGTGTAAGTGGCGCCTGGTATAGCCATGGCCACTAGCTGGTTTATTAGAACTTGCCGCAAATCCGTCAGTTCAGTGGCGAACTTAGATGGCTGAGATTGCATCTCATGAGGAAGGGTAGCCGTTGACTATGGCCATATCTTTGTTGTGTAGCAAAGTGGCGCCATTAGCATAGTGGCACCTGGCGTAGCCGTGGCCAGCATGCCAGTGGCGTAGCGTGGCGGCTATTTTGGCATATTGGTGTTAGACCCAAATATGGATCTGGCAACATTGGCCATGTTGCCACATCGATCCCAACGCTCACGGGAAACGTTATTTGTCTTGGTTGGCGTAGCAATTTTGCCAAAATTAGGGTTTGGCATGTTGAAACTCTAATTAGTGCGTGGCCAAGGCTTGGATTTGGCGTAGCAACTTTTCCCAAATTAGGGTTTGGCATGTTGAAACTCTAATTAGTGCGTGGCCAAGGCTTGGATTTGGCGACGTGGCCAAAGCTAGGGCGTTGCGGCGTGGCCAAGGCTAAGATTTGGCGTCGTGGCCAAAGTTAGAGCTTGGCGGCGTGTCCAAGGCTAGGTTTTGGCGTCGTGGCCAAAGTTAGAGCTTGGCGGCGTGGACAAGGCTAGGTTTTGGCGTCGTGGCCAAAGTTAGAGCTTTGCGGCGTGGCCAAGGCTAGGTTTTAGCGTCGTGTCCAAAGTTAGGGCTTGGCGGCATGTTACTGCGGCAGAGTGGCATGTTGGCATGTCGATTAATATGTTATTGTGGCAGGGCGCGTTTGGCTTGCCAGTTAGTATGGTGGCGCGGCAGGGTGCGTTTGGCCTTTAATGTATGATGGCGGGTTTAGAGCGACTAGATTGGTCAAGAAAAGGGGTCGGCCAAACATGAGGCGTGGCCGCACCTCTAGTGCTCGTGGCGCATTTAAAGTGACCTAATTGGTCGGTAGGAAGGAGAGGGGCCGGACAAGCATGGGCGTGGCTACACTTCTGGTGTGAGTGTGGCGGCTTTAAAGCGACCTGATTGGTCGATGGAAAAAAGGGCCGACAAGTATGGGCCCAGCCACAACTTATGTGCGCGTGGCGAGTTTAAGGCGACCCGATTGGTCAAGGGAAATTGGGCCGATTTAGGATGGGGCGTGGCTACTGTAAAATGGCGTCGGCTGGCCTAAGGCATGGCCACGCCTCCCTTTCTGCTGCTCCTATCCTGTGGCTCCATTTTCGAGTTTAAGGCAAGATTTTGTGTCTAATAATCCATGGCGGATTAATTACCTAGTTTGCCTAGGCTTAAATTTCGACAAGCAAGGTCTAATATACTGCGCAAGGCGTAAAACCCTAACTTTTGCAAGTTAGACAGGGCAATCTATTGAATTCTATGTGTTGACATAGATTTCTTTTAAGTTCATTACCAGAGAGCAGCATGCTTTCTGATTGAATACTTTATGCAAAGACCTTACCCTTGATATTTGGAAATTCATGCTACTCTGCTGCGAGTGAACACAAATTTTCATGCCATATCAACATTAAGGGTTCAGACGGGGAATATAGCATAGAAAGCATTCAAAGAAACTTGTGTTAAGTGAATATAGGCAAGGCGTTGAAATTTACAGAACATCTGGGATGGTTGCTACATGCGCTAGTCTGGATAAATTTCATGTAAATATATTGAACGGCTTAATAACTATGTCAGTGGAGAGGTTAGCACTAACGACTCCGTTTCCTTATAGAGTGACATCACATCAGATGCCAGGTTTTACAATTTTAACCCTAAGCTAAAAACCACCATCAACATTAAGTCCCCTGCTTAGCACGTAACAGTGGCGTTGTTACGGGGTAAGCATGAGATGGTGATAGACAAGAGTAAAATCGAAAGGGCAAGACGTGAAGAGATTGCCAGGGAGATTCGACTAACCTTTGGCGGAAAGCATGAGGAATCCGTGATCCCCGTATTGGCGGCTTGACATACTTCTGGCTTAGCCCTGTAGTGCCAGTCTTGGCGCTGCGACCTCTTTCATGAACCACTGATGCTGACATTGCTACCTTAGTCATGGGACGACAATGATAACATTATTGGTTGGCCCAAACACCGAGTGGCAAAGAAGGCGCCAGTGGCTTTGGTTCGTGGAACAACGGAAGGCGTTGCAACCCTGGCAGAGATGGCGTTTCAATCTTGGCTTCTGATCAGCATAGATGGCATTGCAACTTGGTTCGCGGAGCTAGCTAAATCACGGGACGTGCGGAGATGGTGCTACTTTGGTCATGGAGTGGCAGGGATGGCTGCTGGCGAGGACGCCAAACCCTAATTATCCCGTATATACAAGTATCTAATCCAGATGGTATTCCGCGTTCAGAGCCTTAATACCCGCCTGGTAAAAGAATTTTCTTTCTCAGGCTTCATCAACCTGCCCAATATAAGAGGCGATCTTGAACCTTCCATTCGTATATATCACTATAGAATTGTGTGTGTCCTCCTCACAGGTTTTGTCTCGTGTCTCTCCTCCTAGTTTTCCATTTTGTCTTCTTCGTTATGTAGATTTCCGATGCAGACATAGTGTAAAGAAAAATCTTTTTTTTTTTTATTTTTTATCATATAATGGGATCTTCCGATGATGATCGTACCTCTGATTATTTGGAGAAAAGCTTTGAAGTCGACAAACCTAAGTTTTCTTCGCATGAGGAGGTATTAGACAAAATCGATTCTTTGTTCCGTGAGGTCAGGATTATACAAGGCATGTCCTCATCCATTTACACATCATGCGGGTGCGTGTCCAGGCTTTCATGGCTTCGATGGACATGGAGGAAAAATGGAGACATGATGAAGCATCCCAACGCGTCGGGAAATCCCCACGTGATGAAGTTTTTCCACAAACCAGTGCCAGGGCTGAACGATTCGCTTCTCGATTGAAACGGCGAAAGACTGAGTCTAAGAAAATTCTAGACAAGAGCCAGTTTGATTATCATGTCCATAACGGCATTGTAATCCTCGATTCTGAGGTGGACGAACCGGAGCATTCTCAAGAGGCTGTGGTTTGCGAGACCCAGGCTCCCGAAGTGGATGCCGACAATGTTGTTCGGGAAGTCGGAGCGATCGCTGAGGATGCTGTCAAGGCAGATGAGGAGGCGATGGAAGCATATGTTGGAGTCGTTGGAGAAGGTGTGGGTACATATGCTAGAACTTCTGTCGAAACGGGCTCCGACTGGGATGCTGAAGCTGCTGCTGAAAAGACTTCTGGATGGGATGTTGAAGCTGCTGCTGAAACGGCTTCTGGATGGAATGTTGAATCTGCTGCTGAAAAGGCTTCTGGATGGAATGTTCAGGATTCTTTCTTTGAGATATCTTCCGGATGTCTTTGTTTGTGGCACATTGGAGAAGGTCTTTGGGGCAAGTGCTTGAAAAAGCTCTGATGGAGGCGTCATTGACCAAGGTTGTTAGAGTATTACTCGGTCGAACTCACATGCATTGCTATCTCAATCATGTTTGTCAATGTTAGTGATCAAAGCTATAAGTCTTGATTTCTAGCCTATGTAGCTAAAGGTCTCGGACTAGGATAGAAAGTGTAGTTGAGCTCAAGAACTCCATGGAAATCATCATACAAGACGAAGGACTACTCGAGGAACCGATGGAACTTCACCGACTAAAAGGTATGTGGAGACTTGAACTTATCTGTCACTCAAAAGTCTATTTACTCTATCTCCTACTCTTGAGACAAAAGTCGTTTAGACGTATATACTTTCATTATACACATTTGCTATTTCGAGTCGAGTTTAACTCGCCATCTATTTCTCGAAATATTTGTTGGTAAGCTTTCTCTTTAACCGAATTCATCTTTACCTCCGTGAAAGTCATGATATGTTTCAATCACTTTGGAAATTGCTCCGACGAAAAATGGTGCGTGAATAACGGCTATATAACGTTCTCTCGAGAATGCTTCAATGATTGAAATGAGAGTTTAGATTACATAACCATTGGTAGGATATAAGCATTGTTGTGGAAACACATATATGTATAAGTCCTTATTCCTTGAACCAAAGTTTGCGAACTTTGTTAATCAAGAGAAATGGAAGTGGTGCAAGCCAAATCCAACCGGGCGGAAGTTCTCACCCAAGAATTTCTGCTTTGGAGTTTGTGTACTCCTTCCATGAGCTTAAGTCCATGAACCCGGTCCGAGAACTTGAGTAGGTTATATCTAAAACCGGTTGTTCTTGAACCGATGTTTATATAAACTAAGGAATGCTTTTGCAAATCGTGGCTATAAAGTTCATGAACCGATTCGAGTGAATCAAACCGTTTTTGCTTCGATAGTGTCTTGTGTAGTTACATAAGATCTAAGCAATTGAACAACTCTCTAACTAGTTCATTTGAACTAGTTATGGTAAAGAAGAATATGGTTGATATGAGAGTGATCATATGGCTAACCATTTGGTTGACTATTGTTGAACCAACAAATGTTAATGTTTGGGTACGGTTCATAAACCAAAAATTGAACATTTCGTTTGTGTGTAACAAGCTAAGTTTTCGATCCAACGGTTGAGAAATATTAGCTTGAATCTAATCATGTTTTCATCTAATGCTGAATATTGAATGCTTTGTTACTAAGACAACATTGATTGCAAACCCTGATTTGAAATACTATATAAGGGATAACTCTAGCAACTGGGAAACCTAATCCCCACACTTTACGTGTGATACTAGTTTGATAAGCTAGAGTCGATTCTCCTTTAACCTTTGGTTTTCTTCTTCTAAAATCAGGTTAACGACTTAAAGACTTCATTGGGATTGTGAAGCTGCACCGATACTACTTTTCTTGTAGTTGTGTGATCTGATCTTCTTGTTTCTATCGTACAGTACAATTGAAATAATTGGCTTGAGATTTATATCTCCGATAGGAAAGAGAAAAAAATCACAAACACTTCGTCTCATCGTTTGTGATTCCACAATATATTTTTTCGCTGCGTAGATTAAGATTATTGTGAGGTGATCAATAATACTAGGTTGTTCTTAGGGAATATAAGTCCGGGGTATTGATTGGTTCCTGTTCACCTTGATTTATCAAAAGACAGAACAAAACTCATAAGTTTATTCGTGGGAGACGGGTTTATCTATTATATAGACTTTTTCGCTGTGATATGATTTGTTTATTAAAGTCTTCGACTTTGGGTCGTAGCAACTCTTAGTTATGGGTGAGATCAGCTAAGGGAATCAAGTACGTAGCTGTTGATGGTGGTTTTTAGCTTAGGGTTAAAATCGTAAAACTGTACAACTGACATGACGTCACTATGACCATTAGTACACGCAAGAATTACCGGGGTACCTTTTTTTTTTACATGGGTCATGTTCCACGGCAGAACCCTTAACATTGACCGACATCATCTATGCCAAACCCTAATTCTCATGCTACCGCGCCAAGGCATGCCAACCATGCAGTTGCACCACTGTGCCAATGGCAAACCATGCCATCCAAATCTCCGCGCCAATGCATGCCAACCATGCTAGCCGCACCATGCGCCAAGGAATGCCAACCATGCCAGCCGCACCAATGGCAAACCATGCCAGCCGCGTCTACCGCGCCAAGGCATGCCAACCATGTTAGCCGCACCATCACGCGAGATGGCATGCCAAACCCTTGGCCCCACCAAGCCAACCGCACCTTGCCTTGGCCCCACCATGCCAAGTCGTCTGTGCTAAACCCCTTGGCCAACCATGCTTATCGCACCATGCGCCAATGGCATGCCAAACCCTTGGCCCACCATGCCAAGCCATCCGTGCCAAACCCTTGGCCCCACCATGCCAAGCCAACCGCACCTTTCCTTGGCCCCACCATGCCAATCCGTCCGTGTCAAACCCTTGGCCCACTATGCCAAGCCATCCGCTCCATTTTGCCTTGGCCCCACCATGCCGGACTTCCCCATGCGGCTACCAAAACGAAGGCGTGCGGACGATCAACGACCACCCTTCCATCCTAGATGCAAATCTCAGCACGTCAAGGTCATGGCCAAACAACGCATGGTAACCTTTGGCCCAAAACCCTAGTTTTGGCCACACCAAACCGCGCAAGGCATGCCATGCCACATGTGCCAATGGCATGCCAACCGCCTTGCCGCGCCATGCCATGCCCTTGAAGCCCTTCCCTATGCGTCTTTACCAAAACGAAGGCGTGCGACGATCAATGGCCACCCTTCCATCCTAGATGCAAATCCTAGCCTTCCAAGGTCACCAAACAACGCATGGTAACCTTTGGCCCAAAACCTAGTTTTGGCCACGCAAACCGCGCCAAGGCATGCCATGCCACATGTGCCAATGGCATGCCAACCGCCTTGCCGCGCCATACCATGCCTAGGCCTTCCCTATTGCGGCTACCAAAAACGAAGGTGTGCGACGATCAAACGGCCACCCTTCCATCCAGATGCAAATCTAGCCGTCAAGGTCGCCAAACAACGCATGGTAACCTTTGGCCCAAAACCCTAGTTTTGGCCACGCCAAACCGCGCCAAGGCATGCCATGCCACATGTGCAAATGACATGCCAACCGCCTTGCCGCGCCATACCATGCCAGCCTTCCCTAATGCGACTCTTCAAAACGAAGGCGTGCGACGATCAACGACCACCCTTCCATCCTAGATGCAAATCCTAGCTGTCCAAGTCTCCAAAAAAATACATGGTAACCTTTGGCCAAAAACCCTAGTTTTGGCCACGCGCCAGCGCCAAGGCATACCATACCACATGTGCCAATGGCATGCCAACCACCTTGCCGCGCCACACCATACCGGCCTTACCTATGCGGCTACCAAAACGAAGGCCCTGCAACAATCAACGATCACTTTTTCATCTAAGGTGCAGATCTTAGTCATCAAGGTTACCGACCAACGCATGGCAACCTTTGGCCCTAGTTTAGTCGCGCCTAAACAAAGCCAAAACCCTAACTTTGGTCGCCTAAACTAAGCCATATTAAAGCCATACTGATCATGCTTTCATGCCACTGGCTACCAAACGAAAGGGTTGCAATAATCAACGGCTATCTTTCCTTTTAAGATGCAAAATCTCGTAAATCGAAGGTCACCACCGAGCCAAAGCAAGTCTCCCAAGCTCAACTCGCCCAGACAACAACAACGTGCTACATGTTTTCCACGAAAACACTCTAGACATCAACGCATGTCACAAACTGGGGGATGCTCATTGGGTATTGGTTTGACGGTTTACGACGTGCGGCGTCACTACGCTCAAGTTATAGAAAAATTGTCATAGGATGAGGCGGTTAGTAAATACAGGGAGTAATGGTGAAAACGCTTTCTTTTATGGAGCATAAATTCCAGGCATTACCGGTTACCACCTCCTCCCATTTACTCACCCGTTTTCCATTTCTTAATGAGACCAGAGTACGTTTCACTTCGACTTGTACAAATAGGCATTACCTATTTCCACCGAACAACAAGTTCAGGTCAGGAGCATACAACACTCAGAAAACATTTGCTAGCTCTCCATCTGTGAGCTTCCCACTTTCTGATACAAGTCGTAAAGCAACTACTCTTCAAGAATCAACTATTCTGGTCTCAACACTTTCTTCGCTTCCCTCCCCAAAACCAACCCTTCTCCTTCACTTTGTGACCGAAGCAAGTCTGGAACGGCCATTTCTTGGGCCGAATTTGTACAGATTGATCTCTCGAATCTAAAGTACTCCCTTGCATTACATTGTTCAGGGTTTAAATTCATTTCTCACCCACACACCCGAAATTACCAAAATCAGCAGAAACCGTTTTCACCCTCAAACAATTGGCGACCACAGTGGGAGATTGATCGTTCGGTTACATTGTCAATTTTCGACCATCTATCTCATGCTTCGACCCAAATATCAAGATGGTAGAAGCAGGCGACCCGCTCATGGATCGACGACTCAGTTACTGTGACAGGCCTATTGCTTATCGGTCCTTGACACGACGAGGGATGATTTGGGACCCCCTAGAGATTAAAAGCGAATGATCCAACCAGGTATCGACGACTCGATTATCAGATGAGACGACTGGGGACTTTCCACAATCACGGTGGTGCTTCCCATAAAACTCGGTCTTACACCCGGAAGGTTCCCTTTTCATCAGGAGACCTAAAAAACCGAGTAAGTCTTACCAAGACAAGATACATGGTTTTCTATTTCAAGTTTTCACGGGAATGATAAGACCTATAGCCATGTTATGTTTCACCCCATGTCATCTACCAACACACGGTTCCATGGTTTTCCTGGGATGTTTGCGTCCCTTGCAATCGTAACCAAGACAACATCATTCCGAAAACAATTCATTCCAAAAGAATAATCCAAAACCCTCAAGGTAACTGATGGTATTTTTCAATGATGTTGTAGTAATATGATTCGTTCACTCAGACTTGTTGAGAATTTGTTTTAAAACTAAATAACGAAAATAAGGAAAAATATGTACAAAATATGGTCACAGGATGAAGAATTTACCGGGACTCGGGATAAACAATAACTCAAAACATGGTTACTGTTTTTCATGTTCATGGGTTCATAAACTAATCCTAGACATTTATATCTCAAAACAAAATAAACAATAACTCTATTCTTTGCCAAAGTAGATTTCATAAAACATTAGTTGTAAGTTGTGAGCATGACGCATCAAAAGTAATTAAAACTAAGCATGCGACATCAAACAAAATAACAAATAATTAATAGAAATATGTTTATGGGTGAAAATTATTTCTGCCGGTTTTGGTAATTTGGGGTGTGTGGATGAGAAATGAATCTAAACCCTAAACAAATGCACTGCACGGGAGTGCTTGTGACTCGAGAAATCAATCTGTACAACTCTGTCCTAAACCAAGAAATGGCCGTTCCAGACTTGCTTCGGTCACAAAGTGAAGGAGATGGGGTTGATCTTAAGGAGGGAAGTGAAGAAGGTGTTGAGATTGTGGAGGTGTTGGCTGTTTTACGACTTGTATCAGAAAGTTGAACTGGCTTGCAGGATGTAAGCTATCAGTTCTGGTGTTTGGATACGATTGTATCAACACTTGGTTTTCTGTCTTGTCTTGTCTTGTCCCGTGGAAATAGGGAGGAGAAACTATTTATACAAGTCATTAAGCCTAACCCACGTCTCTCATGGGAAGTGGAGGAAGTGGAGTTGTGGAGTTGTGGAGTTGTGTGTTAGTGTCACACGACCAGTCTTGCCCACTTCTCCCGTCATCACTAACCGTC
Source organism: Papaver armeniacum (assembly GCA_023531295.1). Lineage (NCBI taxonomy): Eukaryota > Viridiplantae > Streptophyta > Magnoliopsida > Ranunculales > Papaveraceae > Papaver > Papaver armeniacum. The sequence goes on from JAJJWW010013171.1 coordinate 179,978, forward strand.
CATGACTTCCTGACACGTTCTTGTGATGGCGCGTTGTGCGTTTCATGATGTAAACTGCCAGACCAATACCCCAGTAAGTATCCCCCAGTTTGTGACATGATTGATGTTTCGATCGTGTGGATCGTTGACCTGAGAAGTAGCATGTAATGCTAGGTTAAATAACTAAGTTATTTGGGAAGTCGATACTTATAAAATATCGTGTGTATTATATGCATGTAATGCATCGAATATATTCAACATGTATGAAACATCGCCGTTTTAAGGCTTAACAGAGTAAGTCACGATCAAGCGTCTTAAAACAAAGATCATGTCCAACCATCTTGAGTGATCGTTTGGAGGTCGATGGGCGAGCCATGATTTGTCCGATCACTCTATGTGGAAGAGTGGCGGACTTCGGTGATCGCGGGGATGACTCATTGGTCGCTTAACTCTTAACGGTACATTTAACCAAGTTGGTAGAGTTGGATTGGACGAGATGATCCAGACGGCTCATCTGCGACCATTGATGAAGTTTAGTGGTCTTGAAGAGGTGCGTAAGCATCACTTCTTCAGCTTGGTCTAAACCAAGCATGGTAGTGTATTAGGCAGGACAGACCTAGCATGCGTGTAGATGTTTTTGTTTGGTGTACACGATCCATATCTCATTACCCCATGCAGATATAATCTAGGCCACTCAATTTGTCTGGCAAAGTTGAGTGGTTGAGATCGGTTTGCGGCAAAAATCTGTTGCCGCAAAGAAATCAGGGACCGCGCGACCATGCCTAGTTTGGGAGCACGAATCGAGGCGTCTAGCCATGGTCGGTCTTGGCCGATTGGTCGGAGCATGTAGACGGGCCCTGGTGATCGTATTGACATGCTCAGGACCTGTTAAGTTCACATCTAAACCCTCCATCCAAGCTGCGAAGATGGAAGTTCGTGATCGATTAGCGACACATGTAATGTGCCGCAAGCCCTACTAGGATTTTTGGTGGCCGCGTGCATGCATGTTAGAAGTGGCCGAAACTATGAGCTACACTCCTCATCTGGGGAGGTCGACCGTGTGGGACCCTTGTTGGGCTGGTGGTGAGTGTGGTGGTATATGTCCGACCAACCAGGCTTGATCTAAGCCATCCAACCATCTTTGGTGAAGTTGGATGGTCGTGATCGATTTAAGTCTCTAGTGGACTTTCCCTACGACCCTTGATTCTTTACGTTGAACCAACCCGGACAAGCATACGTTGTAATGTGGCTAGGTCAGGGAAAAGTCAGTTGCCACAGAGTGAAGGGGACCCGCCAGTGTGTACCACAGCACGTATATCCGATCGGCTTTTGGAATAATCCTTACCGTCTAACCGCCAAATAAATTGGACACTCGGCCGTGACATGTTTAAGTCTCCGCTTGGTCGGTTTTGTCGCACGAATTCTTTTAGATTCTCCACACCCCTTGGTCATCCAACTCTGGGCTGGTGTTTGGTGGCTATCTCGAAGGGCGTGATGTGCATCTCGACCGGCCAGTGGCATAAACGGGCTCATTGGTGGTCATTGTGGTGATAGCCTCACTCTGGCCGAGGATCGCCTAGGTCAGGTTAAATCATGTGGGCCAACTTGCGCTGGTCATGATTGTTAATGAGGCCTGATATGGACATCCCGAGTTCAAATATGCTCAATCGCCAGTATAAACACCGAGAGATGTATGCTCAATCGGGCTATTATTACACATAGAGAGATGTTGCTGTCACAGGTATTTCATTCATGCCTCACTATTAACACTTGGAGGTTCGTATTCTCCGCCGAGAGCAACACTCGATGCTGCCATGCCGCACTAATAATGAGAGTTCGCGGAACAACACAGAAATACAAGGCTAGTCATGTATTAATTAATAATGCTATAAATTCACAGGGTATATGGGGTTGTTGTTACATGCTCCAACCTGGATGAATTTTGTGTATTTAATTCACAAAATATTGGGATTGTTGCCACATGCTCCATTCTAGGTGAATTAGTAAAGTGAAGAAGTATTCATCACTTATCAGTGGCTTTATCCTTTGCAAGATGTCAGCGCATAAATTTGGTTTTACAATTTTAGCCCTAAACTAAAATCCAACATCAACATTAAGTCCCATGCCTAGCACATAATGGTTGCATCATTGTGGGGTAGGCATTAGATGGTGACAAATAAGGATAAACCTTTTGAGACTAAGTTAGATGTTACCAGGAGAGACGGGTCGTCCTGACCTTGGAGCATGTCACGTTCAAGAGACGTCCAGGCAAGCGTCCCCTAGCATGATCTGGGTCTGCTCGCTTCGATCGACCTCGGCTACGCCCGGCTTTGCCGAGAGCCGCTCCGTGCTTGCTCGCCGAATGTGGGCTGCTGTGGTGGCTTCGCTCGATCTTGGGGTTGTGCCTAATCGACTGACCGCTACGCCGCTTCGTTCGTGGGAGTACGCTGGGGCGTGACGACGACCTTGGTGGGACCTAACCTCCTCTGGGTATTTGAGCGCTAAGGGAATAGAACTTGTATGCTCCTTTCCATGGAAAACTGTGCATGTAACCCTGGACGGATGTGGACCCCACCATGTATATGCTTCGACCAAACGTCACCCTATTGAACCTGTTTGATAGGCATGTGGGCCCGCCTACTTCCCTCAACCGTGGGACTCATCATGCTCCTGCTTGATCGAACGTGGGCTTGTTATGCCTTCTTCGGTTAAACGTGGGTCCACTGTGTGCCTGCTTTGGTCGTGGGACCCGATGTAAGCATGCTTGCTTTGAACAAGGGCAGATGTGCATGCTTCGATCAAACACGGCCCACCATGTACATGTTTCAAACGTCGCCCCGTTTTTCGACCGAAAACCAACCCCGTCAGTGCGCCTATTTCATTCGAATACCACTTTATGACTTGATCAACACCGCCGCGTGGACTCGACTAACACCGGCCTTTGTTTGTCGACGTGGCCCAATACCACCTGACGTGGCCTAATACTTCTTTGATGTGGCCCAATACTGTTCCTTTGCTTGGTCGACATGGCCCAATATCACTTTGTGACCTTGATCGCCTTGACCAATACCGCCTGACGCGACCCAATATAGCCTACGGCGCGCGACGTGATATCGGCCTTGCTTGCGTGATTCGGATATTAGACTCATGGTCTCGACTCAATACCTGGATTCGCGGACTTGAGCAACACCGGCCTCATGGCCCAATACCGAGCCTTGCTTGCTTTGCACGTACTGGGTTTATGTGCTTGCTCGAGTGCCATCCTTGCTACTTTGACCAAACACCGACCCAGCTAGCTTGACCAAATACCGTCCTTGCCTGCTTCCCTCGAACGTGGGACCCACCGCGTGCTTGCTTTCCTCAAAAATGAACCTTGTGTGCTCAAATGTGAATGTGGGTCCCCAGTAGCGTTGAAGCAGCTTGGAAAGAGCGTTGAAGCAGCTTCTGCTGGAGGGAGCGCCGCGCCTTCCCGCTTTAACCCTCGCGAATTACATGCTTCTTAATTGACCACCTCTCTTGTGTCAAGAAGTCCTCGACTCGTCCGTAGTGGTTATAGTGAAGCTCGGGATTGGCGCCTTCATATAGTGGCGTAGAGCTTGTCTCGTTATCGAGGAGAAGCTAATGATGGAACCAATAGCTTTCGATGATGCCTCACTAATGGAAAATAGTGGAGACAGGGGTCCCCCGCCCACGAGTATCCACTCGAGTCTCCGACTTATAGATGTTGTCACGCGGGGTTCATGAAGTCGTCTTTACCTCTGCTTTGTGTTTCATAGACGTCCAGGGATATCAATGGCCTTTGACAATAGTACATCCTTGTCTTTGGACATCTTGGAATGATAGCGTGCTTGCATCTCTCTAACTTCACCATCTTTGAGACGGGGCGGTGTTAAGAAGTCCCCTGGTCATACTCTTTGGGAGACGAAATTCCAACGCGTCTCTCTCATCGATGTGGTTGTTGTCGAGCCGTATAAGGAATATCTTGGACGTTGTTTCATCATTTTGGCGGTCGTTCATGTGGCATTTGGAGTTGAGTTGGCGATCTTGGACGCGCAGGATTTGTATCTCTGGTTTTCTCTTCGCTTTAGCAAAATCGCTTAAAAAGGTCAAGGTTGATGTTGAGTTGGTGAAAATGTAAGCTTCCCACGAACATCGTGAGGCTCTTCATTCTTTGGAAGGCTTATCAAGTTCTGCGCAGCAAAGTCTTTGTCATCGAGCTGAGTTCGCAGGATGTCTCCGAAAGCGCCGGGTTTTTTAACAAAGCACGATTGTGAGATATCGCCTATTGATGCACAATTACACCTGAGGTGTCTGGGCCTCAATGAGATCTCGAAGATGTCCCAGCCCGCCTCGTCGGGTGACATAATAGGCGAACTCTTTATGATGATTTGGAGACGACGATATTCGTTGAATCTTAGAAACACTTCCCGTTGCGGTGCGGTCCTGCATTTAACTTGCTCCTTTCTTCAACAAGGGGGTGAATGAAGCAACGATTTGGGCTAAACCAGTATAAAATGTCGAATTTAGTTCACCTTGCCCATGAAGCTTTGTAGATCCTTCACCGTTTGTAGAGGTGGCATCGTAAGGATAGCTTGGGTCTTGGGTCCACCTTGATCCCCTCAGTGGTCTGGAATCCAAGGAATTTGCTTGTGCCATGTTCATACATCCTTATCTCAAGTTTGCTTCTTTATATCCATCCATGAAGGAGAACATGCCGTGTCCGGCTGGTGGCATCTACCAACATGTCGATGTTAGGTAGAGGAAAATCATCTTTGGGAAAAGATTCGTTCAAGTCTTTGGAATCCACGCAACACCCGAAATCGCGCCCGAATTGCCTCGGAGATTGTTTGACCGACTTGGATCGGAGATTATATGAATGCTTACAGACAAGGTCGAGCCGATGGAGATAGGCCTAGGAGATTCCTCATCGTCAAGCTCATCAGTTGTGGAGTTGGTGCCATCTTGCACAATTGCCGTGGAGCATCTAGCACTTCTCCTGTGGCTCGTCGGTGTGTAGCATTCCCTTTGAGCAGAAGAATTGAGACGCCTTGTCGCGAAAGGATGCATCATGGGGCCTAGCCTTCGATGATGCAAGTCGGTCCTCCCACGGATTGACGCCCAAGTGGGGAGTGGGATGCAATGAACTTTGTCTGATCTTTCCCGCGGAGCTTCTCTTGGTTCAAATAATTCCACTCCACATATTTGGGCGTAAGGAGACAATGATGCAGGAATACGAACGACTTCTTTATTCAAAGTCTTCAGGCGTTGGTGATACGTCGAAGGGACAATCCCGTATGTGTTGGTTTGGTTTCCTTCAAAGTCTGTAATCATAGTAGGCTGCCGTACGATCTTGCCTGGGCGAACCTTGGTCGTCCTGAGAGTATTGAGAGTAATCACATTCGAAGACGCTCCCGTGTCGATGAGGGTCCTCTTGAACTCGAATCCTTGATGCGTGCAAAGAATATATAGGGCCCTTGTTGTGACCTTCCTCCGCCATTATGTCGTCCTCTCGTAAATATAACATTATTCATGAGATGTTTCTCGATGCGTTCGATAACTTACTGGGCGTGAAGGAGCAGTGCACGTCCGGGGGCTATCACAGTTTAATTGCAGCAAACGTCTTCGCCCGCTGATTCTTCGAGAGGTGTAAAAGTTTGCATAAACTTTCGAGTTATTTTCCTACAAAAGGAAATAAAGTTGGAGAGTAGGCCAACTTTTACGCGAAAGAGTTTGTAAATCTTTATGAGCTTACTTTGCGACTCGAGTTGGAGCCTGTTTACACGTGAGTTTGCCTGCCTAAGTGGCACCCCCACTTACTTGCAGTGGATATCCGAAGACCGCAGGACGGTGGGTAGACAATGGACTGATCATCCCCACACGTTGGCACTTGCCAATGGTGTGTGTTGTCTGCCCACTAGCATCCCACTTACGAGTGACAACTTGATGACCGGGTCGAGGACGGTGGCAACTCGGATCTTTTGTTCCACATAGTACTACGTGTTGTTTGCCACCAACCTTGTGAACTTTGGGGACTCGAGTGTGTGGTATGGGACGCCCATGTGGGACGGGACCGGAAAATTACGCCTTGGCGCTGTTGCCCGCGGCCGTAACTTCCCTTTTACGCCATGATGAAGCTACGATCCGGGGCCTTGAAGCTAGGCAAATGCACGTCTATTTTCCCTTGCAAGCATGCTCTGGGCATGATGTAGCTAACTTAGCTTCCACACGGTTCCATCTTACCCTTGTCTGCGAAGGGTTTAAAGCCACCGAGGGCTGTGGGTCGATGCATCTTGCATGCATCACTAGCCGCGAGTCATTTCTAAGCGTAAGATATGCCTTAAACTTGCACATAGGCCATTACCGCCTATTTCCAACTCTTTACTAGCTTAGGCGTTGTCGAGTGTATGCACTTGTGCGTGCTCGTGCCAACAATGGTGCATCAATCAGTGGGCTCATGTTGTACTCTTCTTAGGCTTATGCAAGCTCCGCTAACTTGCATATCGATGTAGCTTACTTCCGAGGCCATGCCCAATGCGTCATTGGGACATGCATAAGTCGAACGGATTGATAGGAAGTATGAGCATCCACTGGCTGGCATGCAACTTGCCTCATCAAGTATGTCCACAATCATCTCTTGCATCGCATCACCGAGCTTAGATGGTATGAGGGGCCAACGTGCTGGACCGGCAATGTTGCAACTCATTACGGCTGCCTACGTCCCCTTCCCTACTCTAAAGGGATCAAGCACAGACCGTAGTTCATCCTCAAAGGGAAGGAAACTTAAGCTAACTCGTTTGCATGGACGTGGCCAAGCAATAATGGTAATGGCCTAGTCCGTATAGGATGTTCCGTCAAAATGCATCCAAGTGATGCATATCTGGTTCGCCGTATGGCATAGTGATGCCTTCGCATCATATGCTCCATTGTGAAGGCTACAGAGCTATAAATGAGACTTAGGCATCATTATACCCTTCCGGCTAAGCTATGAAGCTTACTTGGTGCATGGTCCGCATATGCACCTTCAACCAACTACCCCTCCCTATATATGTTAACTTGACATTTTTACAGCTTAAATTTGGGGAGCAAAAATCATTCATCAACTCCCACTTTTACTATTCATGGATGTTGCCATGTATTTGAATAACCGGCCAAGATGGATGTACATTCAGTTCTGGCTCACAGGACAGTTTCAATGTCCGACGATGATGGATGAACATTTCCTGAGCCAGGTCCATTGAAGGGCCGTGATGGTTGTATTCTCGGCTTTGGCCCATAGGCCACTCCAATATCCAGCCGTGATGGTTGTACATTTCCAAGGCTAGCCTGCTCTGACTTGTTGCACCATTGTGGTGCGATATTGGCCATAGGCCAATGTTCTTTTTGCAACGCAATTGAACTTTAAATGAAGCTTCATCTCAAGCCATGGCGCATCTTTCAGTATGCACCATGCTAAAAACACGGGGTGTTACACCCACTTAGGATACCTGTTAGAGCACTGCTTAACAAATTCGAACTGCAAACGTTGCTATCTCAAGCTTGTTTGTCAAGTTTAGTTGCCAAAACTATAAGTCTTGATTTCTAGTCTACTTATAGCTGAGTCTCGGATTAGGATAGTAAGTGTAGTTGAGCTTTAGATTTCACGACGTTCATCGATTAAAGACGAAGAAATACTAAGGGGAGCTTGAGGAACTTCATCAACAAAGGGTATGTGGAGACTTGAACTCATCTATCACTCAAAAGTCTATCTAATATATCTCCTATTTGAGACACAAGTCGTATAGCTAAATAGACTTCAATTATACACATTTGATATTTCGAGCTGAGTTTAACTCGCTTACATATTTCTCGAAATATGTGTTGGTAATCTTTCGCTTTAGCCACGTTCATCTTATATACTTGACGAAAGTCAAAAGATGATCATGTGAAAATCGCCTTATAACATCTTACATGATTTGTGTGAGATAGTCATTTGATGTAGACTCGGAATGATTCGTATTGATCATTCGATCACTTGAATTGAAGCTAATAGTTTGTGTGAGATAGCTATTGTCATCTTCCAACAATGTTTCAATGATTGAAATGAGAGTTTAGAACACTTAACCATAATTGGATTATAAGCACAGTATGCATACTTGCATATGTGTTGATCCAAGTCCGGGAACCATAGTATGCATACTAGTTGGCTAATGAAAGTCTGGGAACTTAGTATGCATACCGGTATGCGTACTGGCGTGAGTTTCAAGTTCCGGGATTCAACTGAGTTTGGAGGTATGCGTACATGTTCGCATACTGGCGAACCCAAAACTTAGTCCGACCACTTAGGTATGCGTACTCGTATGCATACTTGAGTTGGTTATGTTCTAAAATCGGTTTGTTCATGAACTAATACATTTATATAATAAGGAATGCAATCTTTTGCAAACCGTGGCTATATTGTTCATGAATTGATTCGAGTGAATCAAAATCGATTTTGCTTCAATTGTGTCTTGTATACTTCTATGAGAAAATAAACAATTGGAAAACTCTAGAACTAGTTTCATTTGAGTCATTTGAACTAGTTATGCTTAAGATGAATAAGGTTGATATGAAAGTGTTCATATGGCTAACTTCGGTTAACTATTTTTGAGCCAACAAAGGTGCACACGTTTAGGAACGATTACTCATATCTAAATGAAGTCACTTTTCATTTAGTGAATGAGCTTATGAATTCAACGAGACAAGAATCACTCAATTCTTAGTTATAACGATGAAGTTATGAGTGATTTATTAAAGTAACAATTATAAGTGTTCTTGTAATTGTTCATTCGTTAGTAGGAAACAATCCATGAATTGTTTGTAACGGTTCACGGACTTGAGCCCAATTACGTGACTAGAAGCCATTTTTGGTCATGTTTTTGATGTTTCCTTATCTAGGCAAGATATCTATTACTCCAAACATATTTGATTACCATATTAAAGTGTTTGTGATTCCTTCCAAAGTTAAAATGTGATTTATTCACATAAATACAATATTTGCTAATTAATTACTCCCTCCGTCCCACTATTAAGTGACCTAGTTCAAGTTTGCACAATTTTTAAGGCAAACAAGTGAAAAGAGTATTTTTAAGCATATTTTACAATTCTACCCTTATGGATAATAATTAGTGAAATTTTGAAATGATTTATCTCTCAAACTACACCACGGATGTTCGCAAACTTCATACCATTGAAAAGCATTTTAAAACACCTACGTAACGAATATAAACATGCCTATCAAATTATGCATATTTCTTATATTTCTTATAATCAATTAAAAGGATAATTTTAGAAATATCTCCTTGTTTATTGATATAGGTCACTTAATAGTGGGACAAAATGTAAAAGTAAATAGGTCACTTAATAGTGGGACGAATGGAGTATTGATAGGTGTATAAAACACCTTGATTTCATATCTATTGTTGATGCTTTCTTTGCTATGTATTTTGTAAAATATGTATCTTATGTTTACTTTTGAGTATTTAGGTACTTTGGAGTCCTTGGGACCAAAAGAAGGAGAAAACTTCCATTTGGAGCGAAAAGAAGAAATCATCCGAGTGGAGCGAAGTAATAAAACGGGGAGGACTGCCACCTCAGGCAGCCAATATCGGAGAGTGGGTGCCTTCAGCACTTTCTGCTCTTTAACTTAGTCGAGTATTTGGTACTTGTATTCAGACAAGTTCTCAAACGAGTATTGGTCAAGTTCTCATACAAACTCAACTCTACCCAACGATTCAAAGAGTAATTAAGGGGTTCATGAAGATTTGATCCGAGAGGGTGGAAGCAATGGTGAATAATGGCTTGAATTGAATCTGTAACTTACAGGGAAGAGAATTGATAGTAATCTGCTGGTAGAAAAGAAGACATCGGTGATTTGATGGGAAAAGAGGAAGAGCTGATGAACTTCAGATGGAGTTGGGGGCTTTTAAGAGAAGTTAGGGTTCTGAGTCGCAGATGGAGATTCTAGTTCGAAGACAAACATGGAACAATGGGTTTGAAATGGATTTGGTATATGGCGGAAATATGATTTGAATTTGGGGATTTTTAGTTTGGGTTTGACCAAGAACATATGGCTGAGGATGAGAAAGAAGAATTAGAGAATCTGGTTCAACTAAGAGATGGAGCAGCTATATACGATTTTCATGGGTTTGATTTGTGAGACTGAACTGATGCTGCAATTGGGTTATTATTGCAGTTCAAATGGAGTGTTGGGATTGTGAAACTGTGCTGCAATGGAAGAATGAGAAGTTGTTGCCAGGGCTGCCAATGGGTGCTGCAATGATGATGAGTTAGACTAAGATTGCAGAGGATCTTGAAGCAGTAATGAAGTGGTGTTTGCGAGTCTTGGTAATGGGTTATTACAGGGAATTTGAGGTGCATATATCCAGCTGTGGGTCAAGTTTATGGAGACGATAGGCAGTGATTTGAGTATGGCTTAAACTCGAGTCTGGTGGAGTGGAATTATGAACTAAGTACAAGGAGGACAGAGTTTTGTGTATTGCAACTACAGATGAAGCCAATATGAGAGGTTAATGTTGATATGTGTTGCTGCAAGCACAGGCCTAGTGCAAGACAACAAGGGTTGAGCTCATGGTGTTGCTGCTTTCGCTGAGCTGAGTTACAGAAAATGAGTGGTAGTTCGTGCTTAGTGAAGTTCAGGGATGTAGGTTGTTGTGGTTAGTTCGAGCTGGTGATGTCTGTAGTATGAAGAAGATGCAGGGAGAGATTGATAAGTATGGGTTCGAGTTGAATTGCATGGAGCGAGAAATGATGCGGATGTTCATAATGTGCTGATGTTGCAGCTGCAATCTGAGACAAGGAATTATGTTAGTGAACTGAGTTAGAGCTGAGGAAGATGATGTTGTCAAGGGTTTGTGCAGTCATGAACTCGAGATGGAGTTACAAGGAGATGGTGGTTTTGTTGTCATCAGATGGGTTGTGATGCTATAAGAGCTATGCATTGCAGGTGTGATGCTGCTGTAGAATGGCTGGTGCCGTTGTGAAGTTACTGTGGTGGCTATGGGAGAGTCTGCTAGGCTAAGGCATAATGGGTTGTGGATTGAGTTTGGATTGAATTTGTCCTGATGTTGATGATGGTATGGAATGAATGTCTACTGTGAATGAAGGAATTAAGATGAATATGTATGCGATGAGTAGACGTATGTTAGGAGATGCAGGGGTTGAGGCATCGTAGGTTATGGGATTGGAGTTGTGTGCAACTTCAAATATGTAGAAGAAACAGGTTGAGTTTGTTTGGCTTTGCTTTGGTAAGAGCAAGAAGGTGAAATGCAGGTCATGGGTTCTGCCAAAGCTACAGGTGGTGTTGAAGACAACAGAGAAAGCTTAATGTTGTTGCTTATGGTGGAGTTTGTGAATTTAGATGGAGCAGAATAAAGACATAACAAATGAAGCTAAGAAAGATAGAATGGTTCTGAAATGTGCAGCTGCAGATGGTACAAATGAACTGAATCAAAGAGGTGCTGGTCTGTGGTGTTAGAATGTTTGAAATGCATTGAGCTGTAAAAGGGTGTAGCGTCTGGCATTTGTGATTGTTTGTTGCTTCTTTACGGGGAAGAATGAGTTGAAATTGTGTGCTGCTTGCAATGAGGATATGGCTGAAACACAAGCGGTGAATAGAGAAAGAAAGGATGCTATCAAGTTCAGACAAACAGAAGTTGAGCTTAGTTGAGCTGGTAAGTTAGTGATGAGCATTTGAAGCCTTGATGGGAACAGACAGTACAAGGGACTGAAATTGGTGATCTTGGTGTTGAGATAAGTTGCATCTAGAAACTCAAAATAAGAACAGATGTTGGTGTGGAGCTGAAATGCTGAATTTGTGTTAGATGAATGATTATGAAATTTTGCAGGGAAAGACCAAAGTGAGAATGGCTGGGATCGGCCGGAAATGGGGCATAAACATATCTAACTCGGCTGATATTTCAGCGAGTTGACTCAGCTGGTCCACTAGCTGACTCGGGTGGACTTGGGCTGGGCTCTAGTGTTCACATGCTAGCCCATGAAGGTGTTGGACGGGCAGACACGAGTTTGGCAAGTTAGAGGAATAAAAAGGGAGAAACCCACAATCTTTTGAGAGGATCTCTTTTTCTATCTTTGCCTCTACTTTGTTTTCTAGGGTTTAGAAAGATGAAAGCTTTTGTTTTTCTTCTTGTTATGAACTCCATGAATATGAGTACCTAGTTATTATTATTGGTTATGGAATAAATTGGATTTCCAAGTATGGGTTTTAATATGATAAATTAGTTTTGTCTCCATATTATCGATTATGATTTACTATTAATATTGTTACATGATTTGAATGCTTGTTTAGTCGAGTCGCGAATCGATTGAGTTTACTTTCATCTCTATTGCTAGATTAGAGTTTATTATACGCAAAAGTGATAAATTCCCGATTGCAAGTAGCATAATTGTGGGTAGTGCTTGTAGTGATATATCCTACTAGTCACAAGTGAGTCATAACCTTTGTTAAATCAGATTAGTGCTTTTACACGTTCGATTGCTTTGATTGGCCTGATTTCATAGAATTTAATGCATCTAGGAATTAAACTTGATTAGTGCTTTTACACGTTAGGTTGTTCTCTTAGATAGGATTCATATTCGCATCTTTTAATGTGTTTGTTGATGACAAGAGGAGATTTGCGGGGTATTCTTGCGATCAAGGTGTCTTAGGGCCTTTGATAAAAGTTGAGATTAAAATATCAATTCTAATTATTGTGTAGAAAACATGTTTGTGATTGAAGACGAAATCCATGACCAATATTTTCTCATCCTTGATTTGATTTGTTTACCTTTATTGTTTGCTTTTATTTTATTTTAGTATATAAAAATCAGAAAACCTCCCGGTGTTATTTATAGAAAATCGAAACAATTTGACAACCTAAGTCCTCTCAAAGTGGGAACGATCCTTTCTTGCCCTTGCTTCATTATATATTTTGAGTAGTAAGAAAGTGTAATTTATTTTTGTGTCGGTGACAACCGATCAAGTATTTATTTAATTATTTTGTCAAGAGTTGTAACTTAGGAAAGACTCCCAAAATTAGGAGAGTCTTGAAAAAGGAAAATAGCTTTGCGTAGCTTTCAAGTTACCTTTAACTATAAATAAAGGGTTCGTGAGTGCTACACGTTTTCATCCACTTTTGGAAAATTGGTGTTAGCTTCATAAGGTTATTTTCCATGTCTTCATTCTTTGTGAACAAGAGTGAGATAAAAGTCTTTGTATTGGGGATCACAAAGCCGAGTTGGATTTAATCTTCGTGACTCGACTATACAACTTGTAATCTAGGTTTTTCACCTCTTGTCTATTCTAAGGTTTTCTCTTCTGATATAAACCTAGGTTTTGATAGATTTCGATTTCCGATCGTATACCAACACTTGTTAGTTGAAATCGGAAGCTAGAAACAAAACTTCGATTAAGGTATCTTGTAAAAATCCTTAAGAAGTTTCAAACAGGACAACCCTATATTTATTCTAGTTGTTCTTGTTGTAGAATAATTAGGGTTCTCTTCCTTTTATTGAAGAGTATAATAAACCCTAATCTACAAGTTTGTTTTGATATTACTTTTACCTAGTAATTGTTTTTATCAAAATAAACACAAGATTTCCAAAACCTTGATTTACATCTAAAGGGGAATCCCTTCGGTGTTTGTGAAAACAAAATATCAAAAAGTATCAACGGTGTTGTTGCTTCTTCTAAAGAGAACTAACGTTACGTTAGAAGATTTTTTGAGAGTGCTTCTGAAGAGAAAGAGAACTCGTTACGCTAGGAGATTTCGAGAATAACATCTAAAAGAGAATTGGTGTTCTGCTAGGAGTTTTATAAGTGCTTGAATACAACTGAAGCAGGTATTACATCTAGTCCGAATAGGTAGTAGGAAATTGGTGTAACAACTTATAATCAGTGTGTGTTTATTCTGGACTAGGTCCCGGTATTTTTCTGCATTTGCGGTTTCCTCATTAACAAAATTTCTGGTGTTTGTGTTATTTCTTTTCCGCATTATATTGTTTATCTTTATAATTGAAATATCACAGGTTGTGCGTTAACAATCATCATTGATAAATCCAACCTTGTTTGTATGATAAGATTTTGATTGATCTTGGATACTGGTCTTTGGTACCGTCTAAGTATTTCTCACATCAATCAGGCTCATAGATTTCTATCTGTTTGATTTGATGATTGATTTGAGAAAAAAAAGATAAACTCTTGAGTATTATTCTTTGATTGAGTTTTTACTCGAAAATATTATTGAGGTTTAGTTTATACAGATTGCCAAACGAAATATTGGGTGTGGTTGTTAGACCCTCGCTTTTTCAGAATCAAGTGCGCAGAATCCGGCGTGGTTCTACAGGCGTAAGGAACGCGACTGTACCTTGATCAGTATGAGATTGGTTAGGGCTCAACTACATTCCAGTCCGAAGTTAACTTGGAGTAGGCTAGTGTCTAATGCGGCTTAATACAGTGTGATGTTTAAATCTGGACTAGGTCCCGGGATTTTTCTGCATTTGCGGTTTCCTCATTAACAAAACTTCACGTGTCCGTGGTATTTCTTTTTCGCATTATATTTGTTTATATAATTGAAATATCACAGGTTGTCGTAAGTTCAATCAATTGTGAATCCAACCTTTGGTTGTTGATTGAATTGATTGACACTTGGATATTAGTTTTTGATACCATCCGAGTTGTTTCTTATATTAATCAGGCTCACGGATTTCTATCTGTTTGCTTTGCTGATTAAATTAAGAAATAAAGATATAACTCTTTGATATATTTCTTGATTGAGCTCGCTTTATTAGTTGGTGCTCTCAGAATTATATTGGAGTTAGTACATACAGATTGCTAAGCGAAATATTGGGTGTGGTTGTTAGACCCCCGCTTTTCCAATACCTATTTGAGATATCCTTTTGGAAACTGGCCAATTGAGATTCTTAGTTACGTTGTGGACTCTTTTTGGATTCCTGAGTATGCGGTATGGGACGTTTGCTCATAAGGTACTAATAGATGTTCCATGACAAACTGAAGAAACATTATAATTTCTGAGCATCTGGTATGAGACTTTTTCTCCGGAATTCAAACCGAAGAGTTTGTCCACAATAGTTTTTGTTTTGAATTTCGGGGACGAAATTCTTTAAAGGGGTGAATATTGTAACACCCCGTATTTTTAGCATGGTGCATGCTCAGAGATGCGCCATAACGTGAGATGAAGCTTCATCCAAAGCTTGAGTTGCATAGGTCCCCCGTTCGAACCTGGGCTCAAACACTTTTAAAGTTTTTTTTTTTTTTCGAAAACCTAAGGTTTCTGCCGGACTAGCTCCGGTTTTTTTCTCTCTTCTTTTTTCTTTCACGTGATTTATTTCTTCAATGATTTTGCGTCAATCATGGCGCAAAATCAACCTGTTCCACCTGATCGATCACGTAGAGTTGTTAGGACAAATCAGGTTAGGAATCGTTCACGTTCAAAATCAAGGCCAAGGCAAGTTTATGTTCCAAAAATAGGAAACCCTAGTTCGTCTATAACAAGGAATCCTAATAATGGCGCCAGTAATTCTATGTTAGAATCAGGAAATTGTTCTTATACTAATATAGTTAGGAAGCGAACTTATGTGATGTCAAGTATTAATGCAGATTCTTTGTCGCATCCTCCAGTTCGTTCTTCCACAGGTGAGATTGTGATTAAAATTCCAAAAGATGTTATTACATGAGCTAAAGTGGTCTGGAAATTCAACCTTGTTAGTCGTTTTGATTTTAAAACCCTAGGTTTGAAGTTTGATGAAGTTAAGCAGATTTTATGCAATCAATAGAAGTTAACCGGACATGTTCAGTTTATTCCATGGATTAAAGGCTATTTTGTTATTAAATTGAATAATGAAGTTGATCGTAAGAGGGTTAGTTATGAAGGTCCGTGGAAAGTTAAGGAACAACAATTGAAGGTGCTGCCATGGATACCTATGTTTGATCCAGAATCAGAAAATGTCACAAGGGCAGCAGTTTGGGTGCATTTTCCAGCTCTTCATCTTGAATATTGGGAAGAAGAAATTCTTTTTAGAATTGCTCGTGGCCTTGTCAAGCCTGTTGCAGTTGATCCGAGAACCCTAAGGCACGAGTATGGGTATTTACGGCTGTTCTCATCGATATTGATTTCTCAAAACCACTTGGTAATATTGTTGTTGATTATGAAGAACAACCTGATGGTTTTTATCTTGATTATGAGATTTTGAACGAACCTGAATTTTGTGAACATTGTAAATCAATTGGTCACGATGAGGATCATTGTAAAACTAAAAAGTATAAAGAGGTGAAAAAGAAACATGATGTTGAAACGGATCCGGAGAAGCGAGATGCTCTTAAAACGGAGATGGATGAATTGAAAAAAATTTGGAAGAAGAAGAAATTCCCTAAAACGAATGATCCACCAGAGAAGCCGCAAGACAAGAGTGGTGATGCTATCATTACACCGGCTGTTGCATTAGAGAAACATGATGAACCATTGATTGGGGTGTTAAGTTTGTTGGCGTGCACACGCACTTTCCTAGCTTGACTTCTAGTGCTACTGATGAGGATACGGTCCGCAATGAGGAAGTGGCGCAACTTTGAATCTTCTTCACCGAGGTGCAACTCCGTGCATGCTCTCGCCTTTGCTAGCAATAGTGCATTTGGACCATTGTAGAATTTACGAGAAGATGCAGAGGATACGCTACTGAGAAGCTACTAATCTTTATAAGGAGGAGGAAGAGCTATTCGTTTTTTATGATGAACAAAATAAGAGGGCGGATGATTTGGCTAAGGCTGCTGACTTAGCTAAAATTGAACAGGATTTGGCTTTGACTAAATTGCAAAATACGAGAAGATTAATCATGGAGAAGAAAAGACAAGCTGAGGCGCAGCAGGATGCAACACAAAATATAGCTGCTTCCAATGTTGAGATTATAGCCACTGGGGTTCCACCTACCACTCATATTATGGAGCCAGCAGGAGATGATGGTTTTAGTTCACCTACTAGAACAACAAGAAGGAATTCGCCGGCTAACATAACAGAGCCTCTTGAGACTTATAATATGTTTGAGACTGGCACTGATGAGAATGAAGAAGAAGTTGAAAACATTTTTACGGAGAACCCACCCGTTTCATTGCCATCAGCAAGTACTGCTGGTACAGTGGAGGATTAAGTTGGAAGATTGGATTGGAGTGATGCTAAGGATGAGGAAGAGCGTTTAAAAAAAAAACAAGCTGAAAAGAAGAAATTGGATATTTTGGCTAAGAAAGGCGTGAAAACAGGGCCAAAGAAGAAAAATACCAAGCCTGCAACCAAGCCAGGTGAGGAAGAAAGCCAGATTGGTAGAAGAGGTCGAAGTCAGACGCGTAAGGACAATGAAAAGGGTTCGGCAAGCCTTTCAAGAGAATCAGTTAATTAATGCGTGTATTTTATTGGAATGCTCAAGGCTTGGCTAAGGATGTTGCGAGGGCCAAGTTGAAGGAGTTGTATCACTTGCACACTCCAGACATAATTTGTATTGCAGAACCGCATGTGTTTTTCACTACATGTTTTGTTAGGAATTTAAGATTGGATGAATTTTGTGAAGATGTTATTACGAATGAGGTTGATGGTGATAAGGGTAATATTTGGGTCTTGTGGAAAAATTCTTTGGCAAGGCCGGATGTTTTATCTTCCTCAAAACAAGCAATTACTTTGAATATTGTTTGGTGATTTTATGACGGCTGTTCATGCTTCTTTCGATCCGGTTGCAAGGAAAAGACTCTGGCGTCAGTTGGGTTTAGGTTTCATATTTATTCCTTGGTTGGTGTTGGGTGATTTTAATTGTGTTTTACGATTAGAGGAAAAGAAGGATGGTAGGCCGATTAAAGAAGTTTATATGAATGAGTTTCGAAGTTGGATCTCGGATAATGGGCTGGTGGAAGCTGATTCCATTGGAAAAAATATACTTGGTCTAATTGTCGGAGTGGAATTCGAAAAATTGTTTCAAAGCATGATAGAGCGGTTGTAAATGATGCCCGGCTCTATAAATATGTGAATTGGAGATGTAAGGCTTTGCCTAGGATTTGCTCGGATCATTCTCCTCTTTTTGGGTATGCCTTTGAGAATCCTAGACCGGCTAGAGCGCCTTTCAAAATTGAAGATGTGGCTGTCCCATCCAAGTTTTATGCGGTTGGTGGAAGACAATTGGAAACTGAGGCTTCATGGGGCGCCTCCTTTTGTTTTTACTTCCAAGCTAAGAAGGTTGAAAGAGGCGTTGAAGTTATGGAATAGAACTGTTTTTGGTGATGTGCAATTTCGTTTGAAGCAAGCGGAATTAAAACTCGAAACTGAGAATGATCTTCTTGATTATGACCCGGCGAGTGAGTTGCATTTTTTGAAAGGTGGCAGATGCTAAAAAAGATGTTGACGATGTGAGAACGGAGTTAGCAGTTATGCTTAAGATGAAGTTGAGGGTTACTTGGTTAGAGGATAGTGAACAAAACACTCGATTCTTTCATAATAGCATTCGTATGAGGAGGAGCCAAAACACAATATCAGAACTTAAGATTTCCACTAACACTACTTTGTTTTTGCAGGATGAAATAAAGGATTACATTATCAATCATTATCAAGACAAATTCAATGGTGGTGATGTTAACATTGATCCAAGGCTGTTCGAAATTGACCATGAGAGCATAACAGCTGCGGAAAGTGCTTTTATGGATGTTATGCCGTCTTTGGAGGAGATTAAAGAAGCCGTTTTTGACTTGGGAGCTGATTCTGCACCGGTGGGATGGTTTTCAAAGTTCTTTCTATAGGCAATGTTGGATTATTTCTGGTGATCTTTTTAATGCCATTGCAAATTGTTGGGCTATGCGAAAAAATTCCCAATGGCATTAATTCTAGTTTTATCGTACTCATTCCTAAAAATAACAAATCTGATGCTATTAAGGATTATCGGCCAATTGGATTGAGTAATTTTTTCTTCAAAATCATTACTAAGATTATGGCTACCAGGCTTGGTACGGTACTTAACAAGTTGATTTCTGAAGAGCAAGTGGCGTTTATGAAGGGTAGGAACATTCATGAGAATATAGCTTTGGCATCTGAATTGATCAATGAGATCAATACGGAAAGGAAGTACGGAAATGTTGGTCTCAAACTGGATATTGCCCAAGCTTTTGATACGGTCAGTTGGGAGTTCATAGCTGAAGTTTTTCGTCAATATGGTTTCTCTGAGAATTGGTGTGCTTGGATTCTTAGCATTCTTAATTCAGCTCGGATTTCTGTTATGGTTAATGGTAGCCCTGAAGGTTTCTTTAGTATTACTAGAGTCTTTCGTCAAGGTGATCCTCTTTCACCTTTGATTTTTTTTTCTTATTGAAGATATTTTAAGTCGTAATCTCTCTAAGTTGTTTGCAAGACGAAGCATGCATACTATGGTGAGTAAGAAAGGTGTGGCGCCGACGCATCTTCTTTTTGCGGATGATATTCTTATTTTCTGCAGAGGTAATCTTCATAGTTTGCAAAACTTGGTAAATTTGCTGGGTATGTATCATAGGGCCTCGGCCGGTGTGTTAATCGCGCCAAAAGTAAATTTTATTATGGCGGTGGTACAGTTCTCGTGCTATTGCTATCTCTAATTATTTGAGCATGGGAAGAGCCTTATTTAGGATAGATATTTGGGAATTCAATTGAAGCATGGTATTGTTCGCCACATTCATGTTCGTCAAGTGGTGGAAAAGATTATGGACAAGTTGGCCGGCTGGAAAAGGAATGCTTCTATCTTTTCAGGCAAGACTTGTTTTGATTAGATCGGTGATTTATAGCTATGTTATTCATTCCATGGTTGTTTACAAGTGGCCATGTACGGTTATTAAGCAGGTGGAAAGGGCCATTAAAATTTTTTAATGGTCTGGTGATGCTTAGAAACGTAAATACTTTACGGTTATTTATGATGATTTGTGTTGCTCGAGGCGTGAAGGTGGCCTTGGCCTTAAGAAATTATTGGATGTTAACAGGGCAATGCTTATGAAGTTGTGGGTTTCTATTCGGGACTCTGATAAGACTTGGGCCAGATTTTTGAGGGCGAAATACTTCAAAATAAATGGCAATTTGATTGATTATAAACTTGGTTCTTCGGTTTTTCCGGAAATCAGATTGGTTTACAATTTTGTGCAAAAGCATACCCGATCAATTATAGGTAATGATGCTAATACTTCCTTATTCTTTGATAATTGGTGTAGTGATTTCTCGATTGCGAAGAGGCTTGGAATAACTTCCAAAGGCCCTAATGATTTTACGGCTAAGGTTAGCGATATTATTGTTGATGGTGTTTGGGCCATACCTCACCGAACGAGGGAACTGATACTACGTTGTGACATTGATGTTGAGAATTTACCTCTTATTTCTGGTGGTGATGATTACAAAATTTGGGATTTGGATAGTAAAGGCGTTTTTTAGGTCAAAGTCTCAGAAGACGCTATTAAACCCACTGAAGTTTTACCTATTGCGGCTTTGTTCACTAGGCAGGTGGTGCAACGATGTGATTTTGAAGTTGTTGTAAAGTGGTAGTAAAGTTCGTTCAACTCGGGCTTGTAAAGGTTTGATTTCAGACTTAAAAATATAAAACTCTAAAAACAAAGATAATATTTACACAAGTTTGTCACGATATCGAGGGATTCTTGAGACTAAGATTCCACCAATTCTTTTATTCATGTGGTTCAACTAATAATTCTAGACATTCATAATTGACTCTAATTTATTGCCAAAAGTATATTTTGAAAGTAATGACTGTATATCTAAAGCATGAGACATCAAAACACTTAAGAAAGCATGACCCATCAATTGAAATCACAATCATTCAATAAAAATCATAAGATACGATTAAAAATCAATGCAATAAGTCATAAAAGAATTAATAGAATTACCACATGCATGAAAAATGGCTTCCTCCATCGTCCCAGTGTTGGGGTTTAGCTCCTCATGTTATTCATGTGCCCGAAATAGTTGTTCATAGCTCAAATAGGTGAAAAACAAGAGAAAACTAATAAAGTAGACAATTTGCAACGATGTATTGGCATTACAAACAACTCTTACAACGGGTGGTGAACTGTTACAGAGAAAAGATGACAAGCTTATGATGTATGTGATCTAATATTGATGAACAACGATACTTCTTTTGTGTTGTTTAAATAAGACCGCTCGTTGATCTGTTTCTTCGTGTTCTTGAGAACGACACTTCTTTAGTGTCGTCTGCAACTCTTCCTTCTTCTTCTCTGCAATTCTTATTTTTCACCTCTGCAGCCTCCGTCTTGACCCCAAACTCCCGACAACCCCTCTTTGACTTCCTCCAAGCCTATTTATACACAGCAGGATCAAAGAATCCCTAAAATATCTTCAATATTCTTCCATCCCAAGTCACGAGTTTTCCCTTCTTTTTTTTATATTTTTTCCGCGGCTATTCTTTGCTCCAAACTCTCTATTCAAATCCTAAAAGATGTTTCCTTCTAAAAATATCAACGTAAGTTCCATATATAACACCAGGAGCCAAATCAAGAGCCCGAGATAATATTGTCCCCTGTTTTCCGAGAATTGATGAAAACCTTCCCTTTTTATCGAGTTTCAAACACATACGAACCCTGTTTTACGTTAACAGGGCTAAACCAAATCGACCCAAAGGAGAAAGTCCGAGCAAATCCACCCAAAACAGACAGCAATGAATAAGCGCAGTGTGAAGCTATTCTTCCCGCCAAAAATCTATTTCAAATGGAGATGAAGGTGACCTCCCCCTATCCTGTACGGGTCTGCCAATAGTAGTTGCCCTGGAAATGAGTTGCCCCTTATCAATTGAGGTGCCCCTTATCCAAAATAGGGATTCCTTTAGTAGTTTTCTCCCAAAAGCGCAAAAACCACTTTTCGAGACAATTTCTCCGCAAAATCTTATTTTTCCAAAAACACCTACAAAACATAAAATGCCAAAATAAATACAAAAATGGGTACTAACAATATATACAATTGAGATTATATCAGACACAAAAATGTGTCTATCATGCACCCTACTTTGAGTGTACAATATTGGAAGATTTTGGAAAAACAATGTTGCGCAAGTGAGGATAATATTATTAAGAAGACTGGTAGGAGTATTCCTACAATGTGTCATCTGTGTAGGAAGAGTTGTGAGACTATTAGCCATATCACTTGGCATTGCATAGTTGCTAAGAGGATTTGGGCTTGGGCGGCTAATATTTTTAATCTGCAACCAAATGAAGACTTGGTGGCCTCATATAAGGCTGCTAAAGGGCGTAGCAGGATGATAAAAGATCTGTGGCTAGTTGCCAACCTTGCAATTGTCACAGAATTATGGAGGCTGCGCAATAAAGCTTTTTTTTTGAAGATATGCAGTTGCAATAGCTTGGTTTTAAAGGTAGAGTTTATCAGGTAATTCGTGATAACTTAATAAGAATGAAGGGCCATATGTATAATAATGTTGAAGATTTGCGCATATTGAATTATTTCAAGGTGCGGCATAGATCGTGAAAAATTTCTACTCCAAAAGAGGTTAGTTGGTCTCCTCCTAATCCTGATAAAATTATGATTTGCTGTGATGGTGCTTCTCGTGGTAATCCAGGCCAAGCTGGTACTGGTGTTACTTTTAGAGATGTTAATGCAGTTGTGCTTGGAGTTCTTTGTGTTGGCCTTGGCTGGCAAACTAATTATTATGCGGAAGTGTGTGCTGTTATTTATGGTGTGATGTTAGCTAAGAGGTGGAATGTTAAAAATATTTGCATTCGTTCAGATTCGATGAGTTGCATTCAAGCATTTCAGAAAGGTGAATTGCCTTGGCATTTGATGCAGAAGTGGAAGATTGCGAAGAATTTCTACAATAATATCCGTTATGTTCATACTATAGGGAAGTTAATTTTTCAGCCGATGCTTTGGCCAAGCAAGCATGTTTGCTGGCCGAGGATATTTTTGAGTTTTATGAGGGTAGGCTAGGTTTTATTCTTTCTGTAGAATGGCCTGGAGAGGTTTATTTTCATTTCAAATAGGTTGGACTGGTGGATGGCCTCACGGCTAGCTGCTAGTTTATCCTAGTCCCTTTACAATTTTTATTTTTTAATATTATTGACCGAGTAAAAAAAAGCGTAGTAAAAGGAACATTGACCTAGGCCAATACGCTGCCAAATATGGCATATCACATGGGCATATTGGTCAAGGCCAATATGGCACCAAGAGGGTGTAAGTTGTAAGCTATATTGGCCAAAGACCAATCTTGCATCAAAAGATGCATTAGGCCAGTTGGGTGGCTGGCCTAGAACAAAGTAGCGCCACAACGGCGTATTATGCAGGTCATTGGTCTATGGCCAATATCGCAATAGGCCAGAGCAGGCTGGCCTTGGGAATGCACAGCCGTCACGGCTGGACATTGGAATGGCCTATGGTCCAAAGACGAAAATACATCCATCACGACCCTATAATGGACCTGGCTCAGGAAATGTTCAGCCACCATGGTCGGGCATTGGAACTGGCATGTGAGCCAGAACTGAATGTACCGCCATCACGGTCGTACATTGTAGTTGGCCAGAATAGTAAGGTGCAGCCATCACAGACTTGGGAGTTGATGAATTATTTTTGCTTCCCAAATTTAAGTTGTAAAAATGTCAAGTTGACATATATAGGGAGGGGTAGTTGGTTGAAGGTGCATATGCGGACTATGCACCAAGTAAGCATTATAGCTTAGCCGGAAGAGTATAAATGATGCCTAAGCCTCATTTATAGCTGCGTAGCCTTGTCAATGGAGCGTATTAAGCAGGGGCATCACTATGCCATGCCGCAGACCAAGTATCCATCACTTGGATGCATTTTGACGGAACAAACTATACGGACTAGGCCATTACCATTATTGATTGGCCACAGCCTTGCAAACAATTTGGATTAAGTTGCTTGTTCCTTCGAGGATGAACTACGGTCTGTGCTTGATCTCTTTAGAGTAGGGAAGGGTACGTAGGCATCCGCAATGAGTTGCAGCATTTCCGGTCCAACACTTTGTCGCTCATATCATTTAATTTAAAGGTAATTGCGGCATTTTGGCCTCTCATATCATCTGGCTCGGTAGCTCGATGCAAGAGATGATTGTGTCCAAAATTTATGAGGCAAGTTTCATTCCACTTCTTGGATGCTCATACTTCCTATTAAGATATTCAACATAGGCATGTACCAACGACGCATTGGGCATGGCCGGAAAATAAGCTAGATTGATATGCAAGCTAGCGGAGCTTGCATAAGGCTAAGGAAAGTACGACATGGGTCCGATTGATGCACCCTTGGCAAAGAAAGACAAGTGCATGCTCTTAGCAATGCCTAAACCAAGTAAATAAGTGGAATTAGGCCTCCTATGGCCTACAGTCAAGTCCAAGGCATGCCTTATGCCTGGACAAGACTCGGAAGCCAATGATGCATGCAAGGTGCATAGACCGTAGCCTTCAAGGCTTTAAACCCTTCACAGAACAAGGGTAAGTTGGAACAGTGTGGAAGCTAAGTTAGTTGCATCATGCTCCACGAGCATGCTTGCAAGGGAAAATGGACGTGCATTTGCCTAGTTTTAAGTCCCGCTATGTAGCATCATGGCGCACCGGGGGAGTTATGGCCTGCGCGCCCAGGCGCGCCAGGCGTAATTTTTCGGTCCGTGACATTTAGTATACCAATGATATTACTTTCATCGTCCCTCCATTCCTTTTCTTATCACATCCTTTGTCTCATTTAGGGTAAATTCACATTTTATTCTTTTTTCAATTTTGGGGTATCTACATTAAGTCCCCTGGTTGTTTGGTTAGTCCTCAGGCTATCCAGCAGTCATATATCCCAGAATACTTGTTAAGTCCCCAGGAACCACGAAAATCCACTTTAATCTGTTCTTGTCATTCACCATCTCTTCCTTGGTCTCTTGAGTCTTGACTTCACTCTAAGGAGAAATTCCTGCTTTCTCTCTCCATCTTATTATAGCTCTTCTGATGATGTCTTCATATTGAGTACCCTTACATATGCTTGAGTGACTTCCATGACGCGGTGACTTCCCTTAATTTTGGTGATAATATAAGTCATGAGCGATCACCAAAGGTTTATCGATACTTTCCAGTTGTTTGATCATCGAAATTATATTGATGCTTGTCATTTGTTTGTTGACGTTTTTCTTCGCGTCCTTTGCATCGTTTAATGGATATGAATACCTACACCCTTGGTAGCCTAAGAGGTTGGTGTGTGGTATAAACATATATTATTCTTCTCTGCTATTGATGGTGGATTTTCATTTAAGGTTAAAATTGTAAAAAACCAGAAAATCATGCGCTGACATCTTGTAAAAGATAAAGCCATTAATAAGTGTTGGATACTCCCTCACTTAATTCATCTAGAATGGAGCATGTGGCAACAATCCTATTCTATGAATACACGAAATTCATCCAGGTTGGAGCATGTAGCAACAATCCCATATACCCTGTGAATTTCTAGCATTATTCATTAATGCGCAATCAGCCTTGTATTTCCTGTACTCATTATCAGTGTGGCATGACGACTGAGTGTTGCTCTTACAGAGCAACACGAACCTCCAAGCATTATAATGAAATCATGTACGAAATACCCGTACAGGCTGACTCTCGGTGTGTTATACTAGCCCGATTGAGCCCCTTTCGGTGTGTTATACTAGCCGATTGAGCATCCGGATGACCGTATCGGTCCGGATATGATCTGATCATCCAACTCCACAAGCATGATTGGATGGCCCAGATCAATTCCATCACCCCCAAGCGGTATGGAATATCCACTGTAGAACCAAAGCGGACCCCGCATGGTCGGCCTCCTCCGAATTGGCATAGCTTGCCAAAACGTCCAAACCATAGCAATATGGGCGGAAAACCCTAAATTAGGGTTTGCGGCATATTACATGTGTCGCAAAACAGTCTTAACCATCCATTTTCGCAGGTATAGATGGAGGGTGTAGATGTAGATTCAAAGGGCCCAGAGCATGTCAACACAGTCACCGTGGGCCCGCCTGCATACCTGACCAATCGGTTAGGACCAACCATGGTTGGTTATCTCAATTCGTGCACCGAATCAAGCATTGACGCACGGCCTTGAAACCCAAAATTAGGGTTTTGAGCATCACGAGCGTCTATCTTCTCCGACACGAATGGAGGGTCCAAGATCGATTACAGTCCCGGTCATACCAAAGATGACCACCGTGGACCCATCTATCCCCTCACCCGATCGTCTAAGGCATATCATGCCTGGTTACTCCAAGACGCGCGCCCAAACTAGCGTGGTCGCACCTCCCAAACCGCAAACTGATCTCGACCGCCCAACTTCGCCGGACGATTTGGATGGCTCAGATCACATTTTCATGGGATATTCAGGTATAGGCGTGAACACCAGCCTACCACCTTCACACCAGACCAATCGGCCAAGACCGACCAAGATTGGTCATCTTGGAACGTGCGCCCGAAGTGGGCATGACACGCGGCTCTTGCGGCACTGGTTTTCTGTCACAAATTGATCACGACCACTCAACTTCACCGGACGAATTGAGTGGCCCAGATCATACTTACGTGAGGTAATGGGTATAGGCGCCTACACCGTCATGTTGTCTACACACATGCATGGTCGGCCTTGTCAAAATTATATCCCATGCTTGGTTTCGACCAAGCTGAAGAGTGATGCTTGCGCACCTCTTCAAAAACCCTAATTCATTAACGGTCGCAGAGATGAGTGTCTCAAAGAACATCTCGTCCGTTCAACTTCACCAGCTTGGTTATACAACCCTGGTCAGGAGTTAATTGGTCAAGTGAGGCGTCATGGTGACCACCACCCGTCACTTTACCACACCAGGATGCAGTACCTGCATAAAATACACATGATACTTCACAAGTATCAACTTGCTGAATAACACAGTTATTCAATTTA
This sequence comes from Papaver armeniacum, assembly GCA_023531295.1. Taxonomy (NCBI): domain Eukaryota; kingdom Viridiplantae; phylum Streptophyta; class Magnoliopsida; order Ranunculales; family Papaveraceae; genus Papaver; species Papaver armeniacum. The sequence continues at coordinate 206,917 of JAJJWW010013171.1, forward strand.
GCATTACATGCTACCTTTCGTGGATCCACGATTCACACATTCCAGACATCAATCATGTCACAAACCGGGGATACATCTTTGGGGTATTGGTGCAGCGGTTTACGGCGTGCAACGCGCCATCACAAGAACGTGTTAGGAAGTTATGGACGGTTAGAGATGACAGGAGAAGTGGGCAAGACTGGTCGTGTAACACCAACACACACCTTCACTACTCCATCACTCCACTTCCTCCACTTCCCACGAGAGACGTGAATAAGGCTCAAATGACTTGTATAAATAGGTTCTCCTCCGTATTTTCAAAACAGGAGAAAAAACAAGAGCAAGTCTAGACAAAATACAGAAACCAAGTGTTAATACAAAACGGGCCCGATAGCTTGCATCCCGTAAGCGGTTCAGCATTACATTACAAGTCATAAGCAAGCCAACACCTTCACAATCTCAACACCTTCTTCGCTTCCCTCCCTAAGATCAACCCCATCTCCTTCACTTTGTGACCGAAACAAGTCCGGAACGGCCATTTCTTGGTTTAAGTAGGACTTGCACATTGATTTCCGAATCTACAAGCACTCACCGCGCAGTGCATTTGTTTAGGGGTTTAGACTCATTCCTCATCCAAACATCCCAAATTACCAAATCCGGTAGGAGTAGTTTTCACCCATAAACATCTGCATACCTATGATGGCGCGACTCGACCTCTCTATCCACATGGGTTATCATATCTTACCTATTACCTCATCTATGGTACTTACTTAGATCTCAGTGATGTAGCGTGGAAGAATAGGGTACATCTTGTTTCCTTGATCCTTATAGTTATTATCCGTGTATCCCTTTAAAGTCGAGTAGTTATGTCCAGGACCTTCATGTCGTGGTGATGTGAGTTATCGTTATCGCTTGTACCCAAGCATCTCTTCATAGTACTCTAACATCACGACTTGATGTAAGTCTCTAGTCCCCATAATCATCATTTATTAATGACGCTAACCTTACCTCAACATCGTCTACTAGATTTCTTTTGTCACGCATCAAATCTTGCTTTGTACACCTGCACTCTTACTCATTCTTTTCTTGAGCATGCGCTTCCTCAACGTTCGCCGATCAGTCTCCTTGAGATAATTTTGGGGTATCTATGGTAAGTCCCATGATTTGTTTGGTTAGGCGTCGGGCTATCTAATGATCACATGCCAAAAATTATGTTGATTGGTAGTAGCATGCCCAAGATTTTGCTTCATCGGTTCATTTTTCTGTTAAGTCCCTAAATTGCGAGTGTGGCTCTTGATTAATAAATTCTGTGGATACACACAAATTATATTGGGTGGTAATTTCATCTCACCATGTGTTCCGCTAAACTTTATGCGACATGACATCTCTATTTCGTTTCTGACAACAGTCGTAGACTGACAACTTGATACTGCCGTGTTCTACTTCCTCACATTTGCTTCATGCTGCGTCCAAGGCTTGGCCGCATGTACCACTTGATCGTTCACTCATTCATTGGCATTGACTCTATTTTCTCTTTATCTTATTTCCTCCACTCTTTCATGTGGACACCTCTTATCTATCTCGTAGTCTCGCACATGAACAAACCATGGTCATATGTATCTATCCTCCCTCCTTTTTTTTCCCCGCTTAAGGAAAAGTAGGCTCTTGGTGGAGCCTCATCATTCATGTTAGGTTTATCTTGTGGAGGACTTTAGTTTTGTGGCTCCTTCCTTCATTTTTCGTTTTTTGGTATCAGTGACGGGCGATATTCGAATGTTGATTACCATGGCATGGAGATTAGGGTGATAATCTTTCCCCTACTTTTGTTTTTTGAAAAAAACTCGCCACGACACCCATTATTGATTGTGTTCCCATGGCATGATTATCATTTTTATTTTTATTTTATTTTTTCACGGCGAGGCTGTGATAAAGGTAGTTCTCTCTTTAGGTATCGCTACGATGCAACTACTATTTGTGTCATCCTTGCCATGGATATACGTGGATGGCGAAATCTTTTCTTGAGTGTATGGTCGCTCCGCTCTTTTTGGGTATTTACTCATCCGGAGTGTATGGTCTCTTCATCCCATCTGGTGTTCACTCATGTATGTTTGAGAAAACTCAGGTTCTCCACCTTTTTTTTTTGAAAGGGGAATGTCTAGTATTCGTACTATGGTATGTTTGTTTTTTTTCATCGGGTATATAACCTTTGTTATGTGTTTTATGTATCTACTCATCCTATAGTCAGGTATGTTAAGGCATTTCGGCCCTCTTACTCGGGTTAGAGTATTCAATTCATGTCGACAATGTCGGATTGCCCTCTCATGTCTGAAGTGTTCTCCTCAAGTTAGAGTATGAGGTTTACTCGTGTTGGAGTACTCAAGCATCTCACTTATTACGAGGTTGTTTGTAACACTTTCTTTTATGATGTGAGATTATCTTGTTGTACCATAAGCTATGTTCATGCATGAATCGTGGGGTTCTTGCACATTTTTGGGTATACATCTATTGTTGAACAAATTATATTTTCTTTTTATTTCGGGTTAGTACCCGACTTTATTTACCTTAGAGAACTCAATTCATCATAGGGTCCTTCTCTTAGGAGTCACGCTAATCGAGAGTACTTATCCATCACAGGGTCTTACGCACCGGGGTCTTCACATCATAGAGCCCCCGCCCATCTCAGGGTTTTTGCTTAGGGTACGGCTCATCTGAGAGCCCCCGACCCATCTCAGGGTCTTTTCTCAGGGTTCCGCTCTTCTGAGAGCCCCCGCCCATCTCAGGGTCGTTGCTTAGGGTTCCGCCCATCTGAGAGCCCCGACCCATTTCATGGTCTTTGCTTAGTGTTAAGGTTCTCGACCAGTGATTAGGAATATATAGCACAAAATTATATGATGCCAAAAGAAGATTATCATTAATACAAAACAAAGCTAGGATAAGTTTGCCTTTGTTAGTGGTGGTCAGGATTTGTCTAGACAAGGATAAATTAAGGGCTGCGGTGCTCCGTGCCACCCCCTACAACTCGCATGTGTGGCGTTAATTCCAATATTATGAATGAAAAATGAATACTCAAGTCAAGATATGGATTTTCAAAAATTATAACGGGGAGGTTCGAACTCATGACCTATTGTGTCATAAGAGTGGCCTCTAACCAGTGTTCCACCTTGGTTGGAATTAATAAAAAAGATAAATCAACGGTAGTGGTTTGTTCAACTTAAATATCATAATTGATTTATTAATTAGTGTTTCACTAATTGCACATAATAAATAATCTATTCATTATAGTGTTTTATTAATCTGTTCACTAATTAATAGTGTTTTATTAATTAGTGTTTCACTAACTGCACATAATAAATAATCTATTCATTATAGTGTTTTATTAATATGTTCACTAATTAATAATGTTTTATTAATTAGTGTTTCACTAATTGCACATAATAAATAATCTGTTCAACTTAAAGTGTTTTATTAATTAGTGTTTCACTAATTGCTCATAATAAATGACTAATCATTTTCTAAATATAAATGTGTTCTTAATTAATTATAATATTTATTTCTATTAATAAGTAATTTTGATAAATAATATCAATAGACATTTTTGGCGACAATGAGTAGTAGAAGAGGTGGAGGCCGAAAGATTAGTGGTGGTTAAGGGCGGAGCCAAGCACAATTATATTTATTTTTGTTCTTTTATCGTAAAATGGGATACAAAGTCCATTTTTCACATGTATCCAACTTGCCAAGAATTTTTTCTCCCTCTTTCCTCAAAATCCTGGCTCCGCCCCTGGTTTGTGGTGGAAGAATCGAAGTAGTGACGGTGAATGCTGGTGAGTAGTGATGGACAATATTAATTTTATGTTGTCGTTACAATTGTACTGTGGAAGATGTGGTTGGTTGTTTTTAACACTTTTGATAAATGAAGGTACCATATATTTCAGGGATGATATCATACAAGACAATACTTTCATGATCGTAGTTGGATCACCCAAATGGTACCCATGTTATCTTTGGTACTATATTGTATAAATCATGATTTTTTAATATTAAAATAAAATTGATTGCAATACCAAAAAGAATATATACACGGAAAAATAATAATGAAACTAATCAATTGACGACATTTTGTTCAATCTAAAACCTCATACATGGCATTTGTGATTGAAATTAGAATTGCGTCTACCAACCTACATGGGGTGGGCGGCAGTGATGGTGGTAGTGGTGGAGTCAAAAATTTATATTGAGGAGGCCTGCTTTTAAAAAAAAAAGAAACATGTAAACTTTGGTGGACTAAACCATAAATATATATGGACAAAGTACTATTTACAGTATAAAATAAACAACAAAATTTATGTTGTTATTGAAAATTTAAGGGGTTAGAGCCAGGTTAGTCAACCCTTGGCTCTGCCACTAGGTGGTGGTGGATAAAAAATGGATTCATATGGTTTTATGGTGGTGGCGGGTATTGGTGAACAAAAACATATTATGCTAATTTCATAACGCCACAAAATATGTAACGTTATATTATGGACGATATTGATTAGTTGATTTCACTGAGATGAGCGCCGCTGACGACATATTTCCAAAAAATATTTAAACTTCCATGTCCATGTAGAGGATTATCTCATTATAAGCAATGGACCTAAATATAAAAGTGTCTGGAAGTTAAGATTATATTTCTTTCGTTTGAGCAAATCTCCGGCGGTAAAATGTTAAAGGAAAAAAACAAGAAAAAAAGAGAGGAAAATCCCAACTATTTTTATGACAAACCCATATTAAATCATCAGGAGTTGATAAGTATTCGGGACACAAATTATAGGATATATTAAAAATGAACCAACATCATGGCCCGTGCCGTTACGGCACGGGTTAAGGGCTAGTAAAAAATACAAAACAAAGCTTGGCTAAGTTAGGCTAGATAAAGAGCGGCCGAGATTTGTCTAGGAGGGATAAATCTATGGCCGTGGTTTTTTCAACTAACCATTATAAATACTTTATTAATTAGTGTCCTATTAATTGCTCATGATGAATGATTAATTATTTTTTCATGATAAATTTTCATTTAGTGAATCTAATAAATACATATTTTTATTAATAAATAAGTTTATTAAAAACTATATATATATTGATCGGTAAAGAATTTGATGCTGACGAGTTTCAAACTCAGGTAACTGGTATCATCACCCAATGACTTGTCACGACCGCAAAAATTCGGGCTTCTATTGAGCCGGATTTGACCCGATGGATCGAATCCAACCCAACTAGCAAGTCCGGATTCTTGAGTCATGACTATGGAACATGCTATTTTTTTTTAGAATAATAATAAAACAAAATAAAAGTACATAATGAATAAAGTCGGCATAATCTAATTTCTTCCAAATTAAAGTCCAATGAAAAGGGTTCCAAATAGTAACTATTAAAGACGTTCCAAAAGTCATAAAATAATTGTTTGAAAATTATCAAACTGAAACGATGTCTCTTAATAAAATAATTGAAACAAAATCCAAAAAATGATAATAAGATGATAATCAATAAAAATACCCAACATCCCTGTGATATCATATAGTAGTGTCTTGCGAGAATACTAACATCTGAGTACTATGCCGTAAGCTTTCAAGTCCGCTTACTGCGCTACCTGTTCCTCGAACTCTGTGGGGAGAGGAAAAGGAATTTGGGGTGAGCAACCACAGCTCAGTAGGAATTTCAAAAAATAATATAGTGCATCGAAAAATTAAACCATGCAGCAAATAAAATAATAGAACCCATGCAAGCCAAAATCTTCTGAAAATTACTTACACATCTTACTCACATAACCAACCTAAAATTTTAGGTTCCTAATCTTGCATCAGAGTTATTCCGGTAACAAACCATATTGTTCCCCGAACAGTCTTCCCAGGGTAGCCACCAGTGGTGGGATGCCATAAAGGCATGACATTTCAGCAGCAGCAGAGTATCCAAAATATAAGCTATTCTTTTCTTGTTTAAAATAAATCAAAACCTTTTTGGATCTAACATTTTGTCTGATGGATGGAAATAGAGATCGGGAGTAGATAGAGAGAGATAAAGACTGACGTAAAAAGGGTATTTTCTTTTAAAACATTTTCTTCCAAAATCCGATGGACAAAATCATTATTATTTTAAAAGATTTAGACAACACAAAACACTGACAGGTTCATGAAACATTGAACTTTGTTTGTAAAAAAAGAAAAATCAATAAACATCCGACATACGTGTACATGGATAATGACAGACATAACTCATCCATAAACACCATGCAATCAGATAATAAATCATGAAAATATTTTAGTTTTATATAGTATTACGAGAAACCCCTACCTGTCTCGCAAATCCAAGAGAAAATTCTGAAATCCTATGATGAGTGCCAAATATTGCATATTTCTACATCTATTTATTGGCATTTAACTCATCTTTTGTGCTCGTAAATCGATATTATCCCCATTCGTATTTTCGTTGTTTTCAAGAATAAATATTTGTACTAATTAAATTTGTGTTTTTAGGTAGTGAATAAAGCTCGAGAACCGAGGAGCCAAAAGAGCAAAGATTTGGAGACAAGCGTCTATGGAACAAAGCCAAAGCTCCGCGCGCAACGGTTGCTAAAAACCCAACAAGGAGCAACCCATCTACAAGACATGGGCCCAAGCTATCCAAGACCCGACCCACGACCCGATCCGAGCCCGTCCTTTTCCGAGCCGTTAGATTTGATCTAGTCTTCATCCAACGCTCGCTCCAACCTTCCCATCGATCCTTGCTGTGCCCGTTTCACACCACAGACACCTATATCAACCCCTTAACCATCGACCCATCTTCTCTTTCTCTTTCTTTTCTCTTCTCCCCCAACAACTCATCAGAGAAAACCCATCTCTTCACCCTTCCCCCGACCATACCATGGCAGAGCCACCACCCCACCACCTCCTTCATCCCCTTACCCTGACAACAGCTTCAGCAACTGCCTTTACCGCCTCTCTAGGTCTAGCTATCTCTCTCTTAGCTTCTCCCATAACCCTAGAAGCTAAATTAGAGATAACTAGAGCTAGGGTTTCACCAACAACCCAAGCATGGTCGATTCAAGAGGGTGGAAAGAGGTTGGATTCGCTTTAATTGCAAGTCTTGAGTGTTAGAGAAGACATTGTAGGTATAAATTGAGTGGTTCTTCTTTTTTAGAGACAGACAGGAAGTTTTTAGGGTTTAGTTTACATTTCAATTTTAATATGTTTCATGATGTTTGTGATGTTCTAATTTAATCTGCTAGGATTTAAATGAAACCCTGATTCTCAGTTTTGTGGTTCAACTGTGTTTGAAGTTGTTCTTGCATGCTTAAATTATAAGATATCTTCAATTCTAGCATTACAACACTTTGCTCTCACAATGAATGCCTTGTATCCATTGTAGTTAGGCTAAAACTGTGTTGTTTGTGCTTCATCTCAAGCCTTAGAGATAGTTGCTAATTCCCTTGACTAGTTGTGCTTAACTAGACAATTAGTGCTCTGGGTTAGTACTTTAGTCGATAATTGAAGTATCACTTGGTGAAACTCCTTAGATGAGTGATTAACTTGACACATTATCCTTGTCTGTCACAGGAACAAAACACTCAAACTAGTTGAATCCCATAACATGAATTAGTGGTGGATTTGATAATCCTAGTGCCTGTAATCTCTATAATTGTATTTCATCTTGTTATCATTGTTACAACCTCCATCTTGTCGTAAAGACACTAAACAAACCCATATATTTGTGCCACCTTCCCTGAAATCAGTTAAGAAGCCTTTTGATCATTCACACACACTCCATTTCCGTGGTTCGACTCCGTGCTTGCCACTGCCTCCAAAGGCACTGTGCACTTGCAGTTTAACACGTAGGAAAACCATCTTTAGAAACCTACCAAGTTTTTGGCGCCGCTGCCGGGGATTTGGTAGTGTGCTATATTGATTATTAGCTTGATTCACTGATTTTCACTTCAACCCTGTATATTTATGCTTTGCACTGTTGTTATTAGTCAGTATTAGTGTAACTTAATTATAGTTTTGCTATTTCTGCCGCTTTTGCATCTCTGCATATCATCATTGCAATTGTAGTCAGCTTATCTTATTGGTATATCTCTGCATCATTGCTTCTTCTACTACATCTTGCTCTTGCATTTATAGTTGTAATTTCATTCAGCTAAGTAGTTACTCATTAAGATAATTGCATTTATAGCTGTAACTTAGAGTAATCCATTCGCCTATTATTTTTGCATTTTGTTCATCTTAGTTGCATTTCAGCTAAATCCATTGTGTGCTCCATCCTTCATCATTCTTGATTCACTTGCATTTGGATTCATCAATAATCTGTAGCTTACATTCATAAGCCCTGTGCTCTTTCATTTCTTTTTGTTAAACTTTGCATATCTGCATCATTGGATAAATATTTCATCCCCTCAGAATTTGGTCCATTTCAACAGATAACCAAGTACAGTGGTTAATCCTCATACTACAAGTATTGCTCACCTGTTTTGAAATTCTAGTTCAGTCTTTTGAACTTGCTTGGTAGTGCTCTCTTGCTTTCATTTGTGCAATATTGCTTGAAACTCTCTCTTGAGTAGCAGGTACTTGTGGTGCTGCTGGAGCATAAGCCAAGGAGGAGAAGAAAAAGTGCAGAACCATTAGTGGATTTGCCTAAACCCAGTGTTATACTGGTGGTATTGTATCTCAAACCTTGCTTACATGAATGTTGATATAGCATGCTTGTTGATGAATGAATGATATAACCTGTGAAAAGTGAAACCTGTGCTCAACTCCAGCCCCTGAAGTTGTTGAGTGTGAGTTGTTGAGCCAAGTTGTCGCCAGACCCCTGCATCTGCTGCAACTTGTGAGTAAACCAGTAACCACCACAACCATCTTCCCTGCAATTTGTGGTGCATAAAGTTGTTAGCATTAAGGTCAACTGACCCTGTTTCTACTTTGCCTTAGCTACTTGCCTTGAGAGCTTAGCTCTGAAGTGGTGTTGTGATCACAAAACCCTGCTAATATCTGCATGTTTGTGTATAGTCTCTGAGAATTGAAATCGATTATCTGTGTTGACACCCTGAGCATGTGTAAAATGCAAGCATTGTGTATTTGCTGATTAACCTGTTAATACTGTGAAGTTTGTTAACCCAGCAAATATCTTGAGATTGTATATTCGCGCCGCTTATATGTGTGTGTGCACCTTGGGTGATTGAATGAGTTGTTAAATAGCAAGGTTAGTGATCATAATTAGTTGTTTTTCCAAATACACAACCCAAAGACATGCTTCACCATTGAGTGAGCACATCCCATACCCCTGTGCACCTCACAAAATTTTTGCCCATCCAGGCATAAGTTTGAGCCATTGCATTTCAAACCATCTTTGTGAAGACAAAGAACTTCAAAGAATTTCAAGCACTTCTGTGTGCTTAGTTCTGTGAAATGGTGTGTTAATTCTTGTGTGATTTTGTGATTGATATGTCTTGTCTTTTGTTACTGCCCGGTGTTGTGTACAACCCGTCCCGCATAAGCCTGTGTTGTGTCATGTTCGTGAGAGGTCAGTGCATCAGTGGCTGTGCCTATAGCTGTCTGTGCACACAACCTATGCATAAGCTGCTCAGTGTATCTTGCTTTCCTTGCTCTGTGAAAATCTATGCAAATCTGTGCAAATCTGTTCTTAACCTGACCATATAAACCCACACACAAATCGGGTGTACATTTTCACCCAACTTTGGGCTCGCACATAATCAAGCCCACATAAACGGGTTCCGTGGTGGTCAGGCAAACCATGGGCTTTCCAAAACCGGTCTTGAGAAATCAAGCCCAAACCACTGGGTTGTGCAACTGCCATAAGTTGGGCTGGAATCCACCTAATCAGCTGGGCTTTACAACATCAAAAAACCATCTTTTGGGCTTGAGTCTTGTATTGGTGGGCCATTTTTGAGTTTTTGATTTTCTGTGTTGAACTTGAATGTATGTTAACATGCTAGATGCGCTAGCTAGGCTATGATTGTGTCTTTTAGAGACCAAACAAATCGACTTGTTAGAATCCGGACGAAATCGTAAGCATACCCAGTTCTTCAACAAAGCCCAAGCCTGCACCTTCAAAAAGCAGAAACTATGGGTGATGAACAAAACCAACCCCGTAGTCTCAAGGACTACATGTACCCAACTAGGGCAAGCCAGCCTCTTGCATCATTCTACCAAACCGTCTTGGGGTTTGACCCGAAAGCAAGCACCATTCACATGCTACCCGTGTTTAGAGGGGTCGATGCTTTGAAAACCCCTACCATCACGTGAGAGATTTTGAGGATATTTGTGGGACTCTGCGTTTTAACCAAATGCCAGAGGAGTCCCTCAAACTCGAGATTGTTTCCTTTTTCTACGAAAGAAAAAGCCAAGTCTTGGCTTCATGCCCTACAACCACAATCCATTAGAACCTGGGATGATGATAGACACATTTATGTGTCTAATTTGTCCTCAATGTTTCGTATTGTTAGTACTCGTTTTTGTCCTTATTATAGTGTTTTATGTGTTTGTAGGTATTTTTGGGCAATAAACATTTTTGGAAAAATCGGCTCGAAAAGTTGTCTAAAGCGCTTAGGAGGACAAGTGTTATTCGGACTTTCACTTTTGGATAAGGGGCACCCCAATTGATAAGGGCACCCACCGATATTCGGCATCCACGGATTTGGTTAAGGGGCACCTTCTTCTTCATTTCAAAGTTAAGTTTTGGCGGGGAAAAGATAAAAGGCTATGACAGATTTTTGGTTCGAGATTTGGACGTGCTAGAGGGAGACTCAATGGTCTGGAATTTGTTGGGGTGATGTGACAGATCATAACAAAGCGTGGTCTTGGTGTTATAATTGCATATATTTAGAAATGGGAAATTCCACGAGAAGATAAAAAGGGGTTGAGCTTTACACGGGTGCGTTAAACACTTCCGTGTTTTCTCTGTGAGGTTTAGGTGTTTGAGGTGTGTCTAACTCGATCAAGCAACGTGCAAAAAGTGAGCTGGAGAGATTTAAGAGGGAATAATCGCGTCAGAAGATAAATCAGGGAAGATATTCCCGTAACCTGCATGAGAATATTTTTGAGAATACGCGGAGTTATGAGGGAGGATTCTCTTGCATGTGATGCTATATAAGGTGTAGAGGATCAGTAGAACGAGGATAGAGAGTTTGGGGGAGGTATAGAGCCTCAACAGAGCCGGAGAATCAAGTTGCAGAGAATTGTTTTCTGCTGCTGCATGAGCTGAAGAACACGAAGAACGAGACACTCGAAACGTCGTTCTTCAACAAAGTGTTAATGACTCGCATCGTGTGGGTCGTAGTTTTGGGGCAGAACTTAAATCATGACAACAACAACACTTTACATGTATCATTCAGAATAATCCGTTTGTAACAATTAAAACTATTACAAATCAGGCTTTTCATCTTTTCTCCCTTGTTCATCATTTGTAAACCATTTTTGAGCATTAATAATGATTTTTGAGCGTGTTTACACCATGATGAGCTAGAACCCATCTTTGGGACGACGGGGAAATTTGTTTTGCACCCATGTGGTAATTCTATTTAATTCCTTTATGACTATTTGCACTATTATAATTGATTTATGATTTTTATTGATTATTTGTGAATTCGTTAGATGTCGCATGCTTAGTCTTAGGTACTTTAGATGCGCCATGCTTGTGAGTTACATATAATTCTTTATAAAATCTACCTTGGCAAAGAATTAGAGTCGATGTTTGTTACTTTATGAGCCTTAATTGTCGGAATTAATAGATGAACCGCATGAATGTAAGAATTGGTGGAATCCCGAGTCCCAAGTAACTCTCTCCATCTTGTGACATAAATTGTATATATTGTTTATATTTATTATTTTTCTTTATTAAATCCTAGAATCGATTTCATCAAGTCCGAGTGAACGACAACCCTTCTTACTACAACATTATTGAGTCACATCAATTTTGCGCGCACGACGGGGACTTGTGTATAGATTTGTTTTTAGGTTTTATTTTTCTTTTTATTATTTTTGTTCTTTTTACGCGTTTTGGTATTTACATTTCTTTGATTTGGAGTGGAGCGAAAGAAAAAGAGAAAGTCTTTGAAAAGAAAAGCAAAGCCAAAATAGGAAAGAAAGAGAGATCCGAACGGAGTGAAGAAGAAAATTTTGTATATAGTGTAATTATTATTTTTATTTTTATTTTAGAAACTGTAATTAGGTAATTATTTTTGTAATTTGTATTTTTATTTTTGGACTTTTTAATCTTTGGACTTTATTTTTGGACTATCGGACATTATTAATTTTAAACCCTAAGGAAGGGTAATTTAAATATAAACAAGACACGGGGAAGGACGGTGATTACGATATCACCTCGGCCCTCGGGTTCGTACACGACATAGGAGTCGTGGCCCGAGTCGACTTCAACGGTTCATCCCCTGTCCTGGAACAAGGAGGTAAGAATTCTAAACACCCGCGAATCCCCAATCGGCGGGTTTTCTTGGATGATTTCGTGTGATTATATGTCGAGGAACCTAAATCGGCTGCTTTAATTTCCTAGTAAAGGGCAAGGACTGGCCATACAAGATAAGAGTTCGGATTTCATCACCGTTCTCTTCTTGCCCGCCTTAGGAAAACGAAACCAAACACGAACCTAAGCATAAAATTTTGACTAGAACGAGACCTATAGGGTAACGAGCTTAATAGGAAAGTCGTTCGAAAAATATTGATTACTCTTTTGAGCATACTTCGAAGTTCATGATGGTTTCGTGAGTTGAATGCGTGATCTGCGCCGCCTTGTAATGCGGTGAGGCCCTGGGTATCAAAGCTCCACGCAGCTTCCCTCGCCTCTATTCAACTTACTTAAACTCGGATTGATTCCAGAGGGGTTTGCTTAAATTGTAACGAGTTCCTTTTCGAAAGATTAGAAGCTGGTCTAGAAACAATCTAAGTGGAGCCATCATGCTTTTTGTTTGCTAGATTTCAGTAGGTTTGTTGTGGTCGAGTCAGCCTTGTTTGTGTTTGTGTAGAATTCCCTTGCAGTTAGGATGTCAAACTGGTATAGCCAATACAACGAATATCCAATCGAACAATATGGACATTACTACTATGACCATAGTGTGAATAGTGGTTGGGAACGCCAACCTTTTGAAGGTTATGGGTCATACCATGGTGAGCCCAATTACTATCCACACGTGCATCGGTCTTATGAGCAAAACAATTCATCTATTTCTCTAGAAGAGGCTTTCAAGAGTCATTCCTTATTTGTGAAGGAAACCTTAAATATTCCGAGATGAGTCCCTAGAGCAGTCAACTAGGATGTCTTTAGAAGAGACTCTTAAGCAATTTCTTGAAAGTACAAATAGGATTGTCGAAAAACTTGCTCGAAATAATCTTAATTTCCAATACAAAGTGTTTCCAATAATACCTATGAAAATGAGGATATTTATAATCAAGATGACGAGGTTAGATTTGGTAACACTAATTTAAGAGGTTCAACCATTTTCATGTTATGATTATGATGAGGATAGTGTTGATGAAGAATTTGAAATCGGTAGGCATAGTGATCGGGAATTTGTTACTCCAGTTGAGCTTAATGATGATAATATTTCTAGTTCAAATCCAAATAATTTTAATAATTATTCACCTATTCAAAAGTATGAGGATTTGACTAGAGATACCCCCGTTTTAGACGATGTAGTATTTCTTTTTGATTACGAAGCCAATGATGGTTTAGAGGAGCGAGTATATTTTGAGTCTAGCGATTTAGAAACAATAGACTTAGAAAAAGAAAATGAACTCGTAGAGATGAGTGAGGATGTACCTGACTTAGAAGAATCAATTGACCATTTTCAGGAATCAGGTGACCTTGAAAGTAGGGAAGTTGTGACTAGTCTTTCTAGAGACACTGAAAACTCTAAGTTTGGGGGTGATTATCATTCTCCATGTGCTTTAACTCTTAGAAAAGTCCCTAACTTGGGACTTGACATATGTGCCTCAACCATTTTAAAAGATTATCTTCATACACTTTTTCCTGAACCTAGTTGTGTCCATAAAGAAGTTCAGTTGTTAAGAACCCATCCTCTGGTTGATGTGGTTAACCTAGGCTATGATACCACGATTGATTTTGTTTTCCCACCAAATATTTTTCAACCAATTGTGGGAACATATAAGTTTCAGTTGTGTCAATTATTGAGTTTTGAGGCTAAACCTAATTACTTTAGGAGATTAGGGTCGACACATTTGATTAAGAATGACCACTATTGTGGTCAATGTATGAGTCAAGTCTGATTGACTTCGAGGATCCGCAATTGTTTAGGTTATTATTATGTGCTTCTAAGCTTTTATTTGAGTTTCTCCAGACTCTAGAACCTAAACATCCGGATTCTACTTTTGAGGAAATGCAACCCATGAAAATTTGTTATCTAGATCCAGTTATAGAACCTGAACCTGAACCACAACTAGATGTAGTTGTCTTAAACAGGAAACTAGACAAGGGTGTGCTTTATTTGCTAATTTTCTTGGGATGTTGTAGATTCCTTTTACTTGTGATAGCCCTATTTGGTTTTGGTGATCCGCAGTTATTCCGGCTATTACTTTATGATTCTATGAGGTGACTAATTCCTTCCAATGTCTGGTCAAGACTTTAAACTTAGCACTTCTTGGGAGGTAACCCATGCTCTTGCAACACGGTAATATTTTCCTTACTCTTTTCTTCAAGTGGTAACGAGTTTCTCATTTTTCATGCTTTTAATTTCATCTTTAGAACATTGAGGACAATGTTAGATTTAAGTTTGGGGGTATGGGAGAAACTTTTTAGTTGCAATAAATAAACTCAGAGACTAGAAATTTATGCTTATTAAGGTTGGCACTAACTAATCTAAGTGGATGGAAGCATTTTGGTTGTAGGAGTTGAGGAACCAATCTGATTAGATGGCAACATCTAAAGAGTCTATTCATAAAAGCACAGAGCTCGGGTGTTAGAAATAACATGATAGTTTCACCATATCTCGTTGAGTCCTTTTCACTTCTGTTTTTATTTTGTTTTGTTCTTTGTAAACTATGTTTCTCTAAGTGATTAGGTGGGGCCCACGAATCAAGTTGTTACCAAAGCTATGGTGAATTAGAGTGATTGAGATACAAAAAAAAAAAAAAAAAAAAAAAAAAAAAAAAAGTGAAAAAAAAAAGAAGAAGAAATTGAGACCGAGACCATCAGACCAACCAGGAATAAATTCAATAAAGTCGACCACTGGAACCCTTGTATATGCCAGTTGTGTTGACCTAGAGTTAGGATTATCGACCACCGGTTCCCTTGTATATGCCAGTGTGTTGATATTAGTCAGACTAGTATCTCAGTCCATTAGGATAGGTTCATTTTGGCGGAGGCCTTCAGACAGATATGGGAAACACCATTCACTTACTAAACATCAAAACCATCTATGTTTTTCTCTATAAACATCTTCTTGATCTGTCCATGTGATTAGTTTTGACTCGGTATTGATGTCCATAGTGCGACTATCTCGAGTAGAGCTCGTGACTCATATATGAATTTTAGTATGCTTGAGTGCAAACTCGTGTACAAACAATTGGAATTTCGCATCAAGGTACTTCCTCATGTAGTCAATAAGTATGCCAACCAAGGAGATTCTTTAGTGCCTTCCAAGGTTCTTTGTAGATAGCTAGGGTCCTGGAGTAAAGGTTTTGTGGGTACACTGGGTAAACCCTCCGGAGACAACACTCCGCCACTAGGGCCACCAGGGGTTCAAATGATTTTTATTTTCTAGAATAAATTTGCTCGAGGACTAGCAAATAATAAGTTTGGGGGTATTTGATAGACGCATTTATGTGTCTAATTTGTCCTCAATGTTTCGTATTGTTAGTATTCGTTTTTGTCCTTATTATAGTGTTTTATGTGTTTGTAGGTATTTTTGGGCAATAAACATTTTTGGAAAAATCGGCTCGAAAAGTTGTCTAAAGCGCCCGGAGGACAAGTGTTATTCGGACTTCCACTTTTGGATAAGGGGCACCCCAATTGATAAGGGGCACCCACCTGATATTCGGCATCCACGGATTTGGTTAAGGGGCACCTTCTTCTTCATTTCAAAGTTAAGTTTTGGCGGGAAAAGATAAAAGGCTATGACAGATTTTTGGTTCGAGATTTGGACGTGCTAGAGGGAGACTCAATGGCTGGAATTTGTTGGGGTGATGTTCCTTTGGATCATAACGAGGGCGTGGTGCGGCGTTATAATTGCATATATTTGGTTGGAAATTCCACGAGAAGATAAAACAGGGTTGAGCTTTACACGGGTCTGTTAAACACTTCCCGTGTTTTATGTGAGGTTCAGGTGTTTGAGGTGTGTCTAACTCGATCAAGCAACGTGCAAAAGTGATATGGAGAGATTTAAGAGGGAATAATCGCGTCGGAAGATAAATTAGGAAGATATTCCCTTAACTCCGCATGAGAATATTTTTGAGAATACGTTTGGAGTTATGAGGGAGGATTCTCTTGCATGTGATGTTATATAAGGTGTAGAGGATCAGTAGAACGAGGATAGAGAGTTTGGGAGAGGTATAGAGCCTCAACATAGCTAGGAGAATCAAGTTGCAGAATTGTTTTCTACGTTTGCTTGCATGAAGAAAGAAGAACACGAAGAATGCATGTACTCGACAATCGTTCTTCAACAGTGTTAATGACTCGCATCTGTGGGTCGTAGTTTTGGGGCAGACTTAAATCAACAAAGCAACAACAACACTTTGCATGTATCGTTCAGTAATAGTCCGTTTGTAACAATTAAAACTATTACAAATCAGGCTTTTCATCTTTTCTCCCTTGTTCATCATTTGTAAACCATTTTTGAGCATTAATAATGATTTTTGAGCGTGTTTACACCATGATGAGCTAGAACCCATCATTTGGGACGACGGAGGAAGTCTGTTTTGCACCCATGTGGTAATTCTATTTAATTCCTTTATGACTATTTGCACTATTATAATTGATTTATGATTTTTATTGATTATTTGTGAATTCGTTAGATGTCGCATACTTAGTCTTAGGTACTTTAGATGCGCCATGCTTGTGAGTTACATATAATTCTTTATAAAATCTACCTTGGCAAAGAATTAGAGTCGATGTTTGTTACTTTATGAGCCTTAATTGTCTAGGAATTAATAGATGAACCGCATGAATGTAAGAATTGGTGGAATCCAGAGTCCCAAAGAACTCTCTCCATCTTGTGACATAAATTGTATATATTCTTTATATTTATTATTTTTCTTTATTAAATCCTAGAATCGATTTCATCAAGTCCGAGTGAACGACAACCCTTCTTACTACAACATTATTGAGTCACATCAGATGACCTCACAAAAGAGTTTTTCAAAAAGTTTTTCCCAAACCATAAGACGGCGACAATTCGCCAAAGTCTAAATGGTTTCGTGCAATTAGAAGACGAAACTCTAGCAAAGTACTTGGAGAGATTCAATGAATTATTACTCCAATGTCCCCACCATGGTTTTGAAAAATGGAGACTCGTGCAAATATTGTATGAGGGTCTAGATGTTAGAGCCCGTACCACAGTCGAGTCAATGTGCAATGGTGCATTTATTGACAAGAGTCTCGATGACGCTTGGACTTTCTTAATCGAAGTCGCTGAAAAGACTCAACAGTGGGAGTCCATCCGTGAACCGAAACGGACTACCCCTGTAAACAATTTCCATAGAATCGAGTCTGACTTTGAGGGAAATGCAAAAATGGCATCTTTGGCCCGGAGAATAGAAGTGCTTGAGTTGCAAAAAAGAATGTAAAATCTAATGCTCCTACTCTCCGTGACCAAATTGAAATGGCAACTTGTGCCGCATGCCATAGCTCTGACTACTTAGTGGACAGCTGTCCAGACTTACATGCATTTCAAGAGTCTAAAACCGAGCAAGCCAATGCATTGTACCATAGGCAAGAGAACAACCCGTATTCTCAAACCTACAACCCAGGGTGGAGGAATCACCCTAACTTCTCATGGTCCAAAGGGCCCTACAAGGGGACCAACAAATAACAACCAAGGATACTCATATCCTAGAAACCCCAAGTACAACCACACCCTCGCACCCTGAGAAAAAGACTAGCTTTGAAGACCGTGTCTGTCTGTTAACCCAAAATCTTTCACAACTTCAGAAAACTACCGACCAACGCTTCACAAGTCTAGTAAAATGGGTCAAATCTGTGATGTATTGAATGAGAGAGAGAAAGGCAAATTTCCTAGTCAACCCCAACAAAATCCAAAGAATGTGTTTCAAGCAGGCTCCTCTACCTGCAATGAAACTTCACATAGTCATGTGAATGCTGTCACCACTCTCCGTAGTGGTAGAATTGTTGAGAACCATGTAGGTGTACCACCATCAAGCGAGTCTACATCAGACTCACCAGTACACACAACACCACAGAAAATATCTACTGTAGAGAAAGAATCTGAGCTTATTGATAAAACCAAGAGTCCTACTGATATAGATGTTCCTTTGCCAAGTCATGTACCCGTTGCTCAATTTCCACAACGGTTGGTGCAATGTAGGGGTACCTAATACAACGAGATTTTGGAAATGTTCAAAAGAGTTAACATAAACATTCCATTTCTCGAAGCAATCAGGCAAATACCCGCCTATGCTAAGTTTTGAAGGACTGTGCACACAAAAGCGAAAGCTTCATGTGCATAAGCGTGCCTTTCTCACCGAGCAAGTAAGTCCAATTATTCAAAACAAAACCCCACCTAAGTTTAAAGACCCAGGTAGCCCAACTATCTCTTGTACTATAGGTGATCATACAATCAGAAAAGCTTTATTGGACTTAGGAGCTAGTGTGAATTTACTACCATATTTGTGTATGTGCAGTTAGGTCTTGGGGAATTGCAACCTACCCCTGTCACGCTACAATTAGCGGACAGATCTGTGGAAAATCCCTCGGGGAATCGTTGAAGATGTGCTAATCAAGGTTGATAAATTTTACTTCCCTGTAGACTTCATTGTGTTAGATACTCAACCTGTGCAAAATCCTGAAAATCATATCCCGTTATCTTAGGACGCCCCTTCTTGGCAACGTCAAACGCTATCATAAATTGTCAGCGGGATATTGAATTTGTCTTTTGGCAACATGACTATAGAGAACTGAATGTCTTTTCGTGTGAATCAACAACCCATAGAGTGTGATGATGATGAATTGCACGAGGTTAACATGATTGAGAGTCTGATTCAATACTCATTGTCTGACATCTTATCTGTGGACCCTGTGCAAGCATGTTTAGATAATTTTGACTTAGATCTCTTCAATTCTGAGTACATTAGTGAAGTCCACTCTTTGCTAGAGTTTGTGCCACCCATGGATATCTGCCCCACCTCTTGATACACCACCTAAGCTTGATTTGAAACCATTACCTGATACTTTGAAGTATGCTTTCGTAGGTCCTTCTGATACTTTACACCGTGATTATTGCATCATGTTTAGACACGGAACAGAAAGTCAACTCTTACAAGTACTCAAAGAACATAAAGGAGCTTTAGGTTGACCATCTCCGATCTTAAGGGTATAAGTCCCACAATTTGCATGCATCACATAAACCTTGAGGAGAACACTAAACCATCTAGGGAAATGCAAAGGAGACTTAACCCCAACATGAGAGATGTTGTCAAGGGTGAGATTCTCAAACCGCTTGATGCGGGTATCATTTACCTGGTCCTCGATAGCAGCTGGTCATCCCATTCGGGTAGTACCCAAGAAACTGCATTACCGTAGTTCAAAATGAGATGAATGAACTTGTCCCCACCCGTGTGACCACATGGTGGCGAGTCCGTATTGACTATAGAAATCGAACACGGTAACCAAGAAAGACCATTTTCCCCTTCCCTTCATTGACCAAATCTCGGAAAGGTTAGCAAAACATAGTCACTCATTTGTTTCTTAGATGGCTATTCAGCTACAACCAAATTCACATAGCACCCGAAGACCAACAAAGACCACATTTACATCCTTATGGAACATTTGCTTACCATCGTATGCCTTTCGGGTTGTGTAATACACCCGCTACTTTTCAACGTTGCATGATGAGCATATTTTTCTCGACATGGTAGATAAGTTTCTTGAAATTTTCATGGATGATTTTTCCGTGTTTGGTCTTCTTTTGATGAGTGTTTGCATCACCTCACTTGTGTCCGATTATGTGTAAGGAAAAGAATTTGGTTTTGAATTGGGAAAATGTCATTTCATGGTTAACTCGAGCATTGTTCTAGGGCATATTATCTCGGAAAAAAAGGCATAGAAGTAGACAAAGCCAAGGTAGACCTCATTCAACACTTGCCTCAACCTCGTTACGCGAGGGACATAAGATCATTTTTAGGCCATGCGGGTTTTTACCGCCGATTCATCAAAGACTTTAGTAAAATTTCAAGACCTTTGTGTAATCTTCTTGCAAAAGATGTTGCATTTGTCTTTGATGATGCTTGTAAGGAAGTATGGGAGCAATCAAGGCTCTCCTTACATCTCCGCCCTATAGTCGACCACTGTTGACCGGACATTACCATTTGAGATTATGTGTGTATGGCCCGACTATCTTTTGTAGGAGGGAGCTTTTGGGCCGCCGAGTAGACAAACTCCCTTATGTGATCTACTATGCTAGTAAAACACTTAATGATGCTCAATCGAATTATTCCACAACCAGAAAGGGTTGCTAGTTGTTGTGTTTGCATTAGATAAGTTTAGATCTTATTTGATAGGGTCTAAGGTCATCATTTATTCGACCATGTCGCATTGAGATATCTTTTGTCTAAAAGATGCTAAGGCTCGTCTAATTCGATGGATACTCTTGCTACAAGAGTTTAACTCGAAATTAGAGATAAGAAAGGGTCGAGAAAAATGTTGTTGCTTGATCACTTGTCTAGGTTGAATGTTGAATCTGTGATGAATCATGCTGATTAGGGAGAGTCATTCCCGACGAACAATTGATGCTTGTGTACCAAATGCCTTGGTTTGTCGACATATTGTGAACTACCTTGCTACGGGTAGAATGCCCTTGCATTGGTCTAAACAAGACCGTTGTAAGTTCTTGGGCGAAGTTAAACACTTCCTTTGGGATGACCCATATTTGTTTAAGTATTGCCAAGACCAAATCATTAGGAGATGTGTCCCCACCCGAACAAAGGGACGTCATCTCTTTTGTCATGACCATGCATGTGGAGGCCACTTTAGTGCCAAGAAAACCGCAAAAGATCTTGCAAAGCGGTTTCTATTGGCCAACACTTTTAAGGATTGCCATGCTTTTTGTGTTGCTTGTGACCGATGCCGAGAAATTAGGAAGTATCTCTAGAAGAAACATGATGCCCTTACAACCCATTTTGATTGTTGAGCTGTTTGATGTTTGGGGTATTGATTTCATGGGTCCATTTCCTAACTCGAAGGTAAGTTATACATTCTTGTTGTTGTTGATTATGTCTCTAAGTGGGTAGAGGCCATTGCATCCAAAACCAACGACCATAAAGTTGTTCTTTCTTTTCTTAAGGAAAACATTTTCTCCGTTTTGGAACCCGCAGAGCAATAATCGGTGATGGAGGTAGTCATTTCGCAATAGACCCTTTGAATCACTAGTGCGCAAGTATGGAATCACTCATAAGGTCGCAACACCTTACCATCCTCAAACCAAAGGTGGCCAAGCAGAAGTTTCTAATAGGGAAATTAAGCATATCCTTGAGAAGACCGTCAATCCTTCTAGGAAAGATTGGTCTTTACGCTTAAACGATGCTTTATGGGCCTATAGAACTGCATACAAGACTCCCATTGGGATGTCTCTTACAGACTTGTGTAAAAGAAAGCATGTCATCTACCCGTTGAGTTAGAACACCGTGCATATTGGGTGTGAAGAAGTTGAATTTTGATCTTGATAAGGTCGGGTACCCATAGGAAACTTCAACTCAATGAGTTAGAAGAATTGAGAAATGATGCATATGATAGTGCCAAAACGCACAAACAAAGAATGAAAGTGTTTCATGACAAGCGCATTCTCGCGCAAGTCTTTCACACCAGTCGAAAAGTTTTATTGTACAACACTCGCTTGCACTTGTTTCCGGAAATCTACGTTCTCGATGGTCGGGACCATTCTTAGTACGTCTTGTGTTTTCCCATGGAGTCGTAGAAGTTGAAAACCCAGCAACCAAGAACATCTTCAAAGTCAATGGTCGAGATCGAAACCATTTCTGGAGCATCTTCCACCAAAAGTTGAGACCGTCGACTTGAAGACCCATATATGTGGACTCGATCTAGTTCACTTGTGTACATACTTATGGACTAAAATTCCATCATCTTTCCCTTTTCTTTTTCTTTTTGCTCTTTGCATAGTTTTTATGTGTGCTAACCAAACTTTTTGTCTTGCCCTTTGGTTGTTTGCTTTCAAAGCATTCATCCTCCTTTGGTTTAGCAACATCCTTGTATATCCGGTAATCTCTTCCCTTTTCTTTATTCAACATAGTTCTCTTGGTATGTGACTGTTTTAAATTCTTATGATCTGTTGACACATTGAGGACAATGTTTGATTTAGGTTTGGGGTACATGCATTTGCATATAGAGTTTTTAGTCTTTCTTTTCAAAAAAAAAAAAAAAAAAAAAATCAAAACTCTTTGTAAATACTTGCATAAAAACCTCCAACTTTTAGAGATTTTAGAGTCACTAGCATGCTTCTAGTTTACATAGAGAATCTGACCGAAATAACAGAACTTGGAAGTACTGGAGAACACAATCAGGTTTCTTAGTTGATTAGAGCGTTAAAGTTGGATTTAACCATACCTAGAGGCTTAATTAGGTGTTGTTTAGATATTCGGTAGTAGAATTGTGATCACCCATAGTGGAGACTACCCATTTTACATCAAGCGAGGTACCGACCTTCACTCTTTGTGACTTTCTAGAAAAGTGTTAGAGTGTGTGTCACCGCACGTCAATTCCGGGTAGGAATGGTGAGCTACCCAACTTCGCACCACTTTCAAAGACTACTTTTGATCTCTTGAGTGCTAATTTCACAATCATGAGGGTGACGCGTTTAAAGATGAAAACTCCTTCTAAATATCGATTTGCGTTAGCATCACTCTCTCCCTCTCAACAACATCAGCAGATTCATAGAAACACATCATCGTCGGCAAAGCGGAGCACCATCGTAATATTTGAAGAAAAGTTGAAATAGTCCAAGGTTCACGTGCAACAAAGAAAAGAAAAGAAAATAGGATGAGAATTAGTGAAGTTTATGAAATCAAGACAATACAAGTTTTATCGCTTTTAGTGTTATTTTCATTTCTTGTTAAAAAAAAAAAAAAATGTTTGTCAAGTTTTTGTGAAGTTCAAGTTCATCATCGCCTATTGAAGATCAAGACCGAAGATTGAAGACGTTTCTATGAATGCCGAGAGAGTGATATTAATTTCCGATCGGGTGAGAAGGTAAGTGAGTACTCCCATCCTTGCTAATGGTTGATTTCCTTTCTTAGAGATCATCGAGAAAGATTCTTTTTGTCCACATCTCGTGGAGTCTCCAAATTATTTCGGAAGGTTATCCTTCTTACCTACAACGTGTGCGTGATTTCTCTTTTATTCTCGCTTGCACACACATGAGAGACTAAAAACGGTCTTTTTGAGTGCAATTATCATAAAACCCTATTGGTGAGGCAAGGCGAGTCGAGGCTTATGATCACAATCGAATCCGAATTCTTTCATATGGTATGGTTACTTCTCGCAAAGACTTAAGGATGAGAATGCGTTCTTTAGTAGTTCTAAATTCATGTTACTAGCATGCGAAACTCTATGTCCTCATAGCTCCTTGGATGCTTGAGACTTTTACACTCGAAGTTGGAGAAGGTTTTGTGGTACACCTCTGCAAACCCTCACGAGACTACAACTCGTCCACTAGGGACACCTAGGGGTTTAAAGGCTTAGTGCATACGCTAAATGCATTCGAGAGACCCGCGACAAAGGTGGTATAGTTAGGATTTCCTAATTTCTGTTTCACTTGAGGACAAGTAAAATTCGGGTTTGGGGGTATTTGATGAGTGCCAAATATTGCATATTTCTACATCTATTTATTGGCATTTAACTCATCTTTTGTGCTCGGAAATCAGATATTATCCCAGATTCTGTATTTTCGTTGTTTTCAAGAATAAATATTTGTACTAATTAAATTTGTGTTTTTAGGTAGTGAATAAAGCTCGGAGAAACTGAGGAGCCAAAAGAGCAAAGATTTGGAGACAAGCGTCTATGGAACAGAAAGCCAAAGCCCGCGCGCAACAGTTGCAACCCATCTACAAGACATGGGCCCAAGCTATCCAAGACCCGACCCACGACCCGGATCCGAGCCCGTCCTTTCCGAGCCGTTAGATTTGATCTAGTATTCATCCAACGCCGCTCCAACCTTCCCATCGATCCAAGGTGCCCGTTTCACACCACGGACACCTATATCAACCCCTTAACCATCGACCCATCTTCTCTTCTCTTTCTTTTCTCTTCTCCCCCAACAACTCATCAGAGAAAACCCATCTCTTCACCCTTCCCCCGACCATACCATGGCAGAGCCACCTCCTCACCACCTCCTTCATCCCCTTACCCTGACAACAGCTTCAGCAACTGCCTTCACCACCTCTCTAGGTCTAGCTATCTCTCTTAGCTTCTCCCATAACCCTAGAAGCTAAATTAGAGATAACTAGAGATAGGGTTTCACCAACAACCCAAGCATGGTTTATCAGAGCGGGAAAGAGGTTGGGTTCGCTTTAATTGCAAGTCTTGAGTGTTAGAGAAGACATTGGAGGTATAAATTGAGTGGTTCTTCTTGACAGAGTGAAGTTTTTAGGGTTTAGTTTACATTTCAATTTTAACTGCTTCATGATGTTTGTGATGTTCTAATTTAATCTCGCTAGATTTAAATGAAACCCCGATTCTCGCCCGTGGTTCAATTGTGTTTGAAGTTGTTCTTGCATGCTTAAATTATAAGATATCTTCAATTCTAGCATTACAACACTTTGCTCTCACAATGAATGCCTTGTATCCATTGTAGTTAGGCTAAAACCGTGTTGTTTGTGCTTGACTCAAGCCTTAGAGATAGTTGCTAATTCCCTTGACTAGTTGTGCTTAACTAGACAATTAGTGCTCGGGTTAGTACTTTAGTCGATAATTGAAGTATCACTTGGTGAAACTCCTTAGATGAGTGATTAACTTGACACAAGTATCCTTGTCAATCAGAGAACAAAACACTCAAACTAGTTGAATCCCATAACACGAATTAGTGGTGGATTTGATAATCCTAGTGCCTGTAATCTCTATAATTGTATTTCATCTTGTTATCATTGTTACAACCTCCATCTTGTCGTAAAGACACTAAACAAACCCATATATTTGTGCCACCTTCCCTGAAATCAGTTAAGAAGCCTTTGATCATTCACACACACTCCATTTCTCTGTGGTTCGACTCGTGCTTGCCATCTCCAAAGGCACTGTGCACTTGCAGTTTAACACGTAGGAAAACCATCTTTAGAAACCTACCATCCTACCGATCCAAGCAAAGCACTAATCCAAGCAGGTGAAGCAAACAAATCATTCTTTCTTTCTTTTTTAAATAAAGTTGCAGGGATGAAAAATGAAAGAAGAGAGATATAAGACGGCTAGTTGTTTTGTTTTTTCTAGGGTTTTGGGAAAGTGACAAAACAATATATAATAACAATAACCCTAAAAGTAAATACAAAAAGAGAAAGACTTATTCTTCCTTTCACACGTATTACTAGAGATAAAATCATGTGCTCTACTGGATAGTGACTCAACCATTCTATATGCTAACTATTTTACTATCCAAACCTCAATTTGAGCTATTGGCACCCCCAAGCACACAACTACTTGTATCAAAAGTAGCAAAGATATGTACACCCCACAATGCACATTTGCTACACCCTATATTTATGGGTCCGCACAAAGGTTAAAGCCCTAATCCAAAATTTCCGGGTATCACACTATCAACCACTAAAAAAAAAGAATTTCTCCCGAAATTCAAAATTTTAAGGTACGGTTTAAAAATTACGGTTGCACAAGTCGCATCCTCCGTATGCACTTCATCATTTGCTAAATGGTTCAGCTTTTCCGCGTCTGTTGTCTAGGCGCAAATGGTCGCACATCGTTTCTTGGTTGATATGGTTTTTTTTCACGATCGTTTTGTCTTGGCCCAGTCTGGTATTGAGGTTGGTTCACATTCATATGTTGATAAACTCGTGGCATAAGACAATCTTTGATAAACTGATCGCTACTGCCACAGCGGTGGCACACATAGTTTGCATATGGTTTAGATGGTGACACTAAATTAGGACAATCCCTAACAAAGTGACCCTCTACTCTACAAAGGATAGCATACCTTTGGTTCAACAATTTTTCTAATATCATCAATATTCGACGCTTCTCGTTCTCTCAAGATTACCGCATGTCGATGTTTCTGGTTCCTCTTTTGATCTCTCGGCTCCCTTTCATCTCCGATTTTTATTCCAATCCGCTTCTACAAACTAATGCGGTGTCAAGAACATCATTGTAAGTGGTGAGGCGACATGGTACTAACCTAGAACATGGCGTGTTTAGTGCATCCCGAAGTTTTCTTGCTCTTCAGGAACTGCCAGCATTGACCAAGTTATCCCCAAAGCTGTTCCAATTTCGAACTTCTTGTCCGGTTGAGAAACCGTCATGTCTCCTTGAGCTAAGGTTGCAAATTCAGCACACATTTTGGCTTTGGCTGTCTCTGTGGAAATACTTATCAAGGAACAACGTTTCAAACTCGCCCAAACAAGAACATTTCGGACTGCCTTATCGAATCCCACCAATAGTCAGCAGCTCCACTAAAAAGATATGTAGCAAAACGAACCTTGTCATTCTCTTACACACGTAAGGCTAAGAACTCCTTCTGTATCCCCATTAACCACCTTTCAGCCTCAAGGGGTTCTTCAGTCCCCTTAAATTCTTTTCTTCCAACCACCTTTAAGAACTTTTCTAAGTCCACTCTACCCTCACGTTGGGCCCTACAACTCGGACCCGGTGTCCCCAATGTCCCAAAAACTCGGCCTAGGGTAGCTTCCATGCATTCCCTTCCTCGTCCTCTCCTCCTTCTTCTCCATTTGGTTGAGGACCATTGGTGTTATCACATCGAGGAGGCATCTTCAAAATAAAGAGACACGCGCACTAAGGTTAATATGTAATTTGAAACCTAATTTAACTAACACACACACAATTTTGTATTATAAAGTTTTTAGTTATTTACCCCAACCCCAATGCAAATTAAATATGCAAAAAGCTAATGAAACTAAGTAAATTTAATTTTCCTTAAAATAAAATAAAACATAACACAATTTTCAAAAATCATTTCGAATCAAAAAGTCAAAAAATAAATTAAAGTTCAAAATAAATCGTGGAGCAAGAATATATATTATATATATTTTTTTGTAACCAAAACTTTAAAAACTGGTAAGTCCATTCGCACAGTCCAAGTAAATCGGAACCATGCTCTGATACCAACTGTCACAACCGAAAAAATTTGGGCTTCTATTGAGCCGGATTTGACCTGATGGATCGAATCCAACCCAACTAGCAAGTCCGGATTCTTGAGTCATGACTATGGAACAGGCTATTTTATTTTTAGAATAATATAAAACAAAATAAAAGTACAGAATGAATAAAGTCGGCATAATCTAATTTCTTCCAAATTAAAGTCCAATGAAAAGGGTTCCAAATAGTAATTATTAAAGACGTTCCAAAAGTCATAAAATAATTGTTTGAAAATTATCAAATCGAAACGATGTCTCTTAATAAAATAATCGGCCGGCCATGCCCAAGCCGTGACCGGTCCAACACCTCACAATCCCTAGCTTTTTATAATTATTATTCCCTAAACTCATGAAACTTCTCCGTTTCAACAAAAACTCATGGATTCTCCATAACATCACGGATTCATGAAAAATAATATTATAAAATAGGGATTGGAGTACGGGACCGGGCAACATAGCCGGTCGGCCATGCCCTAGCCATGGCCGGTCCCACACCCTGCAATCCCTAGTCTTTTATAATTATTATTTTCCTCAAATTCATGAAACTCCTTAGTTTGAGCAAAAATCATGATTTCTTCATAATTTCTCAAATTTTGCTCAAATCATGAAAATTCAAAAGCCAACATGATCACATGACCGGCTAGCCTCTCACGGCAATTTTAAATGTTAAAATACTCTTATTTTAATATTTACAAAATATTGATCAATTGAGCATACATGCTCATTCCAACAAAATCAAGAATTTCTACCAAGATGAAACTCTTCCGAAAATCCACAATATCGCTCGAACGCACATCAAAATACCGAAACTCTCAATACTTTGGGACACATACACCATGGAAACACGTGCATGCCTTAATGATCGACCAGTGGTTATCCCTGGGGCTTGCACAAAGCCGGTCCCACACGTTTTCATACCCCGACTCGATTTGCGCAATTGCTCATATCAGCCCGAACTCTCCCAACCAACCTGGAGATTGCTCAAGCGACCAACAATTGGTCCCGTGACCACCAAGAGCCAGTCCCATGCTCTCTTGGTTGGTCCCCCATCTTTCATACTTAGGTTTTGTCTAATGCCGAACCCAACAATATTTCAATAAATGATGAAACCTAAGACATAATCATCATTCTTTCACCAACTCTCCAACCGAGAACCCTGGTGCACACTCACTGAGTAATTGGGCATCACATGGATGTCCATGGGCTCATGTGATCGGTCCCTCCTTTGCTCATGACCTATTTTCAAGAATTGCCGACTAATGAGCAATTCATCAAAATTAGGTTTTCAACAAACGCTCAACAAATCATTATTCGAGCAAATTCAAACACCAAATGAGTTTATGTTGATTTATGGGGGATTAATTATAATATCTGGTAATCTACCAATATTTTTATATTTTATTGGTTGCGTCACCAATAAATATTTCGTTTAATTGAGCAACTTTGTTCACCGCTCAAATATTGATTCAACTATCAATATTTTATAAAGTGTTAGTAATTTGTCAATTGAGCAACACTTGCTCAATTGCACGTCAAATTATCAACATTCGTTAATTTTTCGAATTAAAAATACTTGCTCAATTGCACGTCAAATTCTCAATATTCAAGTAATTGTCAAATTGAGCAATACTTGTTTCAGTTGTTCTAATATTGATCCAAACTATCAATATTCAGTAATTTATCAGATTTCGTCGAATCGAGCAATACTTGCTCAGTTGCTCGAATAATCCACATATATTCAGTAACTCATCAATATTCAACAACTCGTTGAATTTACAATATTTGCTCGACAAAAAACATTAACATTCATGAATCGCTGAGCATTTGCCAAACATGCTCGATTCAACAAAACCTAGGCTCATTGCCTAATCAGTCAACAACTGACAAACTAAATACACGTCTGTCATGCAGACTCCACGATTCGTGAGACATCAATCACGTCAAATTTGGGGATAATAACTAGGGTTTTGGTCTCAGCGGTTTACAAAGACGTGGATTAATCCACGGCGAGAAATGCGTAAGTTGTGTCAACGGTTGAAGGAGTTAGCAAAGTAGTGGGTGCACGATCAGTCAAGACTCCAGGCTCTGGATTGTCACGATCCAAATGTCACTGAACAACAACTGGTGCATCACTGTTCACTTCCAGCCAAGATGGATGTGCATTCTCTTCTTGTTGTCAAATCTCCATTACATGTGGTTAAATTCCATCTCTTGCCTGCACTTCCTGCCTGCAATAACCATTCCAGTGCAACAACTCCATCTGAGCCTCTACCCTCTCAGTTATAACCTTCACTACTCAGCACAGATTCTCCCTTAACTGGATTCTCAACCTCAGCACCACAACTGCAATTCATCCTGACCTGCAATCTCCACTTTCCATTTGTTCCAGCTCAAATATCCATCTCCTTCGACTGCAATACCCTGGCAATAACTCACACAACCACTTCATGAGTAACCCATCGAACTACAACACTGTCTCCAAGTGCGAGCATCACCAGCTTCAAGTCACAATGGAACCACCACAAGTTAGAGCACCAATTCAGTTCATCTTTGATCCTGGAAGCAACATCACATTAACCTCAATACCACCGCAACACAGAACTCAACTCCATAGTCAAGCAACCGCAACAATCTTCAATTCAACTAAGTTTCATAACCATCTCCACCGCCACTCCTCCATCTCAAGTAAACCCTTAAAACCAAGACGATTAAGAACCACCATAATCACCTTGACATCCAACCTGCTTCTTCTAATGCTCTTCATTTGATATTCTGGCCATCAACCAAACCCACCAGATACTCATCATTTCCATTACCAAAATCATGACAACACACATAACAGCACCACTACCTGCAATCACTTCTTAAAATCCCTGGAACTATTTATTCTTGGTCTGCAGCTCAACTCCTTCACCAGAACTGCACTCGCAAATGCATACTCAAACCTGTTCATGCCTCGGTCACTCAACTCGTTCATGCCTCATACTCAACTCATCTTCAATTTCATCTCCAATAGCTCCAAAATCAACTCAGCCCGTAACCCTAGATCATAATTCCCCTCACAGATTTATTCTCGAGTTCACCTTCCACAAATCAATAGAACCCATCACAAATCGAACCATCACAATCGAGCCCATCTACAGCAAGAACTTACAACCCTAAATCATATCACCTGGCCTAACATACATCTAAGTCATCATAGCAGCCTCATATTCTTGAGATTAAGCACACACCCACATTTAATCAACCCTTGAGCCAATCATTAACATCACCAGATTCTTCAATCGATCGTATTTAGCAAAACCCTAATTTCTCTTGACTGAAATCTCGATTTCCCATCTGCTCTTCATCGGTTCATCTTCTCTCGAGATTCTCCTCCATCATCGATGTCAACATGACTCAATAAAACCAAATGCTTCGCGGAACCGCCATCATCGATCCCTGGTTCTTCTTCTTCGTCGACAAATTCCTTCTCAATTGCAACACAGAATTCTAATTGAACCAAAACCCATGAAAATAATCACCCTTCTTCCTGGATCAATTCATCAACGCCTCTTTCGATTCAAAGATCATCATCTTCATTCCTTCAACTCATCTTTCTTTCTCAATCTCACCATTAACAGTCTCCCTTTCTCAGATCTTTATGAGCCGTCATAGATTCAGACCAGATGAAAAGAAATGAATTTTCTCTGATTTTTAGGTTTGGTGTAGGAAATGAGGAATGTTATACCCACTTAGGTGAAGTAGATAGGGGGTACTCAGATGACTATAAGCGCCCACTCCTTAGATAATGGCCACCAATAATGTCTTCCTTTTTGCTTCTCTAGACTAAGTCAGAGTGGTTGTCCCCTATCGTTGGCTTGGCTCGGTTGCACTCCCGTGAAATGACCTTTCCGCCCTTTCAGCTCAAATTGAATGATTTCTCCTTCTTTTGTTCCGAATGACTCCATTGCACCTGATAAACTCAAAACCACACATAAGAGATGCAAATCCCAAGGAAAATAACAAAGAATGCATAAATACTAGATATAAAATTAGGTGTTTTATAACACCTATCAATATCCCAGGAGGAAACCGTTCCCGGGGATGGCCTTGAAGTAGAGACCCGCTACAGTGAAGACGTAGCCATACCTCCAATTGCAGAAATTGTGCCGACTAGTGACTTGGACATTGAAGTTCATCATCCTGAAGACGTTGCCACGACTCAAGTGGTGGAGATTACTCCAGGGGCTGCTGGCGCAATTGTAGTTAGGGGTCCCTTGCCGGTTGCTGATTCAGTTGCGGGCGCCACCTTCGCTCCTCCATACCTGGTTCCTTATTCGGATCACGTGTCGATCGGGGGCTTTAGTGTGCCGGCCAAGTATGCGCACTATACACTAAGATATGGGAAAGATACGGACATATCGCCACGACCAAGAAAATTACTAGTCAATTTGCGTTGGTTAGCGGGTGGAGGAAGCTTTGTCTTCGATTGACGACATGTGCGACGTGGACCGGTCATACTGTTTCGAGGATGTAATCTCGAGTCGGAGGTTCCATTGTGACATTTGTGTAAACTTCGAATTCAATGTTCCTTGGTTCGTTGAAGGTTTCTACGAGGTTGAAAAGTTGTTGGTCGAAACAAATCGAAGGTCCTTCGCGGATATGGTGAAGAAGCACGAAGCGGAAGTCGAGAAATTTTCCAGGAAGCTGAAGTTGAAAAGGGAGGCTCTCCAAAGCACGAAGGAGGCTCTCGCTAAGAAGAGCAAGCCATTGTTGAAAAACTTTCCTTGAATGCATTTCTGTCTTCTGAACTTCTTATTTTTAGGTTTTTTTTGAAAGGCAAATGAAACGCCTAGTTTATGGTTTTGATTTCTTGGATTTCTTGGGTTGATAGACAAATGTTACTGATTGACATATTTTTGTGTCTAAGTTGTCCTCAATTTTCTGTATTGTTGGTACTCGATTTTGTACTTATTGTGGCATTTTGTGTGTTTGTAGGTATTTTTGGGCAATAAACATTTTTGGAGAAATCGGCTCGAAAAATCACTCAGGGAACCCCCGGGAGGACAACTGCTAAATGGACCCCATATTTGGTTAAGGGGCGCCTCAATTACCAAGGGGCACCTCAGTTACTATTTTCACCCCATGGGGCCAACGGCTATTCGCACCCCAATTGTGTTAGGGGGAGGTCATCCCTACCTTTCAAATTCCAAAACTGGCGGGAAAATGTTTGGTTTCACCTGGGATATTTTTCATCGATCTGTGAAGATTTTTTATCGGAGTTTCAGCTGAATTTTGTTTCGTATGGGCCTAACACATCGACACATGGATGCTATTGAGTTTCTTTTCAAAAAAATAGCGAAGTCCACGGAGTTTTGATAATACATGGAACTGCATTCAAGAGTAAGATTATCACGGGATATTTGATGTGATACGTATTGCATGGGAGAAGATTCTTCTTCACTCAACAAAAGTAGACCCTATCAAGCCACGATAAACACGGAAATCCAGCTCAGAACACGCGTGTGAGAAGGAAAGGAAGAACGTGGAGAGTAAAACAGGGCAGTCATATACGGTGGCTTTATTCTCGGCATTTTTGGCTATTCTTGGAGCAATGCACGAGTCTACAGCGTTGTTATCTAATTCTGAAACGTGTTTCAGTCAGTTTGGAGTGTGTCAGTTGAAGACTATCGAGTACAGAGATCAAAAAGGAAAGGATAGCCCGTGTTTTACAACGAGAGTAATGGGAGAATTATTTGCATATTCTGAGGGGCTGTCAGGCTTAACGGGACTCAGAGGAGGGGGAGGTCGAGTTAGGGGTTAGAACAGAAAGATAAACTTTAGTGCGAGAGAGCTTGTTCTTCATCACGAGAGAGAAGGGGAAGAAGAAGTGCATACCGAGATAAAGATGTCGTTTAATGGTCGTCATCTTTTCTCCTCTCTCGCGATCGTTGCTTCGCTTTACGTTTTGAGCATTAGTTTTGTAATGACTTCTTTGTAACAATTTTCAAACGTATAACTTGTAACGTGGATTCTGTAACGCCCACAGACGGTTGAAAATCTCTGTTTTCTTATATTTTTCCAATAAAAACACCTTTTTGAGCAATGAAAAATTCCCTTGAGTGTGTTTTCACCATGAGGAGCTAGACCCCTACACTGGGTCGACGGAGGAGGCTGTTTTTCGTCCATGTGGTAATTAAAATAATTCTTTTATAACTATTTGCATAGAATTTAATTGTTTTATGATTTCTATTAATTATTTGTTATTTTGTTTGATGTCGCATGCTTAGTTTTAATTACTTTTGATGCGTCATGCTCACAACTTACAACTAATATTTTATGAAATCTACTTTGGCAAAGAATAAAGTTATTGTTTCTTTTGTTTTGAGCTATAAATGTCTAGGATTAATTTATGAACCCATGAACATGAAAAACAGTAAAATCCCGAGTCCCAGTAAATTCTTCATCCTGTGACCATATTTTGTACATATTTTTCCTTATTTTCGTTATTTAGTTTTAAAACAAATTCTCAACAAGTCTGAGTGAACGAATCATCTTACTACAACATCATTGAAAAATACCATCAATTTTTGGCGCCGCCGACGCGGACTTGTTTATAGATTTTTTTTTAGGTTTTATTTTTTATTTTTTGTTCTTTTTTACGCGTTTGGGTATTTCTTGTTTGCTTTCAGATTTGGAGCTGAGCTAAAGAAAATAAAAAAAAATGCTGAAAAGAAAAGCGAAGCCAAAAAGGAAAGGAAAGAGGAATCCAAATGGAGTGAAGACGAAGATTTTGTACATAGTTATTTTATTTTTATTAGATTTTAATTTTTAGATTTTATTCTTTTATTTTTAGAAACTGTAATTAGGAATATATTTTTGTAATTTTTTATTTTTGGACATTTTTTTTTTATTATTTTTGGACATTGGACATTGGACTTTATTTTTAAAACCTTAAGGAAGGGTTAGTTTAAATATAAACTGCACAGGGAAGGACGACGGTTACGATACTGTCTCGACCCCTCGGGTTCGTACACTGACACAGGAGTCGGTGGCCCGAGTCGACTACAACGGTTCATCCCCCGTCTGGTATGGGAGGTAAGTTTATCGAAACACCCGCGAATCCCCTGTCATCGGGTTTACTGTATTCCTTCATTTGCATATATGTCGAGGAACTAAATACGGCTGCTTTAATTTCCTAGTAAAGGGCAAGGCCTGGCCATACAAGATAAGGGTTCGGATTTCATCACCGTTCTCTTCTTGCCCGCCTTAGGAAAACGATACCAAACGCGAACCCAAGCTTAAAATACTGACTAGAATGAGACCGATAGGGTAACGAGCTTAATAGGAAAGTCGTTCGAAAAATATTGGTTACTCTTTTAAGCATACTGATAGACACATTTTTGTGTCTGAATTGTCCTCAGTGTCTCTATTATGGTGTTTTTATGTTTGTGTAGGTGTTTTTGGAGAAATACGCTTGTGTGGAAAAAGTTGCTCAAAAAGTGCTATTTGGACCCCCGGACAAAAGTACTAAAGGCACCCTCACTTTGGATAAGGGGCACCCCAGGACACCCCTTAAGGAAGCTGTTATTCGCACCCCCATCGGTATTAGGGGGAGGTCACCCCCAACCTTTCAAATCTGGTTTTTGGCGGGAAACGTAGTTCTATAGTGGCAGAATTTAGGGTTCACTTTTTGGACGGGATTTAAGGAGATTCAACTGACGAATTTAATTGGGTTTGTTCCTCTTGGCTAAACAGGGCTGGTATAAGCCTTTTGATCGACTAATTTTGGCTGGATAATCCTAGAGAAGAAATCAGAGCAACACGTTCACCGAAAGAGTATTTCACGGGATTACAACGTGATTTTACGTGTGCTGCTCGTGTTTGGCCGCTGCAAAAGCGTGTAGGAGTTAAATAAGGAAGATTCGGCACTCATTGACAACAAGTGAGAAGAGAAGAAAGGGAAGAAAATATTCCCGAGAAGATATTCATTACGGTCGATTGATGGGAGAATTATCTGCAGTTATTACGTGATATTTCAATGTTGTTGGGTTATAAATAGAGGATGGTATAGCAGTGAGGGATTACGGAGAGTTTGGGAGAATTTTAGAACATCACAGAGATGAAGAAATCAAGTTGCAGAGAATACTTTTCTGCTTCGCGTGAAGAACTCGAAGAACATAAGATTACCGAGAGACATCGTTCATGCTACAAGAACTACGACAATCAAGGGTGGGTCGCACAAACACAGTGACATCAACAGTAATCATTTATCGCTCTTTGTAACAGTGTTTTGCAACAATTATAAACGTTGCAAACACCCGGTTTTCATCATTTTCTCTCCATTTCATCATTTGTACACCTCCTTTGAGCAATACAAATGAATTTTGAGCGTGTTTCCAACATGATTTGAGGCTAATTCTCCCATGACCAAGGCGACGGAGGAAACTATCCATTTATGCTTGATTGGTAATTTCTTTTCATAATTTCAATTATTATTAATTTAATTTAATCCACTAAGATCATTATAATTGTGTGTTTTATGAGATGAAAATGGTTTTTCTTAATTAGTTGTGAATCAATTTGATGTCTTATGCTCAGAAATATTTCTTTGATAATTCATGCTTAGGGATTACAATTTAATGTTTGGAGACCTTACAGATATTAGTGAGTTAATGTGAAAAAGGGCTTAATAATAATTCTTGAAATAATCTTTATTAACCAATCGCTTAAAGGAATAATGGAATCGAGTCTTGGTCTAGTTTTAAATCTTGATATCACTTTATTTGAGTTTATCTTTGTTTAGCTTAAAATTTTAATTTAAAAATCGAACCTTCACAAGTCTCAACGAACTTTTTACTACAACTCAATTGAAAATCCGATCACATACTTCGAAGTTCATGATGGTTTCTGTAAGTTGAATGCGTCGCCTTGTAATGCCGGTGAAGCCTTGGGTATCAAAGCTCCACGGAGCTTCCCTCGTCTCTATTTAGCTTACTTTAACTCAGATTGATTCCAGATAGGTTTGCACAAATTGTAACGAATTCCCTTTCGAAAGAATAGAAGTCGGTCTAGAAACAATCTAAGGGAGCCATCATGCTTTTTGTTTGCTAGATTAAATAGGCTTGTTTTGGTCGAGTCACTTTGTTTGTGCTTGTGTAGAATTCCCTTAGCTATAGGGATGTCAAACCGGTATAGCTAATACAACGAATATCCAATCGAACAATATGGACATTACTACTATGACCATAGTGTGAATAAAGTGGTTGGGAACGCCAACCTTTTGAAGGTTATGGGTCATACCATGGTGGGCCCAATTACTATCCACACGTGTATCAGTCATACGAGCAAGAAGATTATAATACTAGTTCTTCGTCTCTAGAGGATACAATCAAACTTTTGAAAAGTAGTCCTTTTTATGATCCTTCTGCTCCTACTCCTTCTTTAGAAGAGTCCTCCGATTCGGCCTAAAAACGACATATAAGTTAGCCGAGGTGAATAATGTAGTTATGGACGAAAGGACCGCAACAATGACCGAATCTTCTTTAGAAGACATCCTCAATAGATTAACTCAAAACTTAGATCCAACACTAAGGGAACTTTCTTTGGAAGATACCCTTGAGAGGATAGCTGAGTCGACACGTAGACTTGAGTTAGAGACGAACGAAAGTATTGCTCGAAATAACTGGAATTGCCAATATAGTGTATCCAATAATATCCTTGAGAATGAAGATAGTTATTCGCATAATCAAGATGACGAGGTTAGAATTGGTAACAATACTTGTTTAGATGAGGTTCGATCATTTTCATGTTATTATAGTGATGATCATGATGTGGATAGTGTTGCTGAAGAATCTGAAGTTTTTAAGCATAGTGATCAGGAATTTGTTACTCCAATTGAGCTTTATAATGATAGTAATATTTCTGGTTTAAATCCAAATAATTTTAATAATTATTCACCTATTCAAAAGGATAAGGATTTGACTAGAAATACCCCCGTTTTAGACGATGTAGTATTTCCTTTTTACGAAGTCGATGATAGTTTTGAGGAACGAGTTTATTCTGAGAATATTGTTTTAGAGTCTAGCGATTTAGAAACATTAGACTTAGAAAAAGAAAATGAACTCTTAGAGATGAGTGAGGATGAACGTGACTTAGAAGAATCAATTGACCATTTCCAGGAATCTGATGACCTAGAAATTAGGGAAGTTGTGACTAGTCTTTCCAGAGATCCTGAAAACTCTAAGTTTGGGGGTGATTATCATTCTCCATGTGCTTTAACTCTTAGAAAGGTACCTCACTTGGGACTTGACATATGTGCCTCAACCATATTACAAGATTATCTTCATACACTTTTTGTTGAACCTAGTTTTGTCCATAAATAAGTTCAGTTGTTAGAAACCCATCCTCTGGTTGTTGTGGTTAACCCAGGCTATGATACCAAGGTTGAATTTGTTTTCCCACCAGAAAATTTTCTTTCAATTGTGGGAACTTATGAATTTCAGATGTGTCAGTTAATAAGTTTTGAGACTAAACCTAATTACTTTTGGAGATTAGGGTCGACACATTTGCTTAAGAATGACCACTACTGTGGTCAACTGTGTGAGTCAAATCTAATTGACTTAGAGGATCCCCAATTATTCAGGTTATTGTTATGTGCTTCTAAGTTCTTAGTTAAGTATTTACAGACTCTTCAACCTGACCTTCAGGATCTTACCTTTGAGGGAATTTGTCCCTTGAAAACATTTTATCTAGACCCTTTTATAGAGCCTAAACCTGAGCCACAACTAGATATAGTTGTCTTAAACATAAAGTTAAATAAGGGTATGTTCGGTATCTTCTTGATCTGTTGCAGTTTCCTCTTCTTGTGGTTGTCACTTTTTGCTCCAGATGACCCACAATTATTCCGGTTACTGCTATATGATTTTACGAGGTGACTAATCCTTTCCAATGTCTGGCTGAAGACTTTAAACTTAGCACTTCTTTGGAGGTAACCCATGCTCCACTGACGCCGTGAAGAAATTAATACTGCTGATCATCACCTGTAGTGGGGGTGATTCGTGTGAATCCTACTTACTGGCTAAGGTGGACCACAACCACATTATTAGAAGGTTCCGACAAGTTTGAGACCAACACCAGGTAACAGATTCTTCCGAAATATAACTACAAGCAGATATGGATAAACTGAACCAAACAATAACAATCTTACATGCATCACACTCCGTCTTTCAACCACAATCCGAGGCACAATTCAATATGAAAC
Organism: Papaver armeniacum; assembly: GCA_023531295.1. Taxonomy (NCBI): domain Eukaryota; kingdom Viridiplantae; phylum Streptophyta; class Magnoliopsida; order Ranunculales; family Papaveraceae; genus Papaver; species Papaver armeniacum. Next base: position 245,710 of record JAJJWW010013171.1, read on the forward strand.
CTGGATTTCTGAGATAGATTGACAACATAAAATTACATTTTGGCTTGTACATGAAAAACGTAACATTGAAATGCAAAAAGTAACACAAAGACCTAAGGTCATGCATCTCAACCGTATGACAAAGACCAACTTGCTAAGATAACGAACAACCTAAGTGAAATGTGATTCTTCCAGCTTCAAATGCAATGACTCGGATATTTTCCGGTTTCAAGAATACTAATAAGTTTGCAAATGAATACATTTCATATATTTCAATCAAGCATCCAAAAAGCCCAAACATTTATCACCTTCATGTTGGGAAGACAGGAATGGTATGAGACCCAAGAAAACAGAACACTGTGATTGGACAAATCGACGCAAATAGATTCAAAACCTGTTTGAGCCTATCAGGAATTGTGGGTATGGGAGAAACTTTTTAGTTGCAGTATAAATAAATAAACTCCAGAGACTAGAAATTTATGCTTATTAAGGTTGGCACTAACCAATCTAAGTGGATGGGAACATTTTGGTTGTAGGAGTTGAGGAACCAACTGATTAGATGGAAACATCTATAGAGTCTATTCATAAAAGCACATAGCTCACAGTGTTAGAAAAAAAAAAAACATGGTAGTTTCGCCATATCTCGTTGAATCCTTTTCACCTTCTGTTTTTATTTTTATTTTCTTATAAGTGATTTGGTGGGGCACACGATTCAAGTTGTTACCATTGCTAGGGTGAAATAGAGTGATTGAGATACCCAAAAAGAAAGAAAGAATTGAGACCAGACCATCAGACCAACCGGAATAAATTCAATAAAGTCGACCACTGGTGCCCTTGTATATGCCGATTGTGTTGACCTAGAGTTAGGATTATCACCCATTTGGTTCCCTTGTATTTGCCAATTTGTGTTGATATTAGTTAGACCGGTATCTCAGTCCATTAGGATAGGTTCATCCTAGTAGTGGCCTTCAGACAGATATGAGAAACACCGTTCACCTTAGTCAACATCAAAACCATCTACGTTTTTCTCTACATCCATCTTCTTAATCTTTTCATGTGATTGGTTGACTCCGGTTATGATGTCCAGAAACTATCTGAGTAGAGCTCTGTCACTTATATGAATTTTAGTATGCTTGAGTGCAAACTCGTGTACAAAAATTGGAATTTCGCATCAGGGTACTTCCTCCTGTAGTCAATGATTGTATGCCAACCAAGGAGATTCTTTAGTGCCTTTCAAGGTTCTGCATAGATAGCTAGGGTCTGGAGTAAAGGTTTTGTGGGTACACCTCTGGTAAACCCTCTCGAGACTATAATTCGGCCACTAGGGCCACCTAGGGGTTCAAAGGCTTGTTGCACATGCTAAGTGCAATCGCGATGCCTACGACAGTGAGTTAGGATTTTATTTTCTAGATTAGATTTGCTCGAGGACTAGCAAATAATAAGTTTGGGGTATTTGATTGACATATTTTTGTGTCTAAGTTGTCCTCAATTTTTCGTATTATTGGTACTCGATTTTGTACTTATTGTGGCATTTTGTGTGTTTGTAGGTATTTTTGGGCAATAAACATTTTTGGAGAAATCGACTCGAAAAATCACCGGGGCACCCCAGGAGGACAACCGCTAAATGGACCCCTGATTTGGTTAAGGGGCGCCTCAATTACTAAGGGGCACCTCAGTTACTATTTACACCCCAGGGGGGCCAACGGCTATTCGCACCCCAATTCTGTTAGGGGGAGGTCATCCCTACCTTTCAAATTCCAAAACTGGCGGGAAAATGTTTGGTTTCACCTGGGATATTTTTCATCGATTTGTGAAGATTTTTTATCGGAGTCTCCGCTGAATTCTGTTTCGTATGGGCCTAACACATCGACACAAGGATGCTATTGAGTTTCTTTTCAGAAAAATAGCGAATTCCACGGAGTTCGACAATACAGGAACCGCATTCAAGAGGAAGATTATCACGGGATATTTGATGTGATACGTATTGCATGGGAGAAGATTCTTCTTCACTCAACAAAAGTCGACCCTATCAAGCCATGATAAACACGGAAATCCCATTTCGAGAACACGCGTGTGAGAAGGAAAGGAAGAACGTGGAGAGTAAAACAGGGCATCATATACGGTTGCTTTATTCTCGGTATTTTTGGCTATTCTTGGAGCAATGCACGAGTCAGGCGTTGTCATCTAATTCGAAATGTGTTTCAGTCAGTTTGGAGTGTGTCAGTTTAATACTATCGAGTACATAGATCAAAAAGTAAAAGATATCCCATGTTTTATAACAAGAGTAATGGGAGAATTATTTGCATATTCTGAGGGGTTGTCAGGCTTAACGGGACTCAGAGGAGGGGGAGGTAGAGTTAGGGGTTAGAACATAGAGATAAAGTTTAATGCAGAGAGCTTGTTCTTCATCAGCAGATAAGGGGGAGCAGACAACAGATAAAGACAGTCGTTTAACGGCTGTCATCTTTTCTCCTCTTTGCGACTGTTGCTTCTGCGACAGTTTTGAGCATTAGTTTTTGTAACAGCTTCTTTGTAACAATTTTCAAACGTATAACTTGTAACAGTGGATTCTGTAACGCCCACAGGCGGTTGCAAATCTCTGTTTTCTTATATTTTTCCAATAAAAACACCTTTTTGAGCAATGAAAAATTCCCTTGAGTGTGTTTTCACCATGAGGAACTAGACCCCTACACTGGGTCGACGGAGGAGGCTGTTTTTCGTTCATGTGGTAATTAAAATAATTCTTTTATAACTATTTGCATAGAATTTAATTGTTTTATGATTTTGTTGATGGTGGATTTTAGTTTAGGGCTAAAATTGTAAAACCAAATTTATGCGCTTGCATCCTGCAAAGGATAAAGCCACTGATAAGTGATGAATACTTCTTCACTTTACTAATTCACCTAGAATGGAGCATGTGGCAACAATCCCAATATTCTGTGAATTAAATACACAAAATTCATCCAGGTTAAAGTATGTAGCAACAACCCCATATACCCTGTGAATTTATAGCATTATTAATTAATACATGACTAGCCTTGTATTTCATGTGATGTTCCCGCAGAACTCTCATTATTAGTGCGGCATGACGACTGAGTGTTGCTCTCAGCAGAGTAACACGAACCTCCAAGTGTTGATAGTAAGGCATGCACGAAATACCCGTACAGGCTACATCTCTCGGTGTGTAATACTAGCCCTATTGAGCATACATCTCTCGGTGTGTTATACTAGCCCGATTGAGCATATTTGAACCTAGACTGTCCATATCAATCTCAGAAACAATCACGACCACGCAAGTTGGCCGCATGATTTAACCAGCCTAAATGATCCTCAGTAGGAGCGGGCTATCACCACAATACCACCGGGGTCTGTTTATGCCTGGCCGGTCGGGTGAACATCACGCCCTTCGAGATATCCACCAAACACCAGCCCAGAGTTGGATGACCAAGCTGGTGTGGAGCAGCTAAAAAAGAAGTCGTGCGACAAAAACCGGCCAAGGCAGACTTAAACATGTCACGGCCGTCCAACTTCGCTGGCGCGGTTGGACGGCAAGGATTATTCCAAAACCGGTCGGACATCTGCCGTGGTACACACCAGCGTGTCCCCTTCACTCTGTGTAGCCGACTTTTCCCCGACCTAGCCACATTACAACGTATGCTTGTCCGAAGTTGGGCCGGCCGTGAAGAATCAAGGGTCGTAGGGAAAGTCCACTAGAGACTTAAATCGATCACGACCATCCAACTTCACCGGGTATGGTTGGATGGCTTAGATCAAGCCCAGGTTGGTCGGACATATACCACCACACTCACCACCAGCCCAACAAGGGTCCCACATGGTCGACCTCCCCGGATGAGGAGTGTAGCTCATAGTTTAGGCCGGCCGAACATGCATGCACGCGACCGGCCAAAAACCCTAATTAGGACTTGCGGCACATTACATGTGTCGCTAATCGATCACGAACGTCCATCTTCGCAGGCTTGGATGGAGGGTGTAGATGTGGACTTAACAGGTCTTGGGCATGTCAACACGATCACCGTGGGCCTGTCTACACGCCTGACCAATCAGCCAAGACCGACCATGGCTAGACTCCTCGATTCGTGCGCCCAAACTAGGCATGGTCGCGCGGTCCCTGATTCCCCTGCGGCAACGGATTTCTGCCGCAAACCGATCTCAACCACTCAACTTTGCCAGACAAATTGAGTGGCCTAGATTATATCTTCATGGGGTAATGAGGTATGGATCGTGTACACCAGAAAGCTGTCTACACGCATGCCCGGTCGGTCCTTCCTAATACACCTCCCATGCTTGGTTTCGACCAAGCTGAAGAAGTGATGCTTACGCACCTCTTCAAGACCCTAAACTTCATCAACGGTCGCAGATGAGCGTCACAGATCATCTCGTCCGTCCAACTCTACCAGCTTGGTTAAGCAGCCCTGGTTAGGAGTTAAGCGACCAATGAGGCATCCCCATGATCACCGTTAGCCACTCTTCCACATAGAGTGATCGGCCAAAGCATGGCTCGCCCATGCAGCCTCCAAACGATCAATCGAAGATGGTTGGACATGATGCTGTTTTAAGACGCTTGATCGTGACTTACTTCGTTAAGCCTTAAAACGGCGATGTTTCATACATGCTGAATATATTCGATGCATTACATGCATAGAATACACACGATATTTTATAAGTATCGACTTCCCAAATAACTTAGTTATTTAACCTAGCATTACATGCTACTTCCTGTGGGTCCAACGATCCACACGATCGAGACATCAATCATGTCACAAACCGGGGGATACTTACCGAGGTATTGGTCGACGGTTTACGGCGTGCAACGCACAACACGCCATCACAAGAACGTGTCGGGAAGTCATGGACGGTTAGTGATGACGGGAGAAGTAGGCAAGACCGGGTCGTGTGACACTAACACACAACTCCACTACTCCATCACTCCACTTCCTCCACTTCCCATGAGAGACGTGGGTTAAGCTTAATGACTTATATAAATAGGTTCTCCTCCCTATTTCCACAGGACAAGACAAGACAGAAAACCAAGTGTTGATACAATCGTATTCAAACACCAGAACTGATAGCTTACATTCTGCAAGCCAGTTGGCTTTCTGATACAAGTCGTAAAACAGCCAACACCTCCACAATCTCAACACCTTCTTCGCTTCCTCCCTAAGATCAACCCCATCTCCTTCACTTTGTAACCAAAGCAAGTCTGGAACGGCCATTTCTTGGTTTAGGCCAGAGTTGTACAGATTGATTTCTCGAATCACAAGCACTCCCATGCAGTGCATTTGTTTAGGGTTTAGATTCATTTCTCATCCACACACCCGAAATTACCAAAACCGGCAGAAATAGTTTTCACCCATATACAATTGGCGACTATAGTGGGAGATTAATCTCGGTTGTGAAGTCAATTTCTTCAATACCAATTCAATTTTACTGATTTCGAAAATGGTGGATCTTAGGTCTGGATCAGCAACCAATCCTGATGGGACTAGCGTTGACAACACTCTCGGTGTTGATATCCCAGGTGTCACCGTGCAGCCAGTCAATACCATCAATGTATCTCGTGGAATTACTTCCTCTACTACCAGCACCAGCGGAGCAGGAGGAGATATTCCAATGGGCATGACACCTCCTATCACCAGAGCCAGAGCAGCCGCAAACCCTAGCATCTCTTCAAGTGTAACGCCTCCAGCCGTCACCAGAGCAACAACCTCTCCTCCGTCAGGAAGAGGGGCTGGAGGAGCTAGAGGAGGATAACCCCCTATTACCATGGTGGATTTGATGGAGAGACAAGAAGTTCTCGCAAGGGCACAAACGTACATGGCTACAACTCAGAAAGAGGTACTCACTTTTCTTAAGGCAACCGATCGGTGCCACAAGAGCCACGACATGCCCTCGGAGCCAACAAGGAACGCATTCAACGCACCCCGAGCGAGGTACTACAAAGCGGCGCGGGCCTACATGGACCTCGATCAAAAGAACCGATAAACTACATACTCGATCTCCTCATCGAGATGATATCAGATACGAGCAGTTATCCTATCATAGAGATTTCTACACTGGGGACTGATCCTCGCAGCGATCCTCCTCAAGTCAATAGTTTCACTATGAACCAAAGGCCGGTGGATTAGGAAGCGGCTTCTCTATTGCGTTTACGAGTCCACTCCGCACAGTCCCTAGAGTTATCTCGGAACTTTCTCTGATACCAACTGTGACAGATCGGAAAATTACGCCTGGCGCGCAAGCCATAACTTCCCCGGTGCGCCATCATGATGGTACATACCGGGACTTAAAGCTAGGAAAATGCACGTCCATTTGCCCTTGCAAGCATGCTCGTGGAGCATGATGCAGCTAACTTAGCTTCCACACCGTTCCAACTTACCCTTGTTCTGCGAAGGGTTTAAAGCCTTGAAGGCTATGACCGATGCACCTTGCATGCATCACTGTCTTACGAGTCTTGTCCAGGCATAAGGCATGCCTTTGACTTGATCATAGGCCATAGGAGGCCTAATTCCACTTATTTACTTGGCTTAGGCATTGCTGAGAGCATGCACTTGTCTTGCTTGTGCCAAGGGTGCATCAATCAGGCTCATGCCGTACTTCCCTTAGGCTTATGCAAGCTCCGCTAACTTGCATATCGATCTAGCTTATTTTCCAGGCCATGCCCAATGCGTCGTTGGTACATGCCTATGTCGAATGTCTTGATAGGAAGTATGAGCATCCAAGGAATGTAATGCAACTTGCCTCATAAAGTTTGACCACAATCATCTCTTGCATCGAGCTACCGAGCCAGATGATATGAGAGGCCAAAATGCCGCAATTACCTCTAAATTATATGATATGAGCGACAAAGTGCTGGATCGGCAATACTGCAACTTATTTTGGCTGCCTATGTACCCTTCCCTACTCTAAAGGGATCAAGCACCGACCGTAGTTCATCCTCGAAGGGACAAGTAACTTAATCCAACTCGTTTGCAAGGCCGTGGCCAAGCAATAATGGTAATGGCCTAGTCCGTATAGGTCGTTCCGTCAAAATGCATCCAAGTGATGGATACTTGGTCCGCGACATGGCATAGTGATTCCCATGCTTAATACGCTCCATTGGCAAGGCTACGCAGCTATAAATGAGGCTTAGGCATCATTTATACTCTTCCGGCTAAGCTATAATGATTAACTGGTGCATAGTCCGCATATGCACCTTCAACCAACTACCCCTCCCTATATATGTCAACTTGACATTTTTACAACTTAAATTAGGGGAGCAAAAATAATTCATAAACTCCCAAGTCTGTGATGGCTGCACCTTACTATTCTGGCCAACTGTAATGTACGGCCATGATGGCGGTACTTTCAGTTCTAGCTCACAGGCCAGTTTCAATGCCCGACCATGGTGGCTAAACATTTCCTGAGCCAGGTCCATTGTAGGGCCGTGATGGCTGTATTTCCGGCTTTGGCCCATAGGCCATTCCAATGTCCAGCCGTGACAGATGTGCATTCCCAAGGCCATCCTGGTCTGGCCTGTTGCGATATTGGCCATAGGCTAATGACCTGCGTAATACACCGTTGTGGCGCTACTTTGTTCTAGGCCAGCCACCCAACTGGCATAATGGATCTTTTGATGCAAGATTGGCATTTGGACAATATAGCTTACATCTTTCACCCTCTTGGTGTCATATTGGCCTTGACCAATATGCCCATGCGATATGCCATTTTTGGCAGCGTATTGGCCTAGGCCAATGTTCCTTTTACTACGCAACGGAATCTTTGGATGAAGCTTCATCTCACGCTATGGCGCATCTTTGAGCATGCATCATGCTAAAAACACATGGTTTTACACTAAAGGTGCTTAAGGAGTAGGGCAAGAGTATAGACTATAGAAGCATGTGACAACATGATGAAGCGTGCCAAAACTTGATGGAGCGTGTGAAAACTTGATGGAACGTGCCACAACTTGATGGAGTGTGCCACAACTCGATGGAGCGTGCGGCGATGATGGAGTGTGCGGAAATATGATGGAACATGCAACGATCATGCAACAACATGATGGAGCGCGTGACGATGAAGCGTGCGACGATATGGCTCGAGCATGTAATTGTTAGCCAACGGTTAGGCCAAGAAATAAGGGAAAAAATAAAAGGAGTTGCCATGCGTGGTCAATTGTCAAATGGAATATTGTGAAATGGAGAATACACGTCAACAGTGGTGGGTCCCGGACGAGGCTGCCCAATATCCATTAAATTATTGTAAGAAGAAGGAGAGTTGCCATCAAGCACACGTGTACGGTTTCGACGTAAGGAAGTGACGAAGAAATCAAGATGGTACACGTGTACCATGTCAGAGAATTCAAGGGGATATAAGAATATTATAAATACCCATCCCTGGAGATTAAGAGTTTAAAGCCTATTATGTGTAATCTCGGCATTGTACTACTTTCTGGATTAGAGTTATTCTCTTTCCACTTTTTGTTAGAGCATATCTCGGTTGAACCCACCAAGCGTTGGTATGACAAGTTTGGTTGTCATATTTTAGTGAACCAAAACTCATTTTAAGAGTCGCTTGATTATGTACTAGAGTCAACTTCGTATAGGTTAGCTTGAAAGTATTAGGATATGAGACATTATAAGTATTGCGAAAGACTTGAAGAAGTGAAGAAGTAAGAAGCTACAACGACAACATCATCCTTCCACTTGAGGTTAGTGATATTTGACTTGAACTGTTTCATTCCCTAACGTATCTTTCAAGTCGTGCATATTGAAAACAAAACTGCGAAGCATGAACACTCTAGATAGACATAGTATTAAGGAATACAATATGAAGTTTATTGCTTAACTATTAAACTTTGTAGATAAGACATCGACATAATCGTTTGAATGCTATTGTGATTATGTATGGGTATGAGGTGAGGATTTCATCCTAGGAAACAATGTTTTACATGTGTTTTAAGGAAGTAAGTTCATAAACTTGTTTATGAATCGAAAAGGAAATTGCCGGGCGTTATTGGGATTGTTATTCATTGCATATCTTGTGAACATCCAATATGTGTGATTTAGTATAACCACTCACGACTTGTTTGTGTTCTTGGTAAAACTATTCATAAAGGCCTGACTTATGTATTGGTATGACTTTTATTAGTGAAACCGATCTTAAGTAATCACATGAGATGGTATGATCAAGTTTGTGTTTTGTTGAACCAAATCTGGGTAAAGGGGAACCGATCCTATGAAGAGGTGAAACACATCACATAGGGGAATCGATCCTTGTATAAGGTGCAACAAGGTTTATAGCAGAAAGGGGAACTGATCCTATGAACATGTGCAACACGTTTTTAGGCAAAGGGGAACCGATCCTATGGACATGTGCAACACATACAATTTAGATACCATATATATATGGGGAACCGATCCTAGTACCTAGTCAACCGAATTTTTGGAAGCTAGTGTGACTATGCACATTACTCACATGGAGGTAGAACCGAAACTTGTTTTGGTAGAACCGTGAAAACCATGATTTATGATTGAGTGTTTCTTAATCAATCGCATAGTTCTTGAAAGTCAAATGAACCAATTCTAAACTTGTTTGGAAGTGTGGCAAATCGGTTTTCAAGGTTGTAAGTATGAAAGAGGACTTACAAAGTAAGGATGTCGGCATACTTTGAACACGTGCGGAATAATGTTTATATTTTATTGTTCAAAGTAATTCCTTAATAGCTACAGGAAGAAAATCCCAGGATCGAAATAAATAAGTTAAGAATCTTTTATTTAAGGTTGTTAATTTTATTTTAGGAAAATGAGAATTAGTAATGTGCATTTACTAGTTGAGATTTTCCAGAGAGATTTTCGATCATTATTTTTAGACATAGCATTTCCAGGAATTATGAAAACCGAATTTGGAATGTATTGAATATCTTTGAGAATATTTTCGGTTTTGGAAATTCCTTGGTGTCCAAACTTCCTTGTCTATAAATACTTGAAGTTTGCATTTCTAGCAAACTAATCCTTCGTGACAGCAAACTTCCTCAGTTGTGTTGTTACTGGTGTAGCCGCCTATTCAGAGAGGAGAGTAACCTTATTAGGCAAAATCTCTTACGACCTCTCAGTTTAAAGTCTTCTTTGGGATTGAGAAGCTCTACGAGTACCGTTGGTGGGAAACTAGATAATTGCGGTTTATCTTTTGTTTTCGATTGATTTGATTGACTAACGGTGGTTGAACTTTGATTGCACCTAGTTTGTTTATGCTTGAGAATTTTCTCTTCGATATAAGATTCACTCAAACTAGATCGAAGTTTCGCCGGGTATCTTTAGACATGTTGTTAGTGCTAAAGACGATCTTGTGATAATCCATTGTTAACGAGACTCGTCTCGCGCGTGATTGATCACAAGAGATTCAAGTTGTTGTGTGCAGGTGTTTATTGAAGATCTAAGAATATTTGAAGACAAAGAAGATACTGAAGATTTCTGATATGGGTTTCATAATCTTTGGTGTGCACAATACTTGTTCCGGTATAAGAGGATCCAACTATAATCAGTTTATCCTTATGGTAGATTGGATTGATTAGTTGTGTAGATCGGCATCAATACAATTCTTTGTGATTAAAAGTATTGATTGCAAAATCTTAAAAATTACTTTGGTAGTTGAGAATAAGATAGATCTAAGAACCTGACTAAGGAGTATATGTTAAGATCAACAGAAGAGCCTTTGTCTAACTCACATCACTTGGTTGAAGAGAGTTGATACCAAACATATTTGTTGTTCCTTTACTGTTTGGAATACGAACCAAAGGAATTGTTCCAAGTACGTGTCTTATTCATAAGTTGGAGGCGTTGGAATACAGACGGAACTAGGTGAACTATAGGTTTAGTTGCTTGGTATCAAGTATACGAAGTTAGGTTTAATTTTTTGTAGCAACTTAATCCTGAGAGTATTCAATTCTGGACAAGGTTCCGGGGTTTTTCTGCATTTGCGGTTTCCTCGTTAACAAAATCTTGATGTGTCATTTACTTTATATTTCCACATTATAATTGTTTTATAATAATTAAAGTAAATTACACAAACGTTAATCCCTATTTACTTGATAAGCAATCCCATTGTGTTTGGTTAAGTCCGAACCTTTTTATCAAGTAAACATACTTCGTTGTTGTATTGTCTCGATCTCGTATCCATAGACGATCACACGAAGTGTGAACCGATTAGTTGCATTGTCTCGACTCAGTCCATAGACAATCACTTTCGGAGAAAGGACTTATAGGTAGGAAAAGTTTTAGCTTGAGGTATATTTGGGAACCCTCGCCTTTTCAATTGGTCTCAGAGCAGGCAAACACGAAAATATCTAACAATTTGTGTTTGGTACGATCCAACCTATAAGATATGAGTCAAAATAAGAAAAGCAAGGCTAAACTTATGAAGAACTCAGTTAACGTATGTCAAGATAATGAGAATAATATCTCAGAGAAGGTCAATGGAAATTGGTCTCGAAAGTCTTTTCGAAAATCAAAGAAAAAATCTATGACTAAAGACTTGATTGCGAGTCAGGTTTCAGATCAGAAAAGAATGAGTCTGAAACTCAAGAAACATGTTTTGGATCCGGCTCCAATTTATAGTGAAAAATCGTCTGAAAATAGATTCGATTCACTAGCATGCCCGAGTTCTGAATGTCGTAAAGTGATAGAAAGTTTTTTCAAACATATTGAAAACTTTTTAGAAAAGGGTAAAACCATTGACAGTCTAGACGATGTCCTAGAATTTATTGTTCAAATGAATGTACGAATATGTGAAGGAAAGCGAGAATCACTTAGTCTTCAAAATAATCTGATAGATTATGAGGAACAAAAAATGGATTTATGCAATGAAGTTCATCAACAGACTACAGAGTGTGAAATTCTTACTCAATCGCTGGAACATTCACATATAAGGAATAAGGTCCTTATTGAGAAACTTCTTACTGTAATTTCAAAAAACCACTAGTCTAAAGTCTTCTTTGTCCTCTTAAGTATCCATTCCTTGTGTGGAAATATTCACAGATAAGGAATAAGATTCAAGACATTCTATATGTCCTATCAAAAAAGATATAGGATATAAAAGGATTAAGACTATATATTTGAATGCCCAATAAAACACGAATGAAACATTAAAATTAAAACTTGAAATTAATGTCATCTTACCAGCGCAGATCGCCCTTCCACGTGTGAACGAAATACATACCTGGTAAAACATGCACAATCAGAAGTCATAGGATAAAGAACCACTAGTCTAAAGTCTTCCCCTTAGTCTAAAGTCTTCTTTGTCTTCAAATCTTCTTAGATCTTCAATAAACACCTGCACACAAAAAACTTGAATCTCTTGTGATCAATCACACACAGAACAGAGTCTGTTAGCGATGGATTATCACAAGACATCTTTATCTCTACAAACAGTTCTAAATATCCCCGTCAATACTTCGAGCTAGTTTGAGTGAATCTTATATCAGAAGAGAAGATTCTTAAGCATAAACAAACTAGGTGCAATCAAAGTTCAACAACCGCTAGTCAATCAAATCAATCGAAAATTAATGATAAACTGCAATTATCTAGTTTCCCACCAACGATACTCGTAGAGCTTACCAATCCCAAAGAAGTCTTTAAAATGAGCGGTCGTAAGAGATTTCGCCTAATTAGGGTACTTTCCTTCTAAAGTATAAACATACTTTGTTGGACCGGCACAAAAAAAACACTAGTCTAAAGTCTTCTTTGTCCTCTTAAGGCATCCATTCCTTGTGTGGAAATATTCACATATAAGGAATAAGGTTCAAGAAATTCTATATGTCCTATCAAAAAAGACATAGGATATAAAAGGATTAAGACTATATATTTGAATGCCCAATAAAACACGAATGAAACATTAAAATTAAAACTTAAAATCAATGTCATCTTACCAGCACAGATCACCCTTCCACGTGTGAACGAAATACAAACCTGGTAAAACATGGGCAATCAGAAGTCAAATGTTTCCTCGCACGAATCTGTGCATCTGATCGTTGTTCTTTAGTAGGTTCTCTAAAAGATGTTGTGCTTCTGTAATTTCATAATTTTGATTGAAACAAAATTAATCAAATTAAACCCAACTACATTATTAATCAATAAACACTAATTTGATATACTTACATCTCTTCATGATACCCCTTCGTTGTGGCAGTTTGCGGTGTGTTCATTAATACAAATCCGAAACCGAATGTCTATGTATCCACTGCTGAAATGATTACACAGTTCCAATTGGTAGTTAATGGCAATACCGTAGATGCTTTCAGAATAATGTACACCCTCGAGCCTAAGATAATGGAAGATTCAATCCTTGTACAGCCGAAAAGTCCAATTCCAGAAGAAGAAGACTTTGAAGAAAAAGACTATGAAGAAGATGATGGTGGTGAGTAGGTTTGCTCTGTTTAACTTCTGAGTTTGGATATAAGATTTGTGTTTTGTTTGAATCTTATCTAGCGTAATATACTTTATATAGTGACTACTAATCTAACAGTGTTGGGGGTTGTGAACGAATTTGTTGCTACTTCGATTGCTTTTTAAAGTTAGCATTCTCACTGAGGCTCTTCTTTTATTAGATACCGATTCTTACTTTTTGGTATGTAAACATTTATGCTGCTTTGGCACGTCGTCTAGTATGTGTAAGCAGTTTCGTGGTCGGATATTCGAGTGCCTGTTGTGCATTGTGTGCTTGTCAATTAATGTGGACCATGGTTTAGTCTGAACCATTACTTCATCTTCTTCTTCTTCCTTTAACTTCTAATGTTGTACGCAAAAGCAACAGAAGATTAATCTCAGCGTTATTGGGGGATAAATTCGCGAACTAACAAAAATGAAAAAAGATAAGTTGCCAACCGTAGGGAAGTAAGCAAACATCATAATTACAAAGAAAATATTCCAAATACTTGAAGAGTATTTATATTATACAGTGGCATCTAAAATAAGTGATGCCATTGTATAACATATTCTATTATTACTCACTTACACCCGCCAAATTTTCATATTTTATTATTGTTCACTAACAGGATTAACACATTTTATTATTGAGTACTGCAAGTTTTTCTTTGTTGAGAACTCTTAATGACTTTCCGATCTCATCTTCTCCTTCTTGAGCAACTTTGTGTCATGACTCAATAATGAAATGTTTACTTAATTTATCGCAGTTCTCCTTTCATGGCAGTTTTTCCTTACTAGGTAGCATTCTTTTTCCTATTTATTTGTGTATAATATATTGTGCCTAAGATAAAGAAAAAAAAATCTTAATGATTTAAGAACATAATAATACTTGAGTGCGTCTATGTGCACCCCTACTAAACCAGGGGTGCACGCTCCTCCTTCTACCATTGGTTGTATTCATAACCATGATTAGTTATCCTAACATTAGTTATCCCAACTATTGTAACGCATAGGGAATTGAGGAACAAAAATTGAAGTCATAACCTAATTAAATCAATTGCTTATATGCAACTCTCTTTCTACGCATGATATATTTGTACCTGCTCATCTATGTTTTTTCGCCTTCGTTCTTCTTATGGAAGATTCATGTGTTACTTATATTCTCTGTTCTTTTTTTCTCCCCTTAAGTTCTTCTCATATAACCTCTGAAAACAGATTTCAGGCACTTGTACTACCAAAATTGAAATTGATTTCACTTTTTTATCTTGCACATCATCAATATTTCGTGTAAAGGTGGAGAGAAAAAAGTTTGGTTAAGTTCATAATCCATATCATAGAATACTAGTGTACTATTTAGTTAATAAAGCGAACGGTCATGAAAGGATTATTTAGACTCGTAAGATTTGAAGTAAAACGTAAATCAACGGATTATTTAGACTCGTAAGACATGTTTCATTCTTGTTTTCATGTTGATCGTTACATGAGATTTAAGATTGGAACAATATACCGTATAAGAACTTTCTCCTGCAACTATCTTCTAGCGACGTGCTTAAATCAAGATTTCCTATCTATTCGGTAATTATTAATGGAAAATCACCGTCAGAGTTTTGAGAATCCATTGAGATCATGTGCCTCTACTTGAGATTTTCTAATCCCTATCGCGATTAAAATAAAATTCTTAATAATGAGATCAAAGTAAAAGATAAGACGTCTTTGTATAGTTATTGATTTGATTCAAATCCTGAAACTCAAAAATTTGAACTCAAAATATTATTCAGGGGAGCCTTTTTTCTTGTTGAATAGATGAATATATTAAAAAATAAAAAATGTTAAAAAGAAAGAGAGGAAACTTGGGGACAGTGCCAGTTTTTTTTAGTTAGGGAAAAAAAGTCAAGGGGTAATTTGCGTTACCTCCCCTGTAAAGATTGGGAATTTGCATTACCTCCCCAACAAAAATAAAATTAGCAAAACCTCCTCTCGTCATTAATTCCGTTTATTCAAGTTAGATGACTCAACACTAACTTACACATGGTTTTTCGTAAGGGAGGTAATGCAAATTACCAATCTTTACATGGGAGGTAATGCAAATTACCAATCTTTACAGGGGAAGTAACGCAAATTACCCCAAAAAAATAAAAACCACGTATAAGTTAGTGCTGAGTTAGCTAACTTGGAATAGACGGAATTATTGACGAGAGAAGGTTTTGCTAATTTTATTTTTGTAGGGGAGGTAATGCAAATTACCAATCTTTACGGGGGAGGTAACACAAATTACCCCAAAAGTCAACAACCAAGGTTAGACGAATATCCTATCAGAAACGGAGGAACGTGCACCCCTGATTTAGTAGGGGTGCACATAAACTCACTCATAATACTTAATAAACTTACTACAAGAAAAGAAAAACTAATTAAACTTAATAAACTTATTAAACTTCATTGATTATTTCGATTTCACGAGGGATTCTCATCTTTTGATCTCAAGTTAGAATTTAATTAAGTTTGAACTCTAATCTACCTGTTGAACCATAAAATGATTACCATTTTTTCGATTAATATTTGCTTGCTCTCTTAATCTTCCAATAATCATAAAAATATGATGATTGACCTATGAGCGTCGTATCAAAATCCTCACCGTAGTTTTAAATTGCATAATAATGTTGTAGTAAAAACCCTAAGTTTAAATCTTTATCATAGCTTTAAAAATACCGATCCCCGTCTTTTTTCTTATTATGAATCTAAAAAATTGCATAGGCTGATATATCATTGATTCTTTTGATCTCACAGGGGATTCTCACTTTTTGATCTCAAGTCAAATTTTAAGTTTGAACCGTAAATTGCTCCCTATATTTTCCACTAATCGTGACTCTTCCAATGATCATAAAAATATGATGCTTGACCTATGAGCATCATGTCATAATCCTCACCGGAATTTTAAATTGCATAATAATGTTGTCGTAAATACCATAAGTTGAAATCCTTATTATAGCTATAAATATACAGATCCTGTCTTTTTCTTTTTTATGAATATAAAATTTGCGTAGGCTAATATTTCATTTATTGTTTTGATAGCATGAAGATTCTCTCTTTTTGATCTGAAGTCAAAATTTACATTTGAACTCTAAATCTGCCAATTAAGCCATAAAACGCTTACCATCTTTTCAAAAAATCGTATTCTTGCTTGCTCTGTTACTTTTCCAATGATCATAAAAAAATGATGCTTGACCAATGAGCGTCATGTTAGAATCCTCACAAGAGTTTTAAATTGCATAATAATGTCGTCGTGAAAACCCTAAGTTGAAATCTTTATCATAGCTTTCAATATATCGATCCATGTTAAAAATATGGGGGTACAACAACCTCACCCAATAATTCGCTTAGCAATCTGTATGGACTAACTCCAATATACTTTTAAGAGAACCAACTAGACAGTCAGACTCAATCCTAATAAAAAGTATATCAAAGAGTTATATCTCAATTTCTCGATTCAATACTTACTCAAGCAAATAGAAATCTGCGAGTCTAATTGAATACAAGAGAAATTAAATTGAACAGTACCAAAGACCAATGTTCAAGGATCAATCAATTTCAATCGACAACCAAAGGTCGGATTTCCCAATTGATTGATTCAACGCACAACCTGTGATATTTCAATTATAGAACAAAATATAATGCGGAAAAGAAATAACACAGACACCAGAAGTTTTGTTAACGAGGAAACCGCAAATGCAGAAAAACCCAGGGACCTAGTCCAGATTGAACACACACTGTATTAAGCCGCTACAGACACTAGCCTACTACAAGCTAACTTCGGTCTGGAATGTAGTTGAACCCCAATCAATCTCACACTGATCCAAGGTACAGTTGCACTCCTTACGTCTCTGATCCCAACAGGACACTACGTACTTGATTCCCTTAGCTGATCTCACCCACAACTAAGAGTTGTTACGACCCAAAGTCGAAGACTTTAATAAACAAATTTGTATCACACAGAAAAGTCTACAGGAATAGATAAATTTGTCTCCCACAGAAATACCTACGAGTTTTGTTTCGTCTTTTGATGAATCAAGGTGAACATGAACCAATTGATAACCCAGACTTATATTCCCGAAGATATTGTGGAATCACCTCACAATAATCTTAATCGACTAGAGAAACAAGATATTGTGGAATCACATACGATGAGACGAAGGTGTTTGTGACTACTTTTCTATCTTGCCTATCGGAGAAATTAATCTCAAGCCAATCTTACGATTGTACTCAATACGATAGAAACAACAAGATTAGATCACACAACTACAGAGAAAATAGTTGGATCTGGATTTACAATCCCAATGAAGTCTTCAAGTCGTTAACCTATATGGTCTCGGTAGAAACCTAAGGTTAAAGGAGAATCGACTCTCGCTTATACAACTAGTATCACACAAGAGGTGTGGGGATTAGGTTTCCCAGTTGCTAGAGTTCTCCTTTATATAGTCTTCCAAATCAGGGTTTGCAATCTAAGTTACCTTGGTAACAAAGCATTCAATATTTACCGGTAGATGAAGACCTGATTTGATTCAAGCTAATATCTTTCAACTGTTAGATCGAACTTAGCTTGTTATACACAAATGAAATGCACGTTCATTTAGGTTTGTGTAAACGTACCTAAACATGTACACCTAGTTTGTTCAACAGTAGTTAACCAAATGGTTAGCCATATGAGCACTTTCATATCAACCATATTCATCTTCACCATAACTAGTTCAAATGACTCAAAAGAACTAGTTAGAGAGTTGTTCAATTGCTTAGATCTCATAGAAGTATACAAGACACAATCGAAGCAAAAATGATTTTGATTCACTCAAATCAATTCATTAACTTTATATCCATGGTTTGCAAATATGCATTCCTTAGTTTATATAAGTTTAAGTTCACGAATAAACCGTTTTTAGAAAATAACCCACTCAAGTATGCATACCTGTACGCATACTTAAGTACCCGGATTAAGTTTGTTTTCAGTTCACAAACTCCAGCAAAAATTCACGGGACATGAACTTCTGACAGTACGTGTACAGGTACGCGGACTTTAGTTCCGGCTATCCTGAGCAGCAAAGTACGCATACTTTGGTTCAAGGATTTTGGACTTACACACATATGAGTTCACATACAATGTTTATATCCATTCAAGGTTATATATTCTAAACTCTCAGAAGTAACCTTTTTCAACTCAGTTCTTAACACATCAAGACTCTTCATAGTATCAACGATTTGCACTTTTGCATCCTCAAAGCATTTAAGAAAATCAACAACCACATCAAGCAGAAATTTCTTCAACTTCCTCAATATCCGAGTAATTATCAGGAGATTGAGAAATAGATCCCTCAACTTCTAAAAGGTTCCCTTGTTTACATCGAATTCGAAATATACGACATTATCAACAAAATCTTGGCAGATCCCAAGAGCAAGGAGGAGAATCCATTGATAATAGAAACCTAAAGTTAAATAACTCAACTCAATAGGAGAGGTATATAAACGATTTCGTAAAGCCTTAGGGTTTTTAACATCGGTTCACGACCAGAACATGGGTACCTGTATGAACACCCACTTGACCCAAGGAGTCAAGGCTTTAAAGCAAAACAAGTCAAGAGAACGAATTTGATAGATATTTTGCTCTGAGAGGAGATTTGACACGTCTTGGCTCGATAAACTTTACATTCTTATTAGAGAAAAATTCAGAGCATAAGAGTAGTGGTTTTTGAGAAAAAACAATACGAAAAGACTTGAAAAGATTTGATAAAAAGACAAATACTTATGCAAACACGTTTGAAGTGATAATCTGGATAGAGCCAAAAAGAGAATAACCAGAGAATCAAGAGCACATTCCCATCAAGTATACCTGATAATATCCCACCCAACCAGGATTTTTGTGAGTGAGATTTCAACCTTGTGATTAATTAACACAAGTATGAGCTTTGAGCTCATCAAATGAAATCATTTTTTGGTTAAACCTCTTTTTCCGAATCTTTGTAGGAAAACCTTTATGATGCAAAAAGTTATCATAAACCAAACTATTATCAAAAAATGACTCATAGTGTTGATTCTTACCTAAAGCATTTTGTCTAGAATGAATCGACAACCTGTTGATGATTTCTTTATAACCTTCAATTATCACCTTTAGGTTATCTTTCATATCATCATTTTTGCTTCCTTCTCCTGAAACTTTGTTTACATCAAAATTAACATTATCTCCCTTTTTGACAGAAGAAAACAACTAATCTCTTCTTAGACGGTTTTTATTGAGACGCCTGTTATGCTTCTGAGTATTTGAGGAACTCATAAATCTGACTTTCCGTGTAGAATACACAGGGTGAGTACTGAAACCAATTGGTTTAGACATACGAATGTCAGTTACACCTTTGAGGATTAAATCTAAGGTGTGTTAAAGTCGAACAATGGAATTGTTATTCAACTTAGAGTTTGTCTTTTGCTTAACAAGCCCTTTTGAATCACAAAAGAGACATACTTTCTGATCATGAGGGTGATTAGAAAATACTTTGTTAACATCATCGTATGGATATTTCTTCCTTCCATGTGATGTGCAACGTCCTTGATTAGTGGAGGTTACATGCACATCTTTTCCAATAGAAAGGGATTCCATTTTTACTCCTGGAACTGGAAAACTCAGGTGTAATGGGAGAAGATGGTATAGAGGACTTTTTGGAACATCCTTGAATTGAAATTTTATTCAAGCGATGTTCAATTTCCAAAGCATCCTTTTTGAGGTTTGCCTCAAGTAAGATACGTGAAGACTGAGCTTCAGCGTTTTTGGAATCACAGTCTCTTACTATACCGAGAAGAACATTGACATTGTTTTTCAACCGATAAAATCTATCAACTTGAGTTCTAACAAGATTTAGAATCAGTTCTTCAGCTGTTTCCCTTTCATCAACGGAGTTAGACTATTTTGAAGGGTAATCGGGATAACACATGTCAGTATCTGTCTGTCTCGTTAGAACACTAGGTTCTTCTATATTTGAGATTGACGAATCTTTCTATTTGATAAACACTGTCTAAACAGAGCTTTTATTTCTGGTGATGCATTTGTCGGAGATATTACTGCCGTCCATATAGTCAGATCGCTAAAAACACAGACTTATAAGGTCTTTAAACGTGTTTGTCTGCTCTGATACTAATTGAAAAAGTGGGGTACAACAACCTCACCCAATAATTCGCTTAGCAATCAGATGGACTAACTCCAATATACTTTTAAGAGAATCAACTAGACAAATTAGACTCAATCTTAATATAAAGCATATCAAAGAGTTATATCTCAATTTCTTGATTCAATACTTACTCAAGCAAATAGAAATCTGCGAGTCTAATTGAATACAAGAGAATTAACTTGAACGGTACCAACGAACAATGTTCAAGGATCAATCAAGTTCAATCAACAACCAAAGGTCGGATTTCCCAATTGATTGATTTAACACACAACTTTGTGATATTTAAATTATATAACAAAATATAATGCGGAAAAGAAATAACACAGACACCAGAAGTTTTGTTAACGAGGAAACCGCAGATGCATAAAAACCCCGGGACCTAGTCCAGATTGAACACATATTGTATTAAGCCACTACAAACACTAGCCTACTACAAGCTAACTTCGGTCTGGACTGTAGTTGAACCCCAATAAATCTCACACTGATCCAAGGTACAGTTGCACTCCTTACATCTCTGATCCCAACATGATACTACGTACTTGATTCCCTTAGCTGATCTCACCCACAACTAAGAGTTGCTACGACCCAAAGTCGAAGACTTTAATAAACAAATTTGTATCACACAGAAAAGTCTACATGAATAGATAAATCTTTCTCCCAAAGAAATACCTACGAGTTTTGATCCGTCTTTTGATAAATCAAGGTGAACAGGAACCAATTGATAACCCAGACTTATATTCCCGAAGAACAACCTAGAATTATCAATCACCTCACAATAATCTTAATCGACTAGCGAAACAAGATATTGTGGAATAACAAACGATGAGACGAAGGTGTTTGTGACTACTTTTCTATCTTGCCTATCAGAGAAATTAATCTCAAGCCAATCTTACGATTGTACTCAATACGATAGAAACAACAAGATCAGATCACGCAATTACAGAGAAAATAGTTGGGCATGGCTTCACAATCCCAATGAAGTCTTCAAGTCGTTAACCTATATGGTCTCGGTAGAAACCTAAGGTTAAAGGAGAATCAACTCTAGCTTATACAACTAGTATCACACAAGATGTGTGGGGATTAGGTTTCCCAATTGCTAGAGTTCTCCTTTATATAGTCTTCCAAATCAGGGTTTGCAATCTAAGTTACCTTGGTAACAAAGCATTCAATAGTCACCGTTAGATGAAAACCTGATTAGATTCAAGCTAATATCTTTCAACCGTTAGATCGAACTTAGCTTGTTATACACAAATGAAATGCACGTTCATTTAGGTTTGTGTAACCGTACCTAAACGTGTACACCTAGTTGGTTCAACAGTAGTTAACCAAATGGTTAGCCATATGAGCACTTTCATATCAACCATATTCATCTTCACCATAACTAGTTCAAATGACTCAAAATAACTAGTTAGAGAGTTGTTCGATTGCTTATATCTCATAGAAGTATACAAGACACAATCGAAGCAAAAATGATTTTGATTCACTCGAATCAATTCATGAACTTTATAGCCACGGTTTGCAAATATGCATTCCTTAGTTTATATAAGTTTAAGTTCACGAATAAACCGTTTTTAGAAAATAACCCACTCAAGTATGCATACCTGTACGCATACTTAAGTACCCGGATTAAGTTTGTTTTCAGTTCACAAACTCCAGCAAAAATTCACGGGACATGAACTTCCGACAGTACGCGTACAGGTACACGGACTTTAGTTCCGGCTATCCTGAGCAGCAAAGTATGCATACTATGGTTCAAGGATTTTGGACTTACACACGTATGAGTTCACATACAATGTTTATATCCATTCAAGGTTATAAATTCTAAACTCTCATTCCAATCATTGAAACATTCTTAGAGGATGTTAAATAGAGGTTACTCACACACTATTCTTCATCAAAGCGATTTTCAATATATTGAAATAATCAACATGACTTTCGTCACTTGTAAAGATGAACTTGGCCAAAGCGAAAGCTTACCAACACATATTTCTAGAAATAGATAAGCGAGATAAACTCGGCTCGAAATAGAAAATGTGTATAATCGAAGTCTATATAACAATACGACTTTTGTCTCAAGATAGGAGATAGAGTAGATAGACTTTTGAGTGATAGATAAGTTCAAGTCTCCATATACCTTTCATTCGATGAAGTTCCACCAGTTCCTTGAGTAGTTCTTCGTCTTTGTATGATGATCGCCATGGATTCTAGAGCTCAACTACACTTTCTATCCTAGTCCGAGACTTAGCTATAAGTAGACTATAAATCAAGACTTATAGTTTTGGAAACTAAACTTGACAAACAAGCTTGAGATAGCAACGCTTGCGAGTTCGACCGAGCAGTGCTCTAACAATCTCCACCTTGGCAATTTTAGTGACAAAACTATCAATAGATATGGAATAAAAAATAAATAAACTTTGCAGCTTCTCTTCCACATGCATGATCTCCTTGGTTCTTCAACATTACTCGAAATCTTCGTCACTTCCAATTACTCCAATGATTCAAAAGGTTGTAAGTTTAGTATCATCATTGTTGAAAATTCGTAGCCATAACAATGAGAAAACAAAAGCTCTCAATCATTGTTACACAGTGTCATAGTATTATTACACAGCATCAAAGTTCAATTGTATCACAACTTAGACAACGATACTATGGTGATATGTATCACCCCCCCTTAGTCAATACTCCATCTCATATGGAAACCACTCCCCCTTACATAATGATCCGAAAACCATATGTATTTGTAGTGTGAACTACACATTAATTCTCCCCCTTTTTGTCAATAAAATTGGCAAAGGTACGAAAACTAGTGGGATCCTAATGAAATTTTCATAAAGACACTTCATAACCAAAAGAAAGCACATATCAACTTTTTAGATGCAATCATATAGCCGAAGCTAAATGCATTCATCAAGGAGTTTATAAAGATACAAAATAACCCCTATAATATTCCACAGCCTCACTCCCCACAAAGATTTGGAAATTAAGCACAAGTTCAATTAAGAACTCTTCCCCATAAAATGTCATTCCCGAAAGAACAACAAGAGCGACCTTACTTTCACAAGAAAAGAAGGATTTCTTTGGACAACACAAATCATATAAGAATATGAATTTGTATCCAAAATACTCAATTAAATTAACCACAAGAGAACCCATGATTATTTTAATTAGAAATGCTCAACATAAGAAAACTTATGGAGCCGCACAATATATACATAAAAAAATATGGATTAGGGAAGATCAATACTGCGGAATAGACAAGGATTCATTATATTTTCCATCACTATTTGCACAATGACATACAATAGACACAATCCTTGTAAACAAAAGTTTTATCCTTTCTTCCATCAAATAATGACATAAAAGGCTTTTGTAATGTCAAAAGTTCATTCTATCTTTTATCAATACTTTCATACCGACATAATAGAGATAACTTTTGACCATATATGGGTCAATCATAGTTCACGGATTCAAACACACATATCTCATAACATATTGCAATATACAAAACCATAAAGATTAATACTGCAAAATCATCTTCCAAACAAGCTATAAAATTTAAATAAATAAATCTAAAAACATTGAAGATGAAAATCGTTGGACATAGCTATGTGTAATCACAATAATGGCTATTCCAATCTCTAGTTATTCTTTCTAAAAACACAAGAATAAAATTCTCATAAGAAGTTTTCTAGACAAAATAAAATCAACAAGATAATGAACAAAGACAGACTCCTAAACCATCAAAACCGAAAACAAACTGAAATCAAATAGACGTTTCAGAATCCTCACGAGCCTTGAGGTCTTTGAGCTTGTGATTGACAGCATCTACTGCATCTTCAAAGAAGATATCCTCATCGAGAAGATCTTTAACATGTGTCTTTATGAGACCAAGGTCAGAAGTAACCTTTTTCAACTCAGTTCTTAACACATCAAGACTCTTCATAGTATCAACGATTTGCACTTTTGCATCCTCAAAGCATTTAAGAAAATCAACAACCACATCAGCAGAAATTTCTTCAACTTCCTCAATATCTGAGTAATTATGAGGAGATTGAGAAATAAACCCCTCAACTTCTAAAAAGGTTCCCTTGTTTACATCGAATTCGAAATATACAACATTATCAACAAAATCTTCTGGCAGATCCCAAGAGCAAGGAGGAGAAGCCATTGATAATAGAAACCTAAAGTGAAATAACTCAACTCAATAGGAGAGGTATATAAACGATTTCGGAAAGCCTTAGGGTTTTTAACATCGGTTCACGACCAGTAACATGGGTACCCGTATGAACACCAACTTGACCCAAAGAGTCAAGGCTTTAAAGCAAAACAAGTCAAGAGAACGAATTTGATAGATATTTTGCTCAGTGAGGAGATTTGACACGTCTTATATCGATAAACTTTACATTCTTATTAGAGAAAAATTCAGAGCATAAGAGTAGTGGTTTTTGAGAAAAAACAATACGAAAAGACTTGAAAAGATTTGATACAAAGACAAATACTTATGCAAACACGTTTGAAGTGATAATATGGATAGAGCCTAAAAGAGAATAACCAGAGAATCAAGAGCACATTCCCATCAAGTATACCTGATAATATCCCACCCAACCAGGATTTTTGTGAGTGAGATTTCAACCTTGTGATTAATTAACACAAGTATGAGCTTTGAGCTCATCAAATGAAATCAGTTTTTGGTTAAACCTCTTTTTCCGAATCTTTGGAGGAAAACCTTTATGATGCAAAAAGTTATCATAAACCAAACTATTATCAAAAAATGACTCATAGTGTTGATTCTTACCTAAAGCATTTTGTCTAGAATGAATCGACAACCTGTTGATGATTTCTTTATAACCTTCAATTATCACCTTTAGGTTATCTTTCATATCATCATTTTTGCTTCCTTCTCCTGAAACTTTGTTTACATCAAAATTAACATTATCTCCCTTTTTGACAGAAGAAAACAACTAATCTCTTCTTAGACGGTTTTTATTGAGACGCCTGTTATGCTTCTGAGTATTTGAGGAACTCATAAATCTGACTTTCCAGGTAGAATACACAGGGTGAGTACTGAAACCAATTGGTTTAGACATACGAATGTCAGTTACACCTTTGAGGATTAAATCTAAGGTGTGTTAAAGTCGAACAATGGAATTGTTATTCAACTTAGAGTTTCTCTTTTGCTTAACAGGCCCTTTTGAATCACAAAAGAGACATACTTTCTGATCATGAGGGTGATTAGAAAATACTTTGTTAACATCATCATATGGATATTTCTTCCTTCCATGTGATGTGCAACGTCCTTGATTAGTGGAGGTTACATGCACATCTTTTCCAATAGAAAGGGATTCTATTTTTACTCCTGGAACCGGAACACTCTCAGGTGTAATGGGAGAAGATGGTATAGAGGACTTTTTGGAACATCCTTGAATTTAAAGTTTATTCAAGCGATGTTCAATTTCCAAAGCATCCTTTTTGAGGTTTGCCTCAAGTAAGATACGTGAAGACTGAGCTTCAGCGTTTTTGGAATCACAGTCTCTTACTATACCGAGAAGAACATTGACATTGTTTTTCAACCGATAAAATCTATCAACTTGAGTTATAACAAGATTTAGAATCAGTTCTTCAGCTGTTTCCCTTTCATCAACGGAGTTAGACTATTTTGAAGGGTAATCGGGATAACACATGTCAGTGTCTGTCTGTCTCGTTAGAACACTAGGTTCTTCTATATTTGAGATTGACGAATCTTTCTATTTGATAGACACTGTCTAAACAGAGCTTTTATTTCTGGTGATGCGTTTGTCGGAGATATTACTGCCATCCATATAGTCAGATCGCTAAAAACACAGACTTATAAGGTCTTTAAACGTGTTTGTCTGCTCTGATACTAATTGAAAAAGTGGGGGTACAACAACCTCACCCAATAATTCGCTTAGCAATCTGTATGGACTAACTCCAATATACTTTTAAGAGAATCAACTAGACAGTCAGACTCAATCTTAATAAAAAGCATATCAAAGAGTTATATCTCAATTTCTTGATTCAATACTTACTCAAGCAAATAGAAATCTGCGAGTCTAATTGAATACAAGAGAATTAACTTGAATGGTACCAATGACCAATGTTCAAGGATCAATCAAGTACAACCAACAACCAAAGGTCGGATTTCCCAATTGATTGATTTAACGCACAACCTGTGATATTTAAATTATATAACAAAATATAATTAATGCGGAAAAGAAATAACACAGACACCAGAAGTTTTGTTAACGAGGAAACCGCAGATGCATAAAAACCCCGAGACCTAGTCCATATTGAACACATATTGTATTAAGCCACTACAAACACTAGCCTACTACAAGCTAACTTCGGTCTGGACTGTAGTTGAACCCCAATAAATCTCACACTGATCCAAGGTACAGTTGCACTCCTTACATCTCTGATCCCAACATGATACTACGTACTTGATTCCCTTAGCTGATCTCACCCACAACTAAGAGTTGCTACGACCCAAAGTCGAAGACTTTAATAAACAAATTTGTATCACACAGAAAAGTCTACATGAATAGATAAATCTTTCTCCCACAGAAATACCTACGAGTTTTGATCTGTCTTTTGATAAATCAAGGTGAACAGGAACCAATTGATAACCCAGACTTATATTCCCGAAGAATAACCTAGAATTATCAATCACCTCACAATAATCTTAATCGACTAGCGAAACAAGATATTGTGGAATAACAAACGATGAGACGAAGGTGTTTGTGACTACTTTTCTATCTTGCCTATCAGAAAAATTAATCTCAAGCCAATCTTACGATTGTACTCAATACGATAGAAACAACAAGATCAGATCACACAATTACAGAGAAAATAGTTGGGCATGGCTTCACAATCCCAATGAAGTCTTCAAGTCGTTAACCTATATGGTCTCGGTAGAAACCTAAGGTTAAAGGAGAATCAACTCTAGCTTATACAACTAGTATCACACAAGATGTGTGGGGATTAGGTTTCCCAGTTGCTAGAGTTCTCCTTTATATAATCTTCCAAATCAGGGTTTGCAATCTAAGTTACCTTGGTAACAAAGCATTCAATATTCACCGTTAGATGAAAACCTGATTAGATTCAAGCTAATATCTTTCAACCGTTAGATCGAACTTAGCTTGTTATACACAAATGAAATGCACGTTCATTTAGGTTTGTGTAACCGTACCTAAACGTGTACACCTAGTTTGTTCAACAGTAGTTAACCAAATGGTTAGCCATATGAGCACTTTCATATCAACCATATTCATCTTCACCATAACTAGTTCAAATGACTCAAAATAACTAGTTAGAGAGTTGTTCGATTGCTTATATCTCATAGAAGTATACAAGACACAATCGAAGCAAAAACGATTTTGATTCACTCGAATCAATTCATGAACTTTATAGCCACGGTTTGCAAATATGCATTCCTTAGTTTATATAAGTTTAAGTTCACGAATAAACCGTTTTTAGAAAATAACCCACTCAAGTATGCATACCTGTACGCATACTTAAGTACCCGGATTAAGTTTGTTTTCAGTTCACAAACTCCAGCAAAAATTCACGGGACATGAACTTCCGACAGTACGCGTACAGGTACACGGACTTTAGTTCCGGCTATCGTGAGCAGCAAAGTATGCATACTTTGGTTCAAGGATTTTGGACTTACACACGTATGAGTTCACATACAATGTTTATATCCATTCAAGGTTATATATTCTAAACTCTCATTCCAATCATTGAAACATTCTTAGAGGATGTTAAATAGAGGTTACTCACACACTATTCTTCATCAAAGCGATTTTCAAGATATTGAAATAATCAACATGACTTTCGTCACTTGTAAAGATGAACTTGGCCAAAGCGAAAGCTTACCAACACATATTTCGAGAAATAGATAAGCGAGATAAACTTGGCTCGAAATAGAAAATGTGTATAATCGAAGTCTATATAACAATACGACTTTTGTCTCAAGATAGGAGATAGAGTAGATAGACTTTTGAGTGATAGATAAGTTCAAGTCTCCACATACCTTTCATTCGATGAAGTTCCACCAGTTCCTTGAGTAGTTCTTCGTCTTTGTATGATGATCGCCATGGATTCTAGAGCTCAACTACACTTTCTATCCTAGTCCGAGACTTAGCTATAAGTAGATTAGAAATCAAGACTTATAGTTTTGGCAACTAAACTTGACAAACAAGCTTGAGATAGCAACGCTTGCGAGTTCGACCGAGCAGTGCTCTAACACATGTCTTTTTCTTTTTATGAATGTAAAATACTGCTTGGGCTGATATTTCATTGATTCTTTCGATCTCATGGGGGATCCCACTTTTTGATCTCAAGTTAGAATTTACGTTTGAACTGTAAATCTACCCATTGAACCATAAAATGCTTACATCATTTTCGACTAATCATAATCTTTGCTTGCTCTCTTACTCATCCAATGATCATAAAAATATGAATCTTCACTGTAGTTTTAAATTGCATAATGATGTTGTCGTAAAAACCCTAAGTTTAAATCTTTATCATAGCTTTAAATATACTGTTCCCCGACTTTTTTTTATTACGAATCTAAAATACTGCGTAGGCTAATAGATCATTTATTCTTTCGATAGCATTGGGGATTTTCTTTTTTTGATTTGAAGTCGGAATTTACATTTGAAAAAATCTACCCATTGAACCATACTAGTACGACCGTTGCCACGGTGGGAGGGCCAACCGAAGAAGAATCTGAAGATAGGTTTGTCTGCGACTACTTTCGTCCCGTTTAAGAAAAGGTGATTCTTTCACCCCGTTTCAGAAAAAATGATACTTTCGCCCCGTTTCAGAAAAAGTGATACTTTCTCCCCGTTTCGGAAAAAGTGATACTTTCGCCCCGTTTCAGAAAAAATGATACTTTTTTGTAAAATATAGTTGAAACGGAGGGAGTACATCGTTTTATTAGTTATGGTTGCATGATGTGTTATCAATTTTTGAGAATTGTGCCTAAAATGAAAGTATCATTTTTCTTGAAACGGAGGGAGTACATCGTTTTATTAGTTGCAACGGAAAATTAGTTGATGTATAAACCAAAATTTTGCTATATAAAGTATTGTGTATCCTTTGTGGTGGTTTGCCTAATGAATATATATATTTAATTTTCTAAAATTGTGCCTAAAATGATAAATACCTCCGATTTTTTCGTAAAAAACTCTAAATTTGATAATGTTGTTTGTACTTGTTGCGTAAAGTTTTTTATAACCTTTCCAACGAGATAAAATTTGTAAAATTCCAAGGCACGGCCGAAAGATAGGATACACAAGGAGTTATAGTAATTGGACTAAAAGGGAGGGACATTTTTGATTTTCGGCCCTAACCATTTCCAATCTTTTTGTGTCAATTGATCACTTAGATTTTACAAAAAAGTGGCCATATAAAGGTCCTCCCTCGCTTCGCTCGGTCGGCCCAAAAATGCCAGTCGCTAGTCGCCATTTTATCAATCTTGCACGAATCTTATGACTAACGTCCCCGTCAATCCTGCCATCGCTTTAAAGAATCGATCATGGATATTGAAATGCATCCCTCCTAAGCACTAGACGATTGATTAAATAGATATCCCCGTCGTCAGTCCGTTCATTGCCGATCATTAGAGTGAGACTTTTTGCGTTCATAGCTTGTGTGGGAATTTCACATATTCGTGGATGATTTGAGTTTGCAAAATATGAGTTGTCTGAAACACATAGGAGGAGTTGAAGGCAGTGGCGGAGCCAAGATTTCAAAATGAGGGGGCTAAAAAAAAATTACACGCCTAACATAGAAAAGTGGAAGCAAAATCCTTACGAATACCTAAAGATAGTTTATAATTGCATTCAACTTCAGCTAAACTTAACTTTGTCTCACTTTCTTTCTTTGTTCCAAGTGTTCTCATTTCTCTTGTTTTTGTCTCTGCACCGATATGATGAATATGGAATTACACCACTGCCTAGAATGTATATATCTTACAACATCATTATAAGCCATGCCACTTACTAGGCAGGTACTCGCGTACCAGACGACTTGATATGTACCTTTTAGTTTCATATACATACAAGTACCTTTTAGCTTCCTATCTTAAGATGATTAACAACCTGCCGTGCTCAATATATCCATGAACCAAAATCTAGAATTGCTATGTCAAGAGTAACAAAAATGACGTCAAAGATCCAAATTATTCAATCTTTCCCTTAAAATTCGAGTAATTTAGCTGGTAGCACAGTGATCCGCCATGGGGCTCTAATATCTTTCAGCCTTTCAGTTTGATTATACACTGAAAATATATCAAAAAGATGGACATAGGAGATGGATAAAAGAAAACGATGGGCTTGGTTTCTTTGTGGACTGAAATTTCTTGAACCGGTGGACTAAAACTTCTCAAGCTGGTGGACTAAGTCATATTATTGGTTGGGATTTAAGGTAAAAATTCACTACCCGATTTTGGTGGAAAAAGGGGGCTAGACCTGGCTCCGCCACTTGGAGGAGTCTTGTCTTTTTTCTTCTCTCCTTTTTCTTTTTTTCTGTTGGCGAACCAGCCCCTGGACTTCAAAATGGTGGCCCAAAGTAAACACACCTAAACCCGAAGGTTATCTACACTTTAACCAATATTCAAGCGGTCATAATGTCAGACAAATTCATCGTCGCTAGATTCATCATTTGTTTCTAGACTTCATTTAGTTTCCAAAGAATAATCCTAATCGCAGCGTGGTTAATTAAACCTTTTCATCTTGGATCAAATTTTCAGTTTCCCTTACTACTTTTCAAGATTTCGAGACATCTTAATCACAATTAGGGATTTCTATCTCAATCTTTCTCAGAATCACAATTCTTAGGGTTTTGGAAATATTCTTTGCGTACTATTACATCTATCAACAAATGATAACGCACTGAAGAAATTTAAAATCGATTGAAGAGAGATTTTGATCACTAAAGTTCAAATGGTTAGTAATCAAGAAGAAACTAAAGGTAATTATAATATTGAACTTTCAATGTTTGGATTGAATCGAAAAGATGGAGATGAAATTGATACAGAAGAAGAAGAAGTTCCAACACATCTTAATACTATAAACAGTTCTGGTGGATTTCTTGTGGTTTCATCAGACAAATTATCTGTTCAGTATACAAATGTTAGTTTACATGGACATGATGTTGGAGTAATACAAGGGAATTGTCCTGCTCCGTCCAAAACACTGGTTTATTATTTTGAAATCTATGTAAAGAATTCAGGAGCAAAGGGGCAAATTGCTATTGGTTTCAGTTGCGAAAATTTCAAGATGAGACGACAACCTGGGTAAGGATTTCAAATTTCATTTTCTGCGTGTTTGTTTAATTATTAGATAGTGAATGACGGATTGCTATTTTCTCCGTTCTTTGTTTCAGTTATGTGCAAGATTGTTGTGTCTCTATTGTAACTCTTCTTCTTGATTGTTGCTCATTGATTTTACCTGGGAAATTTTATTGGGCAATTCTTTTGTGCCTTGATTTGGTTACATTAAGATAGCTAACGCAACTTAATTGCATTTGGTAGCTGGGAAGCAAACAGTTTCGGATATCATGGTGATGATGGGCTGCTTTACCGAGGACATGGAAAGGGTGAAAGCTTTGGTCCGACTTTCACAGCTGGTGATACAGTTGGTGGTGGTATTAACTATGCATCACAAGAATTATTTTTCACGTAAGGCATTTGCCTATTTCAATTACTGCAGTAGTTAGTGATTGATAGGGTATAGTTTACTTTTCAGGGAATGCCTCTATGCTGCCCATTTCTATATTTCTTGTTTTCTTTTTCCCTTGAACTTGTTAAGACGATTGCCCACCAACTTCTGAATTACCCATAGTACTGGCTATAGTTTTACAGATGTTGCATAAATTACATTTAGGGGATCTTATTGAGACTCGATGTTGGTGTGCAGTAAAAATGGCGAGCTAATCGGAACAGTTTACAAGGATGTGAAGGGCCCCTTATATCCTACTATTGCTGTTCACAGTCAGAATGAGGAGTACGCCTGCTTTCCTTAGCTTATTTATCTTTCTCCTTTTGCTTCATGATATTTCTGTACTTGAATTCATGCAGTGAGAAAGCAATAAATATTGGCCCTGTATCATTTATTTCTGAAAGACATTTTGTTTAATTTGTTTTCAAAGTTCATTTTCATGTTCTGTAAACCTTCACTCTCCATTTGGAGTTTCGAAGTTTGGAACTATGTGAACTGTTACTGGTAGTAAGAGTCCGCCATACATGCTACTCTTTCTTCATGTCTAATGTGGTCAGTCATTCTGAAGGTGGTAACTAGTAGGGCTTTAAATGCCAGGTTTTCCCTAAATATAAAGAAACAAGATTTTCCTAGTGTGTTCTTTGGAGACCTTTAACGGGTTGTAATCATGGGTCAAAAGTTCAAAATTGATCTTCTACGGTAGAATTTTCCATATTGCCTACTTTAAAAGGGAACCGGATAGTTTCTCAAAACTTTTTGTTTCATACAGCATTAAGAATGATAAGCTTGGCAGTTTATTTTGTTTGTATTTTGAATTTATTTCTGCTTTCTTATGTTAGTTGTCATTCAGTATGCAATCCTCTTCAAGTTTTCCCCATTATTTATTCCTTAATTTTTAGTGTCATATGTGTAGAAAACCTTTTGTACCTTGCTGATGGGATTTTGATGTAAATTATTAGGGTGAATGTAAACTCGGACAGAAGCCATTCGTTTTTGATCTGAAGGTAAGCTACAGTTTGGTTTTTCTGTCTGTTTTCTCAAGTCCATTTGTTCTTTATTATCAGTTCCTTAGAATGTAGTTATTATTGAAGTTACTACACTGCTAA
Organism: Papaver armeniacum; assembly: GCA_023531295.1. Classification (NCBI taxonomy): domain Eukaryota; kingdom Viridiplantae; phylum Streptophyta; class Magnoliopsida; order Ranunculales; family Papaveraceae; genus Papaver; species Papaver armeniacum. Next base: position 279,162 of record JAJJWW010013171.1, read on the forward strand.
TAATGAGGTGTTTGAAATGAGTAACAAGGGATATAATTTCAGGTGTTATTTAAACCTAATGCCTAAAGGTGGTTACTAGATACATATAAATATAATGGTCTTTCTTGTTATTATTAATTTTTTCTTTGTCACCATCAGCGTGTCAATTGGTCTTAATGGTGTCTTCTTGTTTTCTCGTTTAGGCATTTGCTTCGGAAGAAAGATTGAAGCAACAGATGACAATTGAAAGAATATCATTGCCACATAATGTTAGTCATGGGTATGTATTTATTTGGAACTTATTGCGCTAATACCGCGTCATATTAGTGCATGTAAAAATAGGTGGGTTGCAAAATAATTCATTACCACCGAAGAAAAGTCTGAAGCTTGTTCTGGAAAGAGGAAAGTAGTGTAATAATGTCAGCAAATATGTAACCTTGAGACTACCTTTTTATTCTAATGTAAATTAGTATGCTGCGTTCGCTGGTACGGTTTGAACCTTGAATCATTTCTAATCAGCCAAATCATCAATGCAATGGATGCATAGTAATTACATTGCGGTTTTCTCACTCTTTCATGTCTAAGAATATCCAAGTGTGGGGACGGGAAATGTACCACATCTTCTTGTCATTCACTCATTACTATCTATTATGGTTGCTCTTGTACCTTCGTGATTTAGTTAACTGTTCCATGTTTTGTTTTCAGAATTATTCGTTCCTACTTGATACATTATGGATATCAAGAGACTCTAAATTCACTGGACTTATCAAGTAGAAGTACCCTTTCGCCTGTCCCTGTAGCTCAAGAAAATGGCTCCACCGAACAAGAAGACGGGTATGCATTAGGCCACAGGAGGACTCTACGCCAGGTATGTAGTTACTGTTAAGTTGTGCATTGCATAGCTTCTTGTTTGATAGGAGCATATTTTCTAGTCTTGTTTCAGATTTTCTTATTTAGTTATTTTTAAGTCTTGCATTCCTTCTTCTACTTCTTGTTCGACTAAGCGACTGGGGACTGGTTAGTTTTTCTTGTATCTTCAGAGTATCAGTTTAACTGTGTTGCTTGCTCGGTGGTATTTGAAATTGGACTAGTTATCCTCTTAAAGAACTTACGCGCGACTTAAGTTAGTTATCTAGTAGAAAAATCGTTACACCCGAGCCTTTAATCAGCTGTTGGTTTTAGCTAAAGGATTGCTTTGTGTTTTCTAATAATTATTGTGCTATAATCTTCACCTGAAGTCTTCTAACAGGTATCTGTTTTTGCTGGATCTCTTTGTGAATTCAAATTTGGTAGTTCTTTAAGTAATAGTGCATCCTTCTTTATTGTAATATTGCTAGTTGTGTAGTCTTAGTGTCACAAATAGCCACCGTTGTCAGAGTAAAGTGACCACAGATTTACGCAAGTAAGTAGTGAAGAGGGAGGGATTTTCAGTTAACAACTTAGTAACCCGTGCCTTAGCTATTTGAGTCTTGATGCTAAACTTTAATATGTATCATCTATTTCTTTTGCTCTTCTGATTTGGCTAAATGCACCAGTAGGCCAGAGTTTAGAAATGTACTCTGTTCGTCTTAAAATTGAGTAGCATAGAAGACACTGAATGGTGTTTGCAATTTGCACTTGTGTGCATATCGCTTTATTTTTGCTTTGACGTAACCGTTTATATTATTTGTCTTGATCTGCTTTATACACTAGTATAGTATAACATTTATGTCAATAGTTCAAACTTGGCTGCTGAACAAAAACATTTTTCTAAGGACAACATCTAGTCTGGTAAAATACTTCGCCGAATATCATTTTTTTTCCAGCTATTTGTCCCCGTAGTCTTTTAGATGCTTTTAGTGCTGATGGATTTTTTATGTGCTTCATAAGCAACATGCTTGTAATGGTAAAGCAAGTATGGCCTTGCATGTTTTATTTTCTGCTGTACATAGAATTATTTACAGATTCTAACTTACTACCTATACTAATGAAGCTCATTAGAAGTGGAGATATTGATGCCGCATTTGAGAAACTTCGGGAATGGTATCCACAGATAGTGGAGGTAAAGTTGTTGTAATAACCTTCAGAAATAGACTTCTTTTTCTTTCTTCATTTTCTCTTCTGTCTTTTATAAACTAAATTTGCCAATACTTGTATGCTATCACTCTTGATAACACAAGCTTTTATCTTGTATTATTAATAGATAAAGAAATCTTGAGCTAGGTTCTGAATAATGGAGTTGGAATTTTCATATTTCCTGAGGGTTTGATATATCTATTGAATCTCGTTGAAATCAGTGATAGCTTGGATGGAGTTTAGAAATATATGATTTTTGGGAAAGTCTCAAACAACTTTATCCAGAATGCCTAAGCTTATGCTTAATTGCTTACGCTTAATTGCTTACGCAATGAATTGTACGAAGCAAAGAAATGTAAGAAAGTATGTCCATAAACATAATCATGTAGTCTACATGAATTAAACCACTCATGACCATACGAAACAAATGAAGGGTGTGGCATCAATATTCACAGCATTACTCATTAGGGTAGTCTGTGGTGACTTTGTACCATTAAGTCTATGATGGGTGACACATTCTTTTAGTGACCTCAGAGAAAGTCTTTTTCTTTATTCAAAAATCAAATAACATGAGCATGAAAGCTTGATCTTTGTTGTGGTCTTCCAATGGTATAAATCGTGAATTATTTTGCATTTTTATCCTAATTTGCCAATATGAGTTTAACATCTTTAGGTGTCTGCTCATATCTCAGCTGTCCGGAGCTGCAAATCATGTGACACATTTTTTATTTGATGCAGGATGAGAATTCAACTATCTGCTTTCTTCTTCACTGTCAGAAGTTTATCGAACTTGTTCAGGTGGTTGCCTTGTTTTGCTTTGATTTTGTCTTTTTTTTTTTTATTCTTTTAAGCTTTCTTATACTTTTATAATTTATTCTGCTCATGCTTTGTAAACTTGAGTCCCAATTTGTGACCCTGTTTTAACCAGGATGCATATTCCTCCTCCTATCAGTCTTTTTGTTTTCGAGGATTTTTTTTTTTTTAGTTTTTCCTTGTTATAAATCATTACTGTTGCTTTGGAAATTCGGAAAAATAAGAAAGCTACATAGTTATCTAGATTTTATCATATAATTAAAATTAAATCCAAATAGGAAAAGCAAAGGGCGTCTGTTGTTGGGTTTGAGATCATGTTTCTAATACTAAAGATAGATTCATCAAACATTTGTTACTAACTTTTTGGTTCTCCTTGATAATCCTTTAATATGTGAACTGTGCTATCTTGGATGTTTGTTTCTGTGTCTTTTTGTTACTAAGCATCCTGGACATATTATATTTTTGACTACTTGTTGTGCATGTTGATCCTTTAAATTTTAGGCAAACTGACAGATTATATATTGGGTTCTGAGAAATCTTTTGATTAGACCAATGAAGGATTCCTTCTAGAACCAGAGATGAGTAATCTTCTGATCATTCATTTGATTGGACTCGCTCAGTAGTTGCTATAATTCTGACCAAGCCTACATGATGGATAGGTGTTATTGACCAGCAGCTCTGCCTTGCAAGAAGCGGCAATTTATTTCTGTAATTAGCTGGGAAATGTTATTTCAGATCTTAAAGAATGGCACAATCTGATGCATATGATTAATTGCTACTATTTATTGAGAAATGTCCCACAAACTTGTTCCATTTCATTTCAGAGTTCCAATGAAATGAGCTGTACAAAATTTTGTGATTAATATTTATTTCGTGATGCTTTATGTAGATTTTAGTGAACTCATATATGATTTTGACGAATATAAATGCAGGTTGGAGACCTTGAGGGTGCTGTTAAGTTTGCGAGGGCTGAACTTGCAAAGTTCTTTGAGAATGCTTCATTGGTGGTTATACTCAAGGTAATATTGCAAAGTTTTTGTAACCTTCTTTCATTTTACTTCGGCTATGGAATTTGAGAAACTACAACATTTCGAGCTCTGAAAGCCAGAAATATTCTGCTGAACATGCGATATGTTACTCTCAAAAAAGATTGTCCTGATTCTATTTCATTGCTTGTTCCGTAGACTTGTGTTGCTTTGATAGCATACGAAGAACCGCTGAAATCCCCTGTAGGCTATTTACTGGGCATGTCTCAGCGTGAAGTAGTAGCAGATGCAGTTAACGCAATGATCCTGACTACAAATCCAGAGGCGAAAGATGCACATAGTTGTCCACGCTCACATCTTGAAAAGTTGTTAAGGCAATTGAGTGCTTGTTGTTTGGAGAGAAGACATTTGAATGGAGGCCAAGGAGAAGCATTCCATCTGCAGAGAGTTTTAGAGAACGTTAAAGGAGGGTAAATACGGGAAACATCTAAAATAGCGATGTGCAGAATAGCTTGGATTGAATTTTGGCGGTAGACAAAGAATGGCTTGGATTGAATTTTGATATTTGTATATGAACTGCCGCTTCGCCCCAATTGCCCCTTCGCCCCAATTGCCCCTTCGATAACTGTAATATAAACATCATATTGATTTTCCATTAGTTTTCAAAACTGAACCGTATAATAGCTTTTCAATAACCAGGTTTAATCTTACATCGAAGCTAAGTTGCACTCTTTATTCACGCGTGGATTGTTGTCCTTTCTGTTATGTCCATTATACACGTGTCAGTTGGTTAGTTGATCTATTATCAGTTGTATTAGCTATATTTTTTTTTTTTTGGAACAGAGAACAACATTCATTAGTGGAAATTACATAACTTCAGGTTAACTACATCCTCTCTTACAGTATCAGCAAATTCTATCGGATATTTGATGAGCTTCATTGTTACCTGTTCTCAGCAAATTCTATTGGATATTTGATGAGCTTCATTGTCACCTGTTCTTTTAAGATGACTAACAGTAGATGTTCTCGGCAAACTATATTGGATATTCATTGTTACCGGTTCTTTTAAGATAACTAACACCAGTACACAAAAAACTAGAGAGTAGGTGCTTTATTTCTTTTACAATCCCCCAGTTCATCCAATGTATATAAGGAGTAGCATCTTTGTAAGATTTAACTGCATTCAAATTGTCAGATTCAAACACCGTGTGTCTGCATTCATTTCCTTGGCCCGTATTATAGCTTCTTTACTGTCAAGCATTCTGCCTGCTCAGGATCTAGTCCTCCATTGAAGTTTTTGTCTCTGATGCCTCTGCAAAAACCTGTGTGATCTCGAATGATTAGATCAATGCCAAAAACTTTAGATACTTCATCAAAAGAAGCATCGGTATTAATTTTAAGCTGATTGATATCAGGAGGGAACCATTTATGTATCTTGCATTTTGAAGTTGTGTAATCTTGAACTCAAACATCTGTGCAACATTGATTTCCCAAAATTTTGATGTTTTTAATATTTATCATTGTTATTCGCATTTTTATTATGAAATTTTTTAGTGTACATGTTTTTCCAGAGATACCATGTGGTAACCATGATTGTGAAAATTCAGAGATTCCATTCTTACTTATCTGTATGTGACATATTGGTGAACCATTTAATAATCCAGGAGGCCACCGTAGTATGTTGTGTCTGAATGTTTGAAACATTAACATTCATCATCAACCTGATAGAATCTGGAGTAATCACAACAAGTAACAAGATGTTCCAGATTTTCCTTTTCAGTTCTACGTTGGGGAAAAACTACATCGGTTTTATGCTTATAATGACTCAGTTTCACTAAAGTTGGAATTATCCCTCTTAGACATTCCATATAAACAATTTGTCATGTGTCTGCCTAATTCTGTATGGGGTGTGCTGTTAGTAATTTCATTAGGGTGCTCTAGTAGTAATAATGGTAGCAGTTTTCTTAACCGTTACGATTGAGATATGTGTCTGTCGGTAGTTAGTTGATTTCGATTAGGGTTGAACCAATAAATGTGTAAGAAAACACCTGAGGCGGCTAAGTAATGAATGAGAATTTAGTTTAGTTTTCTTCTTCTCTCTCTCAGGCTGGTTTTGAACCAGATTTCTCTCAATTTCTCCGATTTTGTGTGTTAGTTGTTGTGGAAACACAACAATTGGCCTCAGAGCCGTTCTATCCTCACCATGGGTGGAGCTAATCATCCCACAATCAAGGAGGTGAATGAAGATCTTCATAAATTCTCAGAAAAATTCAGTAAACAGATTGAAGATCTCTCTTCACAAAACATCGAACTCGCTGCGCAGAATAAAGAGATAAGGGAATCTATGCTCTCTCGAGTTGATTTCTTCAAATATATGGAGAGTTTTGCAGGCAAGAAAACTGATGAACATGCAGATCCATGAGCAGAAACTTCTCACTCAAACTTTTCTCACCATAATGGTGCGATGTTCAACATTCATCATGGAGGTCGTGAACCCAACAACATCTATCGAATGCCAAAATTAGACTTCCCAAGGTTTGACGGAGAGAACCCAAAGGGTTGGATTCAGAAATGTGATAGATACTTCCTACTCAACAACATCAGAGAGGAGCATCAGAACTCAGAAGGTTACCATGGTGGCTATGCACTTAGACGGAAAGGCAGATAGATGGTTAACGAATCTCCAAACAACTAGATCTATTACTTCATGGTATGAACTAGCTGGGCACGCCTGTATTAGATTCGAAAATCCTGCTAATGACAACATCTTGGGCATATTCAGTAAGTTATCTCAAATTACTACAATAGATGAATATTTTGAACAATTCGAAAATCTCAAAGCGTTGTTGTTCCGTCAATTTCCTATGCTTACTGAACATTATAATGTGATGAGTTTTATTGGTGGTTTAAAAGAAGACATTAAGCATGCTGTCAGTATGTTCAATCCCACTACCCTAATGCAAGCATTTTCACTTGCTAGAATGCAAGAGCAAACCATCAATACCCAACAAAGGCCAGTGAGAGGCTCAACTAAATTTTTTCAAAATAATAGACCACCCAACACTTCAAAATTTTCTCCAAAACCTACAACCCTCCCGCCCTTACTCCCATTACCATCCATTCCTCCTCAATCTCCTAATTCCAATCCACTGCCCATTCGTCGACTAACACCTGAACAAATGCAAAAACACAAATCTCAGGGGCTGTGTTTTAATTGTGATGAGGTTTATCGTCCTAGACATTTTTGCAAAAAGCAACAATTGTTCTTGATGGTAGCAACAGAAGAGGAAGAAGAAACTAGTGATCGAGCAGAAGAGGTTACTGACACTGATGACACTCCAGCAGTGGAAAGTGATATGAAAATCTCTCTTCATGCTCTTATAGGTAACTTCATTGGAGATACAATTCGAATTCCAGGCTTCATTAACAAACAACAAATCTCCATCCTCATTGATACCGGTAGCACACACGATTTCATTGACTCGCATTTGGCTAAATCTTTTGGGTGTTGCATTTCTCCAACTCCTAACTTACTAGTCACAATAAAAAATGGAAAACATACAATGAGCTCTAGTCTTTGTAAATCCTTACAATGGCAATGCATGATTATCAGTTCAAGGGAGATTTGAGATTACTTGCTTTGGGTGGTCATGATGTGGTTCTTGGAGCAGATTGGTCGGGAGGTTTAGGTGACATCGTATTCAATTTTTCTATATTAAGTATCTCCTTCTTACATCATGGAGAGAAAATTACACTTGTTGGAGCTCACAAACCTCCTTCTTTAATGATGATGGGCAACAAAGGAGTATAACAATTCACATGGCATTGTGGGCCACTTATTCTGTGTCACTGAAGTTAAGTCCCCATCACATATTCCTTCTGTTATTGATGATGTTCTCCATGACTTTCAAGATGTTTTTTCTGAACTTACTCAATTACCACATAGATCCTTTGGATCATTCCATTCCCATCCAACCAAATTCAACACCCATTAACCAAAGACCATATAAATGTCCTTATGTGCAAAAATCATATTGAGCATTTGGTGAAGGAAATGTTACAACCGGAGTAATTCATCCAAGCCATAGTCCCTTTGCCTCTCCAATTCTCTTAGTCAAGAAGAAGGACAATAGTTGGAGGTTTTGTGTGGATTACAGGAAGCTCAACAACATCACCATTAAAGATAAGTTCCTTATACCAATCATTGATGAACTCTTAGATGAATTACATGGTTCTTGTGTCTTTACAAGAATTGATTTAAGATCAGGTTATCATCAAATCAGGGTTACACTTAAGGATATATACAAAACAACCTTTAGAACTCATCATGGACATTATGAGTTCACTGTGATGCCATTTGGCCTTACAAATGCTCCTGCAACCTTTCAGGCTTTGATGAATGAAATTTTTTAACCTCATTTGAGGAAATTCATTTTGGTTTTCTTTGATGATATCTTATTCTACAACCCTGACTTGGAAACTCATGCACAACACTTGAAGATTACTCTTTCTCTCCTGAGACAACATCAATTGTATGCCAAAATCTCAAAATGTTGTTTTGCTCAGTCTGAATTGGAGTACTTGGGTCATATCATTACTTCACAAGGAGTGGCTGCTGACCCTGCTAAAGTTGCTGGAATGACTACTTGGCCTACACCAACAAACATCAAGGAACTTAGAGGGTTTTTGGGACTCACAGGATATTACAAAAAATTTGTGAGAAATTATGGAGTTATCAGTAAACCTCTTACTGAGTTATTGAAGAAGGATTATTTTCTATGGACTGACTCAGCTACACAGGCCTTCAACACACTCAAAGCTGCTATGACTACCACTCCAGTGTTGGCTCTGCCAGATTTTTCAAAACCATTTGTCTTAGAAACAGATGTTTGTGCTACAGGGCTAGGAGCTGTTCTCATGCAAGAAGGCAAGCCAATTTCTTTTTTTAGCAAACCTTTGGGCCCTAGAGCAATGGGTTTATCCACATATGAGAAGGAACTAATGGCTGTGGGCTCAGCTGTTACCAAGTGGAGACACTACTTGCAAGGTCACCACTTCACCATCAAAACTGATCATGAAAGCATCAGATACTTTTTAGAGCAAAAAATACATACTGGCTTACAACAGAAATGGTTAATGAAACTACTTGGATTTGATTATGATATTCAGTATAAAAAGGGAGTTGAGAACAAAGTGGCTGATGCACTTTCAAGGAGACCACACAACGAAGCTACAGTCAACACTTTGGCTCTTTCGAAACCAATTTAGATGAAAGAGGTAATTTCCAGCTATACAGATGACACTAAAGCTCAACACCTCATCTCTCAGCTACTTATCTCTCCTACATCCATTCAACATTATACTTATCAGGATGAAGTAATAAGATATAAATCCAGATTGTATATTGGCAGCAGCAACAAAGTCAGAGACACAATCCTACATTCCATTCATGCAACTCAGGGGTCACTCTGGTATGCAAGCTACTTATATTAAAGCAAAACCTCATTTTTTCGGCCCAAAATGCAACGGGGAGGTCTTTTCTCTAGTCACTACTTGTGATATTTGTCAGAGAAATAAAGGAGAACATACATTACCTGCTGGATTGCTGCAACCTCTTCCATTACCTGAACAAGCCTGGTAGCATATTAGCCTAGAATTCATTGAAGGGTTGCCCAAGAGTGAAAGAAAAGATGTCATATTGGTAGTGGTGGATAGGCTAAATAAGTATATCCATTTCATCCTCTACGTAAACACCCTACCACTGCTTCTTTAGTGGCAGGCATTCTTGCACAATATCTTTAGATTACATGGCCTGCCAGCTTCCATTGTTTCAGACAGGGACAAGGTATTCACAAGCTCTTTTTGGCAAGAATTGTTTAAGAAGCTAGGCTCTAAACTCAAGCTTAGTACATCCTACCACCCTCAGACGGATGGGCAGACAGAGAGAGTAAATGCAAGTCTTGAAAATTATCTCAGATGCATGACTGGCCATCAACCAAAGCAGTGGGTACAATGGCTAGACTTGGCTGAGTGGTGGTATAACACCAGCTTCCACACTAGATTAAAAATGTCTCCATTTAAGGCACTATATGGGTATGAAGCACCTCATTTGGCTTTTCCATTTTCCACTGTTTTATCTGTGGCATCATTTGATAAGTACTTGAAACAGAGAGCTGAAATGTTGCATCTTCTCAAGGAGGCATTGTCCAAAGCTCAAGAGCGCATAAAATTTTTGGCGACCGAAAAGACTCGAAGAGTCTTTGCAGTGGGTGACATGGTATACCTCCAACCCTATAGACAAACTTCTGTTTCTCTTAGAAAGAATTTTAAACTGTCAGCCAAATATTATGGACCCTTTCCCATAACCCAGAAAATTGGGTTAGTTGTTTATAAGTTTTGACTCCCACCGCAGGCTCGCATACATCCTATTTTCCATGTCTCACAGTTGAAGCAGCGCATTGGAGCCACTCACATTCCTTCTCCAACACTCACATTGGTTGATCATGAAGGCAGTGTAATTTGGTTACACCCATTGCAGTTATGGAAAAATGCACCATCACTAGAGGCACTCACTCAGTCCAATAAATTTTGATCCACTGGTCTAACATGTCATCAGAAGAAGATACTTAGGAGGACACCTCTCATATCTCTGCACATTTTCCAAACTTCAATCCTTGAGGACAAGGATTATTCTCTCGGGGGGTATTGTCATGTGT
>JAJJWW010013172.1:0-20660 GCA_023531295.1 Papaver armeniacum
GTGAATGCCTTAACACTCTCTACAATCAGTGGTTTTTCTCCAATCGAACAACACTATTCTTATTGATCTTTAAGCTATTTATACATGCTAAAGATCAGGCCAAAACTGTGTGCAACCGCTTGCACATCCTACAGACAGCCACATGTCTACAGATAGTTTTCCTAACCGCCAATCTGCTTTTCAACTGCCACCTTTTGTGTTGTCTTGCAGATTGAAGCCACACTTGTCTTGAACGGTTAGGGACACTCTAATAAGGTTATGAACTCATTTCATAACCCTTCCAACTTGTCTCGCACCTTTGGCATGCTTGTGAAGACAATAACCAACTTGTAACCGCCACCTGAGCCATATTGCACAACTGTTGTGCTTCACTGAATTCTGCCTTGATCCATGGTTCAACCATCTTGGCCCTGCATGCTTATCAATCTAAGCTAATGCACGTATAATCCTAGTACTTCAATCATCGAGGCCAATTCCTTAAGCTCATTATAGTTATTCATGCGTCATATGCTTCACTTAGCTAATTTGCTTGACAATAGCAATGCCACTCTTGCATTACTAGCTTGTTTGCATTATTCAAGCTTTGGCCAGCCTTGAACTAATGCCATATACCAACTCTTGGCCCATTTTACCTTCTACCATCATCCTTGAGTTTGGGCCAACTCAATTCCATGGATATTCCTTAATGCCAACATCGCATGTTGCATCTTGTCACTTTGGACATGTCTTGCCTTTCCCTCAATGAAGCTTCATTGTGTCGGCCAATAAGCTTCATTACTTAGCCAAATGTCTTTACAGTGTAGCGCCACCTTTGCGCTTCACTGTCCCTACAGGGGTTTGCCATTCTTAGCATTTGACAGTCTATGCAGTATCGCGCAATCATTGTCGGACACTGACTTGGTCTGCAATACTGTAACGCGCAATCATTATGCGTCACTTGCCTGACCTGTAATAGACCTCCCCCACCTAATCCGTTCAACGCCCTCGTTGAACGCAACCAAGTATAAACTATATACTGGTCTCAATCTTTGCTGTATGCACTTTCAGAACCCTTTCTGAAATTCAGCAATCTTTGCTAGCTTTTGCAAACCGCACTTAACCAACTTTTCATGCCTTAGCATCAACACCACTTAGCTTCACTGCTTTGTCATTGATCTCATATACTTGATCCACTTCTCGGCGTCATGAATTACGCTTACGTGGCTACTCAAATCATGCATCAATACCCAAATGCAACCTGAAATTCTTCTTAGCCAACTCCCTTTAGGCCTGAATTTCGCTTGAATCATTTACGTCTAAGTGTACGCACATAATGATTCTTCTTCAACTGATCACTATGATCATTGCCATAATCGTATGCCTTCATTTTCCGACTTTAGTTGCACCACGCAACATAACAAGACTTATACAAGACTTGGCCTCCTTCTTCAATCATATGCGCCTACCCGAAATCATGCCATGCCTTAAGGTATGCAAGCTATGATTCCATACCACCCTGGTATGCGCCAAAACTATAGCCTTTGCTGCACTTTGCTAACATCAACACTTTCACTAGATTTGGCCTCCAAATCATATTGCAAACTTCTCCTTCTTGGACTTACATTATTTGTATGCCAAAGAACCATCACCTCACCGTTCTTTGCTTGCATTGTTGCTACACCTTGATTGAAATGCATGACTTTGATATAGTCATGTCTTATGAAAAAGCGGGGGTAAAACAACCACACTCAATATTTCGATTAGCAATCTGTATGGACTAACTCTAATATACTTTCAAGAGAATCAACTAGACTCAATCTTATTAAAGTATATCAAGGAGTTATATCTCTCTTTCTCGATTCAATTCTTACTCAAGCAAATAGAAATCTGCGAGTCTAATTGAATACAAGAGAAATCACTTGAACGATACCAAAGACCAATTTTCAAGGATTAATCAATTTCAATCAACAAGCAAAGGTCGGATTTCCCAATTGATTGATTCAAACGCACAGCCCGTGATATTTCAATTATATAACAAAATATAATGCGAAAAATAAATAACACAGACACCAGAAGTTTTGTTAATGAGGAAACCGAAAATGCAGAAAAACCCCGGGACCTAGTCCAGATTGAACACACACTGTATTAAGCCGCTACAGACACTAGCCTACTACAAAATAACTTTGGTCTGGACTATAGTTGAACCCCAATCAATCTCACACTGATCCAAGGTACAGTTGCGCTCCTTACGTCTCTGATCCCAGCAGGATACTACGCACTTGATTCCCTTAGCTGATCTCACCCACAACTAAGAGTTGCTATGACCCAAAGTCGAAGACTTTAATAAACAAATCTGTATCAAACATAAAAGTCTACGGTAATATATAAATATGTCTCCCACAGAAATACCTACGATTTTTGTTCCGTATTTTGATAAATCAAGGTGAACAAGAACCAATTGATAACCCGGACTTATATTCCCGAAGAACATCCTAGTATTATCAATCACCTCACAATAATCTTAATCGACGCGGCGAAAGAAGATATTGTGGAATTACAAACAATGAGACGAAGGTGTTTGTGATAACTTTTATATCTTGCCTATCGGAGATATCAATCTCAAGCCAATCATTACGATTATACTCAATACGATAGAAACAACAAGATCAGATCACACAACTACAAGAAAGTAGTATCGGTCTGGCTTCACAATCCCAATGAAGTCTTCAAGTCGTTAACCTACATGGTCTCGGTAGAAACCTAAGGTTAAAGGAGAATCAACTCTAGCTTATACAACTAGTATCACATAGGAGGTATGGGGATTAGGTTTCCCAGTTGCTAGAGTTTTCCTTTATATAGTCTTTCAAATCAGGGTTTGCAATCAATGTTAGCTTAGTAACAAAGCATTCAATATTCACCATTAGATGAAAATATGATTAGATTCAAGCTAATATCTTTCAACCGTTAGACCGAAAACTTAGCTTGTTACACACAAATGAAATGCACGTTTTAGGTTTGTGTAACCGTACCCAAACATGTACATTCGTTGGTTCAACAGTAGTTAACCAAATGGTTAGCCATATGAGCACTTTCATATTAACCATATTCTTCTTCACCATAACTAGTTCAAATGACTCAAATGAACTAGTTAGAGAGTTGTTCAATTGCATAGATTTTATAGAAGTATACAAGACACAATCGAAGCAAAAACGATTTGATTCACTCGAATCGATTCATGAACTTTATAGCCACGGTTTGCAAACTTGCATTCCTTAGTTAATATAAGTATAAGTTCACGAATAATCGTTTTTAGAATATAACCAACCTAAGTACGCGGACTAGGTACGCAAACTTAAGTACCCGGAATAAATTTGTAAATGATTCACAAACTCCAGCATATTTTCTCGGGAAGAGAACCTCCGACAGTACGCGGACTGGGTTCGCGGAATCTGTTCCAGTTTCCTGAGCAGCAAAGTACACAGACTTTGGTTCAAGGAATAAGGACTTATACATGTATGTGTTTCCACACAATGTTTATATCCAACAATGGTTATATAATCTAAACTCTCATTTCAATCATTGCAACATTCTTAGAGGACGTTATATAGTTGTTATTCACAAACTATTTTTCGTCAAATCCATTTTCAAGTAATTGAAACATAACATGACTTTCGTCACTAGGTAGATGAACTTGGCCAAAGCGAAATCTTACCAACATATATTTCTAGAAATAGATAAGCGAGATAAACTCGGCTCGAAATAGCAAATGTGTATAACCAAAGTATATATAGCAAAACGACTTTTATCTCAAGATAGGAGATAAAGTAGATAGACTTTTGAGTGATAGATAAGTTCAAGTCTCCACATACCTTTTAGTCGATGAAGTTCCACAAGTTCCTTGAGTAGTTCTTCGTCTTGTATGATGATCGCCATGGAGTTCTTGAGATCAACTACACTTTCTATCCTAGTCCGAGACTTAACTATAGTAGACTAGAAATCAAGACTTATAGTTTTGATCACTAACATTGACAAACATGCTTGAGATAGCAACGCACGCGAGTTCGACCGAGCAGTGCTCTAATAGTCTCCCCCTTTGTCAATTTTAGTGACAAAACTATCAATACAAATGAAATACAAAAATAGATATATAAACTTTTGTAGCTCTTATTCCACATGCCTAATCTTCAACATTACTCAAATCTTCGTCACTTCCAAGTACTCCAATGATTCCAAAGGTTGTAAGTTTAGCATCATCGTTGTTGAAAATCCGTAGCTATAACAATGAGAAAACAAGAATTCTCAATCATTGTTATACAATGTCATTGTATTATTACACGACATCAAATTTTAATTGTATCACAACTTCGACAACAATACTATGGTGATATGTATCACTCCCCCTTAGTCAATACTCCATCTTACATGGAAACCACTCCCCCTTACATAATGATCCGAAAACCATATGTATTTGTAGTGTGAACTACACATTAATTCTCCCCCTTTTTGTCAATAAAATTGGCAAAGGTACGAAAACGGGATCCTAATGAAATTTCCAAAGAGACATTTCATGACCAAGGGGGAGTGATACATATCAACTTATTTAGATGCAATCATATAGCCGAAGCTAAATGCTTTCATCAAGGAGTTTATAAAGATACAAGATAACCCCTATAATATTCCACATCCGCACTCCCCACAAAGATTTGGCAATTAAGCACAAGTTCAATTATGAACTCTCCCCCATAATATGTCATTCCCGAAAGAACAACAACAACGACCTTAATTTCATAAGAAAAGAAGGATTTCTTTGGACATAACAAATCACATACGAATATGAATTCGAATCCAAAAATACTATATTAGATTAACAACAAGAAGACCCATGATTAATCTAATCGGAAATGCTCAACATAAGAGAACTTACAGAGCCTCATAGTATATACATAATTATTGATCAGGGAAGATCAATACTGCGGAATAGACACCGATTCATTCTATTTTCCATCACTATTTGCACAATGACATACAATAGACATAATCCTCATAAACAAAAGTTTTATCCTTTCTTCCATCAAAATATGACATAAAAGGCTTTAACTTTTGTAATGTCAAAAGTTCATTCATTCTTTTATCAATACATGCATATCGACATATGAAAGACTTAACTTTTGACAAAGTATGGGACAATCATAGTTCATGGACGCAAACACACATATCCCATAAAAAATTGCAATATATGAAACCATGAAGATTAATACTGCAAAAATCATCTTCCAAACAATCTTTTAGAATTTAAACAAATAAACCTAAAAACATGAAGATGAAAACGTTGGACATAGCTACGTGTAATCACAATAATGGCTATTCCAAACTCTAGTTATTCTTCTAACAAAACAAGAAAATAAAATTCTTAATAGAAGATTTAATAGGCAAATAAAATCAACAAGCTAAAAAACAAAGCGGACTTCTATGCCAAAGTCGAACACGAACTTGTGTCAAATAGACGGTTCACTATCCTCATGAGTCTTGAGGTCTTTGAACTTGTGATCGACAACATCTACTGCATCTTTAGAAAAGATATCTTTATTGAGAGTGTCATTAATTTGTGCTTTTATGAGACCAAGGTCAGAAGTAACCTTTTCCAACTCAGTTCTTAACACATTAAGACTTTTCAAAGTATCAACAAGCTGCAGTAATTCTTCCTTAGAATATTTAAGAAAATCATGAACCACTTCAGCAGAGACCCTATCCCCATTCTTAATATCCTCATGTGTGTAGGCATAGTAACATGAGGCATTGGGATGATCATCTTTAACTAGGGTTCTTTTCTTCCTCCCTTTGGACTCAAAACCAATACCTTTATCAAGAAAGCCTCTCGCAAAGCCATCAGAACGTGAAGATGAAGAGGATGACATTCTTGATAAACCACAAAATAACCCATAGTATGCAAACGTGACTCAGAGGTTTGGTATTTAATAGTTTCTTAGGGAAGGTAGTTTTTAGGGTTTTCAAGCAGTTAACTCGTAATGGTAACACGGGTACACGTACGAATACAACATGACCCAAACAAGGTTTTATAACAAAACTCTGCTACATGAAATTTTTGTACATGGCTCAATAAATTTCATAACTTCAGAGAAGAAATTTAGAGCACAAATGTAGAGGGCAACGTAGATGCAATAAGAATTTCATTAAAATAGAGAAATGATACTAGACACAACAAATACTTTTAGGCAATATTGTCTGCAGACACTAGTTTAGCTATAAACGATAAGAAGATAGCTCAACTAAGCAGAACACAAAATTGCCACAGTATACCTGATTTTTACACCTTTTACTCAACATGATTTTTTATGAGCAAGCTCTTAACCCTTGTGATTAATTAGCACAAGTATGAGCTCTTAGCTCATTAAGAGGATTGTGTTTATGATCAAATCTCTTTTTCCTTTCGAATCTAGAAAGGGATCCCTTTTGATGTGAGAAATTATCATAAAACTTATTGTCATCAAAATACGAGACATAGTTTGAGTCCTTACCAAGATTTTTGTCTTGAGAGGATATACAATCTGTTGATGGTTTCTTTATAACCTTTAATCATTTCCTTCAGGTTATCATTAACATCATCACTTTTCCTCCTTTCTCCTGGAATTTTGTTCTCACCTAAGGTAACGTTATCTTCTCTGTCAACAGAAGACAAAACTTGATCTTTCCTTAGATGATTTTTGTTAAGACGACTGTTCTGCTTTTGAGTATTCGAGGAACTCATTGAACTGACCTTCCTGGTAGCATACACACGGTAAGTACGAAAACCTAAACGAATGTCAGTTAAACCTTTGAGAATTAAGTCTAAGGTGTGTTGAAGTTGAACAAAGGAATGTTTATTCAACCTAGAGTTCCCCTTTTGTTTAACATAACTTTTTGCCTCACAAAAGAGACATACTTTCTGATCACAAGAGTGATTAGATAGTACAGTCTTAACAGTCTCGTTAGGAGATTTCTTCCTTCCGTGTGATGTAGAACTTCCTTGATTAGAGGAGGAGACTAACACATCTTTTCTGATAGGAAAGGATTTTGATTTTAATTCTGGAGCTGGAACTTTTTCAGTTATAGCAGAATTACATGGTATATTAAACTGCTTAGAGCATCCTTGAATAGAGAGTTTACTCAAGCGATGTTCTATTTCCAAAGCATCCTTTTTGAGGCTTGCCTCGAGAACCATACGTGGAGAATGATCTTTAGTATTTTCTTTGAAATTACAGTCTCTTACTACACCAAGAAGAACATTGACATGATGCTTCAACCGATTAAATCTATCAGCTTGGATTCTAACAAGATTTAGAATCAATTTACTCTTTTCCGCTTTTTCCTGTTCATTAATAGAGATAGACTCTTTTGAAGGGTAATCGGAATAACACATGTTGGAGTCTGTCTGTCTTGTTTGAACACAAGGTTCGTATATATTTGAGATTGAAGAATCTTTCTCTTTAATAGAAATAGATGAGACAGAACTTTTGTTTCTGGTGATGCGTTTATCAGAGATAGTACTCTTGTCCATAGAGTCAGATCGCTACAAACACAGATTTATAAGATCTTTAAACGTGTTTGCCTGCTCTGATACCAATTGAAAAAGCGGGGGTACAACAACCACACCCAATATTTCGATTAGCAATCTGTATGGACTAACTCTAATATACTTTCAAGAGAATCTTAATAAAATATCAAGGAGTTATATCTCTCTTTCTCGATTCAATTCTTACTCAAGCAAATAGAAATCTGCGAGTCTAATTGAATACAAGAGAAATCACTTGAACGGTACCAAAGACAAATGTTCAAGGATCAATCAATTTCAATCAACAACCAAAGGTCGGATTTCCCAGTTGATTGATTCAAACACACAACCTGTGATATTTCAATTATATAACAAAATATAATGTGGAAAAGAAATAACACAGACGTCAGAAATTTTGTTAACGAGGAAACCGCAAATGTAGAAAAACCCCGGGACCTAGTCCAGATTGAACACACAATGTATTAAGCCGCTACAGACACTAGCCTACTAAAAACTAACTTCGGTATGGACTGTAGTTGAACCCCAATAATTCTCACACTGATCCAAGGTACAGTTGCACTCCTTACGTCTCTGATCCCAGTAGGATACTACGCACTTGATTCCCTTAGCTGATCTCACCCACAACTAAGAGTTGCTATGACCCAAAGTCGAAGACTTTAATAAACAAATCTGTATCACACAGAAATACCTACGATTTTTGTTCCGTATTTTGATAAATCAAGGTGAACAAGAACCAATTGATAACCCGGACTTATATTCCCGAAGAACAGCCTAGTATTATCAATCACCTCACAATAATATTAATCGACGCGGCGAAAGAAGATATTGTGGAATCACAAATAATGAGACGAAGGTGTTTGTGATTACTTTTATATATTGCCTATCGGAGATATCAATCTCAAGCCAATCGTTGCGATTGTACTCAATACGATAGAAACAACAAGATCAGATCACACAACTACAAGAAAGTAGTATCGGTCTAGCTACACAATCCCAATGAAGTCTTCAAGTCGTTAACCTACGGGGTCTCGGTAGAAACCTAAGGTTAAAGGATAATCGACTCTAT
Source organism: Papaver armeniacum (assembly GCA_023531295.1). Lineage (NCBI taxonomy): Eukaryota > Viridiplantae > Streptophyta > Magnoliopsida > Ranunculales > Papaveraceae > Papaver > Papaver armeniacum. The sequence continues at coordinate 8,616 of JAJJWW010013172.1, forward strand.
CTTATACAACTAGTATCACACAGGAGGTGTGGGGATTAGGTTTCCCAGTTGCTAGAGTTCTCCTTTATATAGTCTTTCAAATCAGAGTTTGCAATCAATGTTAGCTTAGTAACAAAGCATTCAATATTCACCGTTAGATGAAAACCTGATTAGATTCAAGCTAATATCTTTCAACTGTTAGATCGAAAACTTAGCTTGTTACACACAAATGAAATGCACGTTTTAGGTTTGTGTAACCGTACCCAAACATGTACATTCGTTGGTTCAACAATAGTTAACCAAATGGTTAGCCATATGAGCACTTTCATATTAACCATATTCTTCTTCACCATAACTAGTTCAAATGACTCAAATGAACTAGTTAGAGAGTTTTTCAATTGCATAGATCTTATAGAAGTATACAAGACACAATCGAAGCAAAAACGATTTGATTCACTCGAATCGATTCATGAACTTTATAGCCACGGATTGCAAACTTGCATTCCTTAGATAATATAAGTATAAGTTCACGAATAATCGTTTTTAGAATATAACCAACCTAAGTACATGGACTAGGTACGCGGACTTAAGTACCCGGAATAAATTTGTAAATGATTCACAAACTCCAGCAGATTTTCTCGGGAAGAGAACCTCCGACCGTACGCGGACTGGGTTCGCGGACTCTGTTCCGGTTTCCTGAGCAGTAAAGTACACAGACTTTGGTTCAAGAAATAAGGACTTATACATGTATGTGTTTCCACACAATGCTTATATTCAACAATGGTTATATAATCTAAACTTTCATTTCAATCATTGAAACATTCTTAGAGGACGTTATATAGTTGTTATTCACAAACTATTTTTTGTCAAAGCCATTTTCAAGTAATTGAAACATAACATGACTTTCGTCACTAGGTAAAGATGAACTTGGCCAAAGCGAAAGCTTACCAACACATATTTAGAGAAATAGACAAGAGAGATAAACTCGGATCGAAATAATAAATGTGTATAATCAAAGTCTATATACCAAAACGACTTTTGTCTCAAGATAGGAGATAGAGTAGATAAACTTTTAAGTGATAGATAAGTTCAAGTCTCCACATACCTTTTAGTCGATGAAGTTCCACCAGTTCCTTGAGTAGTTCTTCGTCTTTTATGATGATTGCCATGGAGTTCTTCAGCTCAACTTCACTTTCTATCATCGTCCGAGACTTAGCTATAGTCGACTAGAAATCAAGACTTATAGTTTTGATCACTAACATTGACAAACATGCTTGAGATAGAAACGCATGCGAGTTCGACCGAGTAGTGCTCTAACATCTTAGAATACCCGAGACATACCACCGTCATTTTGGACCAGGCATCCTCTTCACGCGCCTTTGTAACCAGCACTTTAAGCATCACTTGCTCTTTCAAACTGCTACGCTTTAATGTGGCGGAAAAACAACATCATGTTCTTCTTAACTATGAGTTACTCTTAACTCGTATACTTGATGGACTTACATCTTCATTCTTGCTGCGTTACTCCATGCTATCGCTGCCAAATGCCTTCGCACTTCGCACTTTCACATAACTCTCAACAACAAACTCGACTACGCCACCAACCCCTCTATTTGCTTCTTTTTACTTTCAGCATCCTCTATTGCATATTTTGGCTTAATATGCTATGTAACATCTTCCACACGAACTAGCTTTACTTTGAACGAAAGAGGCAAGAACTTTCGCTTCAAATACTCTCATTCACTACTACCTTACATAGAGAGACTTCATTCCAACACCAAGGTCCACTCGACCCAAACTGAAAGTATAGTCAAACTTCAGCAAATACTTGCACCAACTGATTGCAACTTGTAAGACCTAACAAGCCTTGCAATACTAACTTCATCTTCCCTTCTAAGCAACAAAGAAAGCGATACAACACCTACTTTCCCCAATGTAGCAATTCACTTTGCCACATGCACTCTTCCAACTATCAACGTTCTTATGCAACTCCCATAACGAAACACAATATAATTGACAATTAGTTGAATACTCCTTCAAACTGATGCCATCATGTTGCTTTAGCTTTCATGAAGATTTCTTCAATAATGGCCACACACCATCTTTATGCATCACCACTACTTTTTCCTTCTTTCTCCATGCATCTACAATTCGCCTACCTTGCATCTCCAACCGCATCATGCATCTTGGCCATGCCTGAAAAGACGAGGGTACCCAAATGTGCCTCAATCTAAAACTTTTCCACCTATAAGTCCTTTCTTCGAAAGTGATTGTCTATGGACATAGTCGAGAAAATACAACTAATCGGTTCACACTTCGTGTGATCGTCTATGGATACGAGATCGAGACAATATGACAACAAGATAACTTGTGTGATTGACTATGGATTCAAGATCGAGACAATACAACAACGAAGTATGTTTACTTGATAAAAGGTTCGGACTTAACCAAACACAATAGGATTGCTATCAAGTAAATAGGAATTAACGTTTGTGTAATTTACTTTAAATTATAATAACAACAATTATAATTGCGGAAAATAAAAGTAAATGAAATAGCAAGATTTTGTTAACGAGGAAACTGTAAATGCAGAAAAACCCCGGGACCTTGTCCAGAATTGAATACTCTCAGGAATAAGCCGTTATACAAAATCTAAACCAACTTCGTATAGTTGAGACCAAGCAACTAAACCTATAGTTTACCTAGTTTCGTCTGTATCCCTGCACCTCCAACTTGCAATACGTCACACACTTGGAACAATTCCTTTGGTTCGTATTCCAAACATTAAAGGCACAACAAATATGTTCGGTAACAACTCCTTTCAATCAAGTGACATGAGTTCGACAAAAGGATCTTCCATTTATCCCAATAAACTCCTTTATCAGGTCCTTAGATCCATCTTATCAACAACTACCAAAGTAATTGTTAAGATTTTTGCAATCAATTCTTTTAATCACCAAGAAACGTATTGATGCCGATCTACTCAACTAATCAATCCAATCTATCACAAAGATAAACCGATTATAGTTGGATCCTTTTCCAGCCGAAACAAGTATTGTGCACACCAAAGATTATGAACCCAAATCAGAAATCTTCTTCGTCTTCAAATCTTCTTAGATCTTCAATAAACACCTGCACACAATCAACTTGAATATCTTGTGATCAATCACACACATAACGGAGTCTGTTAACAATGGATTATCACAAGACGTCTTTAGATCTACAAACAGTCTAAAGATCCCCGTCGAAACTTCTATCTAGTTTGAGTGAATCTTATACCAGAAGAGAAGATTCAAAAGCATAAACAAACTAGGTGCAATCAAAGTTCAACAACCGTTAGTCAATCAAATCAATCGAAAACTAATAATAAACGCAATTATCTAATTATCTAGTTTCCCACCAAGTCGGCACTAATAGAGCTTCTCAATCCCAAAGAAGTCTTTAACAACACAACTAGGAGCGGCCGAGGATTAGTTTTCTTGAAATGAAAGAGATTTAGACCAAGGAAAACTAAAACCGAAAAAGGTTATCTTTCCTCTCCTAATAGGCAATGTTGCTCATTGACTTTTCTCCCAAAGTCCGCATTCAAGTCTTTGCTGCTAAATTATATTACCGTCGCACTTGGAGTCCAAAGAAGGTGACCCTCTCGGTCCCTTGTTAGTTTGACAATTTAACCTTGATGACGGTACAATTATTGGTGATACTAGCAAAGCCTTGAGCCTCTCCAAGTGCGGCTAGGTACGATATGATGTTGACGGGGGTGAATAAACAAAAACTCAAGGACCCTCAAAGTAGTTTCTAGATTATATTTTGCAATGCGTACTACCAATCCTGCAGCCTTGCTTTTTGATGATCGAGGATTAGTTTTCTTGAAATGAAAACTTCAATATTTATAGACCAAGGAAGTTTGGACACCAAGGAATTTCCAAAACCGAAAATATTCTCAAGATATGCAATATATTTCCAAATTGGTGTGCTTTGTTTTCCATAATTCCCGGAAATGCTTTGTCCAAATATTGACCGAAATCTCTTGGTTTTACGAGTGAGGATGACAAAGATAGAAAATCTCCAATTAGTAAATGCACATTACCAATTTTTATTTTCTAGGGGAAAAGATATGCATTTTAATTGTTTTATTTTTCATAGATTGGAAATTAAAAGCATATAAAATATTATTATTTATTTTTTTTTAAAAAAAAAAAAAACCTTAATTAAAAGATTCTCAATTTATTTCGATCAATTTTTATTTTCCAAAGATATGCATTTTAATTGCTGGGATTCTCCTTTAGCTATTAAGGAATATCTTTGAACAATAAAAAATAAGCGTTACTGCACATGTTCAAAGTATGTCGACATCTTTACTTTGTAAGTCCTTTTTCATACTTACACTCTTAGAACCGATTTGCCACACTTCCAAAACGAGTTTAGAATTGGTTCATCTGACTTCCAAGAACTATGTGATTGATTATCCTATCAAATCACCAAACATGGGTTTCACGGTTCTACCAAAACAAGTTTCGGTTTTACCTCCATGTGGGTACTTGAATTAGTCATGCTAGTTACCAAAACTTGGTTGACTAGGTACTAGGATCGGTTCCCACATATATATGTGGTATCTAACTTGTATTTGGTGCACATGTCCATATGATCGATTCCCAATAACTAAAACCGTGTTGCACATGTTCATAGGATCGGTTCCCAATAACTAGAAACTTGTTGCACCTCTTACAAGGATCGATTCCCATTTTGTGCTCGGTTGCACCTCTTACTAGGATCGGTTCCCCAATGACTAGAGTTGGTCATACCAATTACAAAAAATCGATCATACCATCTCAGGTGATTACTTAAGATCGGTTTCACTAATAAAATTCATACCAATACAAAAGTCAGGCCTTGTGAATAGTTTTACCAAGATACATAAACAAGTTATGAGCGGTTATACTAAACACACATATTGGTAGTTCAAAAGATATGCAATGAATAACAATACCAATAAGCCTAGCGATTTCCCTTTCGATTCACAAAACAAGTTTATGAATGTAATTCCTTTAAACGAATGTAAAACATTGTTTCCTAGGATGAAATCTTCACCTCATACCCATACATAATCACAATAGCATTCAAACGATTATTTCGATGTCTTATATACGAAGTTCAAAAGATAAGCGTTATACTTCGTATTGTATTCCTTAATACTACGTCTAACTAGAGTATAATCATTCATGACTTCATAGATTATGTTTTCAATATGCATGGCTTGAAAGATACGTTAGGGAATGAAACAGTTCAAGTCAAATATTACTAACCTCAATTGGAAGGATGATGTCGTCGTTGTAGCTCCTTACTTCTTCACATTCTTTAAGTCTTCACGTAATACTTGTAATGTCTCATATCCTAATAATTTCAAGCTAACCTATACAAAGTTGACTATAGTAAATAATCAAGCGACTCTTTAAATGAGTTTTGGTTCACTAAAATATGACAACCAAACTTGACATACCAATGCTTGGTGGGTTCAACCGATTTATGCTCTAACAATGCGCAAATCTCATTTGGCGCATGCTACTGTTGCATTACTGCTATGCCAATTAGTACCCAAATCTTGACACAAACTTGTGCACCTTTGCACAACTGGAACGGACTTAACTTGGTGATTCTGAGCATTACCATAGAGCTCAGCAAAGTCATATCACTCAATGACTTCCGTGGATAAACACTTTGGACAGTTTTAAACAAGGCCATAATCCTTGCAAATGAGGCGCCACTGCCTACGTTCCATGAAGCAAGAATACCGCATTCTTCTTCAAACTTGGAACTCATTTTTACTATCCACGCACATATGGTTAGTCTTGTCTTTCCCCTTCTCCAAAATCAACTTATTCAATAGCAACAATTGTTGATTTGCAGTCGACAAGTACATCCGCTTGTAGTTATGATCAAATGCAGGTCTTTGGACACCCTTGTCCAAGCATACTGATCCCACTCAAAAACCAGGTGCAAGCACACTCCTTGTGCACATCTAGCATTAAAGAAGAATACTTTGCAAATGCAAGACCGTGGTGTATCGGTTTTTCCCTGAATTGTGTTTCTTTCTTTAGCCTTTCCATAAGCTTTATGCTAGATAAGAATTGGCCATCCAGTTCTTCCTTCATGGCATCACATTGCCACAAACATGCTGGTTCGCAACCAGACTTTGCATTACCACTAAGGTACATGCATTCAAGAGAGATAAATGTTAGAGCATTGCTCGGTCGAACTCGCATGTGTTGCTATCTCAAGCATGTTTGTCAATGTTAGTGATCAAACTATAAGTCTTGATTTCTAGCCTATGTAGCTAAAGGTCTCGGACTAGGATAGAAAGTGTAGTTGAGCTCAAGAACTCCATGGCAATCATCATACAAGACGAAGGACTACTCGAGGAACCGGTGGAACTTCATCGACTAAAAGGTATGTGGAGACTTGAATTTATTTGTCACTCAAAAGTCTATTTACTGTATCTCCTACTCTTGAGACAAAAGATATTTAGACGTATAGACTTTCATTATACACATTTGCTATTTTGAGCCGAGTTTAACTCGCCTATCTATTTCTCGAAATATGTGTTGGTAAGCTTTTACTTCAACCGAATTCATCTTTACCTAGTGACGAAAGTCATGTTATGTTTCAATCACTTTGGAAATTGCTCTGACAAAAAATGGTCAGTGAATAACGGCTATATAATGTTCTCTGAGAATGTTTCAATGATTGAAATGAGAGTTTAGATTACATAACCATTGATAGGATATAAGCATTGTTGTGGAAACACATATATGTATAAGTCCTTATTCTTTGAACCAAAGTTTGCGAACTTTGTTGATCAAGAGAAATGGAAGTGGCGCAACCCAAGTCCACGAAATCAGTCGGCGAATGAAGTTCTCACCGAGAATTTCTGCTGGAGTTTGTGTACTCCTTCCATGAGCTTAAGTCCGCGAACTTGAGTAGGTTATATCTAAAACCGGCTGTTCTTGAACTAATGTTTATATGAACTAAGGAATGCTTTTGCAAACCATGGATATAAAGTTCATGAACCGATTCGAGTGAATCAAACCGATTTTGCTTTGATTGTGTCTTGTGTAGTTACATAAGATCTAAGCAATTGAACAACTCTCTAACTAGTTCATTTGAGTCATTTGAACTAGTTATGGTGAAGAAGAATATGGTTGATATGAGAGTGATCATATGGCTAACCATTTGCTTGACTATTGTTGAACCAACAAATGTTAATGTTTGGGTACGGTTCATAAACCCAAAATTGAACATTTCATTTGTGTGTAACAAGCTAAGTTTTCGATCCAACGGTTGAGAAATATTAGCTTGAATCTAATCAGGTTTTCATCTAACGGTGAATATTGAATGCTTTGTTACCAAGCTAACATTGATTGCAAACCTCGATTTGAAAGACTATATAAGGGAGAACTCTAGCAACCTGGGAAACCAAATCCCCACACTTTACGTGTGATACTAGTTTGCTAAGCTAGAGTCAATTCTCCTTTAACCTTTGGTTTTCTTCTTCTAAAACCAAAGTTAACGACTTAGAGACTTCATTGGGATTGTGAAGCGCAGACCGATACTACTTTTCTTGTAGTTGTGTGATCTGATCTTGTTGTTTCCATAAATTTGAGTACAATTGAAATAATTGGCTTGAGATTTATATCTCCGATAGGCAAGATAGAAAAAATCACAAACACTTTGTCTTATCATTTGTGATTCCGCAATATCTTTTTTCGCTGCGTCGATTAAGATTATTGTGAGGTGATCAATAATACTAGGTTGTTCTTCGGGAATATAAGTCTAGGTTATTGATTGGTTCCTATTCACCTTGATTTATCAAAAGACGGAACAAAACTCATAGGGTTATTCGTGGGAGACGAATTTATCTATTATGTAGACTTTTCTGTGTGATACAGATTTGTTTATTAAAGTCTTCGACTTTTGGTCGTAGCAACTCTTAGTTGTGGGTGAGATCAACTAAGGGAATGAATTACGTAGCATCATGTTGGGATCAGGGGCGTAGGAGCATAACTATACCTTGGATCAATGTGAGATTGATTGGGGTTCAACTCTGACCCAGGCCGAAGTTAATTTGGAGTAGGCTAGAGTCTATAGTGGCTTAATACAATGTGTGTTCAATATGGACTAGGTCCCGGGTTTTTTCTGCATTTGCGGTTTCCTCGTTAACAAAATTCTGGTGTCTGTGTTATTTCTATTCCGCATTATATTTTTTTATATAATTGAAATATCACAGGTTGTGCGTTGTTCAATCAATTAGAATATCCGACCTTTTGGGTTGTTGATTTAAATTGATTGACACTTGGATATTGGTCTTTGGTACCATCCAAGTTATCTCTCTTTGATAAAGACTCGCATATTTCTATTTGCTTGAGTAAAGATCAAATCGAGAGATTGATATATAAACTCTTTGATATACTTTTATCTATATTGAGTCTGACTATCTAGTTGATTTTCTAGAAAGTATATTGGAGTTTTTTCATACATATTGCTAATCGAATTGCTGGGTGTGGTTGTTAGACCCCCCCCTTTTTCAATTGGTATCAGAGAAGGCAAACACGTTTAAGACCTTACAAGTCTATGATTGTAGCGATATGAGGATGGACGATACTATCTCTGAGAAACGCGTCACCAGAAATAAAAGTTTTGTCTCGTCTACTTATATTAAAGAGAAAGATTCTTCAATCTCAAATATATACGAACCTTGTGTTCAAACAAGACAAATAGGCTGCGACATATGTTTTTCCGATTACCCTTCAAAAGAGTCTATCTCTCTAAATGAACGGGAAACAGTTAAAGAGAGTGATTTGATTCTAAATCTCGCTAGAATTCAAGCTGATAGATTTAATCGGTTAAAATATCATGTCGATAATCTCCTTGGTGTAATAAGGGACTGCAATTTCAAAGAAAATACTGAGGATCACTCCTCCCGTATGGTTCTCGAGGCAAGCCTCAAAAAGGATGCCACGGAAATAGAACATCGCTTGAAGAAACTCTCTATTCAAGGATGCTCTAAGCAGTCTAATATACCAAGTACTTCTGCTACGACTAAAAACGTTTCTCCAGAAGTAAAATCGGAATCCCTTCCTATCAAAAAGAATGTGTCTGAATTTCCCGTTGACCAAGGGTGTTCCACATCACATGGAAGGAAGAAATCTCCTAACAAGGTTATTAAGACTACTTTTCTAATCACTTATGTGATCAGAAAGTATGCCTGTTTTGCGATGCAAAAGGCTCTGCTAAACAAAAGAGAAACTCTAGGTTGAATAAAACCTCCTTGGTTCAACTTCAACACACCTTATATTTGATTCTCAAAGGTGTAACTGACATTCGTATGTCTAAACTAGTTGGTTTTCGTACTTACCTTGTGTATGTTTCCAGGAAAGTCAGTTCAATGAGTTCCTCAAATGTCCTAAAGCATAATAGAAGTCTTAACAAGAATCACCTGAGAGAAGATCAAGTTAATTCCTCTGGAAATAACTTTACTCTTGATGTGAATGAAATCCCAGAAGAAAGAAGGAAAATTGATGATGTGAGAAATAACCTGATGGAGATAATTGAAGAATATAAAGAAATTGTCGACAGGTTGTCTTCCTCCTCAAGTCAAAATTCTTCTGGTAAGAAATCTAACTATGTCTCGTATTTTGATGACAGTAAGTTTTATGATATTTTTTCACATAAAAAGAGATCTCTCTCTAGATTCAGAAGGAAAAAGAGACTCGATCATAAATACAGTTCTTTTAATGAGCTCAGAGCTCATACTTGTGCTAATTAATCACAAGGATTAAGAACTTGCTTATAAAAATCTTGTTGAGCAAGATGTGTAAGATTCAGGTAAATTGTGGCATTTTTTTTGTTCTGCTTAGTTGAGATATTTTCTTATCGTTTATAGCTAAACTAGTGTCTGCATACATTGCCTAAAATGGTATTTGTAGTATTCATTATCGTTTCTCTCTTCTTTATGCACTTCTTATTGCAATTAGGAGATCTGCTACATTTATGCTCTAAATTTCTTCGATGATAATCAAAGAAATTTATTGAGGCATTTACGAAGTCTTATGTAGCAAAACAAAAATTGTTTTTTTATTCCTTATGGGTCATGTTGTATTTGTATGTGTACACACGTTATCATCACGAGTCAACAGTTTGAAAACCCTAAAAATCTTCTTCCTTAAGAAGCCTTTAAATAAAAAACTTTTGAGTCTCGTTTGCATACTCTGGGTTATTGTGTCTCTGTCAAGAATGACTTCCTCTTCACCAACTTGTGGTTTCGCTAGAGGCTTTCTTGCTAAAGGTATTGGTTTTGATTCCAAAGGGATGAAGAAAAGAACTCTTGTTGAAGATGATCATCCCAATGCCTCATGTTACTTTGCCTATACACATGAGGATATAGAGAAAGAGGAGATGATCTCTACTGAAGTGGTTCATGACTTTCTTAAATATTACAAGGAAGAAAAACTGCAGCTTGTTGACACCTTGAAAAGTCTTAATTTGTTAAGAACTGAGTTAGAAAAGGTTACGTCTGACCTTGGTCTCATGAAAGCACAAATTAAGGATCTTCTCAATGAAAATATCTTTTCTAAAGATGCAGTAGATGTTGTCGATCACGAGTTCAACGATCTCAAGACTCATGAGGATCCAGAACTGTCTATATGACTTCAATTCGTGTTCGGCTTTGGCATAAAAGTCTATTTTTGATTTAAGATTATCTAGTAAATCTTCTATTTTTCTGTTTTTGTTAGAAGAATAACTAGAGTTTGGAATATCCATTATTGTGATTACACATAGCTATGTCCAACGTTTTCATCTTCATGTTTTTATATTTATTGGTTTAAATTCTAAACTTGTTTGGAAGATGAGTTTTGCAGTATTAATCTTTATGGTTTTATATATAACAATTGTTATGGGATATGTGTGTTTGCGTCCGTGAACTATGATTGTCCCATATCTTGTCAAAAGTAAAGTCTTTCATAATTCATAATTCGATATTCTAATATTGATAAAGGAATGAATAGACTTTTGACAAATACAAAAGTTAAGCCTATATTGTCAATTATTGATGGAAGATAGGTTAAAATATTTTGTTTTCAAGGATTATGTCTATTGTATGTCATGGTGCAAATCGTGATTGAAAATAGAATGAATTCTTGTGTATTCCGCAGTAATTGATCTTCCTTGATCCATATTTTTTGTGTATTACTGTGAGGCTCCGTAATGTGTCTTATGTTGATCACTAAAACAATCAAAGTTGATTATTTTCATGATTAGCTTTGTTGTTGTTCCATAAGGTACTTTATGTCGAGCATATTAAACTAAATTAATCATCTTGTTTGGTTATTTAGTTATGACTCCGTAAGTTTTCTTATGTTTGAGCATATTTTGATTGGGTTGATTATTTTCATGATTAACTTAGTCATTGCTCCATAGATTCTCTTATGTGAGTATGGCCAATTAAATTGATTACTTTTTGTGATTAGTTTGGTTGTGTATTTCGATTAAATTAATCATGGGTTCTCTTGTGGTTAATTTAATTGAGTATTTTGGATTCAAATTCATACTTGTATGTGATTTGTTATGTCCAAAGAAATCCTTCTTTTCCTTCGAGATTAAGGTCGCTCTTGTTGTTCTTTCGGGAATGACATATTATGGGGGAGAGTTCTTTTTGAAATTGCGCTTAATTGCCATATCTTTGTGGGGAGTGCGGCTGTGGAATATTATAGGGGTTATCTTGTATCTTTAAACTCCTTGATGAATGCATTTAGCTTCGGCTTTATGATTGCATCTAAATAAGATGATGTGTGTTTCTTTCTTTTGGTCATGAAATGTCTCTTTCGGAAATTTCATTAGGATCCCGTTCTTGTACCTTTGCCAATTTTATTGACAAAAAGGGGGAGAATTAATATGTAGTTCATACTACAAATACATATGGTTTTCGGATCATTATGTAAGGGGGAGTGGTTTCCATGTGAGATGGAGTATTGACTAAGGGGGAGTGATACATATCACCATAGTATTGTT